>VWZS01002371.1:0-17713 GCA_013397075.1 Rhabdornis inornatus | reverse complement strand
AGGGGCTGGCAGTGAGGGCTGCGGGTGTTTTGGGGGCCCGCGGGAGTTCTCGGGGGTGCTAAGGATGGTTGGGGTAGTGTCAGGGGTGCAGGGGGACCGCGGGGCCGAGGGTGAGGTGTTTGGGGTCTGGGAGGAGGGAAGTAGAGGGTAAGGGGGACAAAAAGGATTTGAGGGGCTCACAGGGAGCCTGCAGGGTGTTGGGGGGTTGTAGAGCTGGGTGTCAGAGGCTTGGAGGCTTAGAAAAGTTTCAGGGGTGGGCATAGGGTGTCAGGGAGATGTGGAGGCCTCAGGGCTTGGGAGGGGGGTGTTAGGGATTGTTGGGGGTGGCCATGCAGTGTCTTCCCCACCGTGAGGCCCTGGGAGCTCCTGTCCAGCTGTGGGGAGCTGGTGCTCGAAGGACAACAAGCATCCCTACACCCCAACCCCAGCGGGGAGGCTGACCCTGGCCTTTCCCCTGTCCCCACAGATGGCTGGCATGTCGCCTGGCTGTCACCTGGTGCCGGCAGAAGCTTCATGCAGAGCTGAAGATCGGCTCCTTTGGCTTCTTCTGGGCCCAGAACATCAGCCTCAAGTTCCAGCGGGAGCAGCAGACTGTGGTGGGTACCTGGGCAAGGGGTGGTTGCTGGTAGACAAGGTAGGGAGGGTGGTTGCTGTCACTTCCAGGCTGGCAGCAAATCCATGGAGCCACTCTCCTGCTGAGCACCCCCATGGCTGCTGCCAGGCCCTTCCTCCCATGGCCAGACTTGGGGTTTTGGCTGCTCCTTACATGATCCCGGGCACTGGGAGTGAAGTGGGAATGCTGAGATGAGCATCATAAGGCAGAGCCAAGTTGTTTCTTCTCTGACCTGCCTGTGTGTACTTACAGGAGATCGACAACATCTGGATCTCCAGCAAGCTGAGCCGGGAGCTGCCGTATGTGCCCCCACCCCAGCTACCTGCCTGCTCCTTTTGGGCGTCAGGCTCACCCCTTGCCCTGCTTGCCATCCTGCTGCCTTTACGCCTTCCTGCCATCCTTATTCCCCTGTGGTCAGCTCTGTGAGGGAGTGACCCATGCTTGGAGGTGGCAGTGTCCTGTGGGTGCCCTTGTGCTGGTCCTGCATGTCCCTGGGGTAGGGGAAATCCCAGGTGACAGGGCCAGGTGTGCCAAGTGTGAGCTCTTGTCAGAGCTGCCTGTACTGTTGTTCCCCAGGCGCTACTTTGAGCTGTGTTTTGGTGAGGTGCGAATCCGCACAGATCTCCAGAAAGGCCCTGGGTTCCAGCCAGCCGTCCCAGAGGCTCCCAGAGAAGCTCATGGAAATGAAAGCAGAACAGATTTGACCCTTAAACCCTCCCTGCTGAGGCTTCTTAGCCAGGTGAGGCACTGGCTCGGTGAGAGGCTGCTGTGGGCTGCACTGCTGTCGGATATCCCTCACAGCAGCACCTTCCCCCCAGCTCTTTTCCATTCACTTGGATTCCATCAACATCATGGTTCTGCACGTGGCCACCTCAGAGTCTCTCTGGCACATCCAGGCCAGCCAGACACGTCTCCTCCTGAATGGCAATGGGAAGAGGTAATGCTGTGCTCATACCCCACTCTGCTTCCAGGGCAGGGAAGCTCCTCTGACCCCAGCCTGGTGTCTCTCCTCTCTCTGTCCCACTCAGCAGCATCCCATGTCACCTGTGGTGTGACGCATTAACCTCCTCTGAGGCTGGCCTGGTTCCTTTTCCTGTCACAGGAAGCTTGAGTTGTGTGTTCTCCAAATAATGTGGTGTGCATGGAGTTAGGGCATGCTCTGCTTTTGGGAGCACTGCGAGCAGGGACTTGGGGTCCCTGTGTCCCACAGGAAAGAGGGCAGAGACTTGTTTTGGCAGCAGCAAGACCCACATTCTCCTTCTCTTCTCTGCTTTCCCCAGCCTGATGTGCGAGGTGAGCCTGACAAAGGTGAACAGCAAAGTCCTCCGGAGCAGCCAGTTGGTGAGTGCTGGAGGAGGGAGAAATTCCACGCTTGGAGCCTGGGCACTGGCTCTCTGGGACACGCTGATAATCTGTTCCAGGGTATCCCTGAGGCTGGGTGATGCTGCCAGGTGCTGGGCTCTCTGCCGTGCCCAGCTCTCCACCTGCAGCATGCACTGGGAGGGCACTATGTGACTCGCTGTGTGACTCCCTGTGTGCTCCTTGCTGTGTCCCCTGTGCACAGGATGACACGTGCCTGGCAGAGCTGGCCCTGGCACTGTCCCTCTCCCTGGAGATCAGCAGCAAGCGGCAGCTGGTGGGCGTCCGGCTCTGCATCCGCACGCTGCAGACAGAGCTGCACGAGGGGCTTTTCTGCAGCCCCCTCCTGCACCACGTCACTGCTGGGGCCAAGCACAGCAACGTGGGGGAAGAGCCCAGCACAGGTCAGGACAAGGACAGGGACAAGCTCTGGGTAGGGCAGGGGCTGGTGGCCCCCATAGTTGCACTGGAGACAGAGGGGTTTTGCTGTGGGATCACTCCCTCCTGCTCCAGAGTGTGGAGGTTTGGGCAAGTCCTTCCCGTGACTCTCTCCGTCGTTCTCCAGGCCCAGGGGAGCCCTCGAAGTCCCGTTCTGTGCTGAGCAGGGACACACTGAAGCTCATCCCCAGGAGGGTGGAGATGAAGCTGGAGAATACCAGCATGGTGCTGTCCATGAACAGCCAGAAGAGGTGAGGGGCAGGGTGTCTGAGTCCAAAGTAGTACTGGGGACACGGACCTGGGGACAACTGTGCCGTTCCCTTCTCGTCCCTTGGCTTTGCTAGACTGCAGAGAGCGAGTCCTAGAGCCCACTCCAGTGGGAAGGACTGATCTTAGGCTGGAGCTGGGCTCTTGGGGAGGGAAGAAGGCACGTGAGCTGGTTCTCCAGCTGACAGGATCCTCAGGCAGTGGGATGAGAGTGCTGGGCTGTGCTGAAGCTGGGCACTGGCTGCTATGTTTGTCCACGCCAGCATGCTGGTCAGCTGGTGAGGAGAGACAGGGAGATGGAGGACATGACGGTGCAGTTCACTCCTGGCAGTGACTCCCTCTGTCTTCCAGGCACCTCACCTGGAGCCTGAAGCTGCTGCAGTTTCTATATCAGCGTGAAGAGGAGCAAATCCCATTGCGCAACTTCACGCCCACCTCAGACCTGGACCAAATGAGTGTAGACCTCCAGCTGGAGGGCAAGTAGCCAGGAGGGCACTGATGGGACAGGGCTGCCATCACTGCCCTCTGCCACCCCTCATTTGTCCCTCTTCTGTCCCCCCAGATGGCCTTCTCCTGTCCCAGAGCCGCCAGCGCATCGTGTGCCTCAACTCCCTGAAGACCCATTTGCAGGTGAGTGAGTGCTGGGCACACTGTCCCCTGGGGGTGGCTGGTTTGGCTCCTGGCATGAGTTTTTTGCCACCTGGCCCTTTCCCTGCTCTAGGTCACAGCCATTGACCTCTCGGCTGCTGTGCTGCTCAACACCTGCATCATCCACTACCGTCACCAAGAGTTTTCGCACTGGCTGGGCCTGTTGGCACAGGAATACAGGTGCCAGGCGGTGCCTGTCCCCAGCCAAGGGCACAAGGGAAGGTAAACTTGGCCTCAGTGCAGCTGCTGGTATCACAGCTTGTTTCCTCTTGCTGGCCACGGTCTGGCACAGTGCCTGGGCACTCAGCTCCTTACCTGTGCACTGCCTGTGGGATGGGGAGGCTGGTCAGGAAGTGATCAGGGAGCCCCTGCAGAGAGGACATCCCTCTGGGCCTGCTCTCTGCCAGGCTCTATGGCACACAGCTCCCAGTAACAGCCCATCCCTGCTTGTCCCCTGCAGGAGCTATCCCCAAATCCTAGCACCCATCATCCTATGTGCCTCACTGTCCAACGTCAATGTGTCTGTGCAGCTCGGGGACACACCACCCTTCGCCTTGGGCTTCAACTCCATCTCTGCAGGTACAGGCTGGATCAGGGAGGTGCTGGGCTCTTCTTGGGGCCTGCCAGAGAGGCACTGGGATGGGGCTGGGGGTAGTCCATGCTGCCGCTGTGCTTGCCCATGTGTGTGTGTGTGTGTGTGTGTTGCCAGGGGCTGTGGATCCCTGCCTCGTTGTGTTTGGGGTGCCCATGTTTGGGTGAGCCTTGCCTGCACTTCCCCCCTCCTCTGTGCCCACAGACTACCAGCACCTGCAGCCACAGAGCGTGCACCAGCGAGCAATGCTGGCTGTGGACCACCTGTGCTGGCGAGTGGGCAATGACTCCCACATCCAGCGTGCC
Source organism: Rhabdornis inornatus (assembly GCA_013397075.1). NCBI lineage: Eukaryota > Metazoa > Chordata > Aves > Passeriformes > Rhabdornithidae > Rhabdornis > Rhabdornis inornatus. The sequence goes on along the minus strand of VWZS01002371.1, from coordinate 13,491 downwards.
CCACATCCCCCCAACATGCATGTGTGGGGAGAAGCCCTCATCCTCGACTCCTTCAACCTCCAGGTGAGGGGCGAGCCAGGGGACCAAGGGGTGGCTTTCAGTCTCAGACTCCATGTGGGTGGCACAGGGATGTGTGGTGGCACAGGGATGTCCTGCAGCCTGAGACTGATCATCCTGTTTGTCCTGCAGGGCAGCTACAACCAGCCCCTGGGCATGTCCAGTGCCCAGTCAGATACGCTCTTCCTGGATTGCACCATCCGGGGGCTGCAAGTGGAGTCGTCTGACACCTGCACTGAGTGCCTGGCCAGGGTCCTGCCCCTCTTCTGCCTGCAGCCTGGTGGGGCTGAACTTGCCAAGCAGCCACCCTCTGCCTCCAGTGAACCCTGGGGGCTGCTCTGGAAGGTGGATCTGAAGGTGGAGGACGTGAACCTTTTCACACTCTCAGCCCTAGTGGGTAAGTAATGTCCAAGCTGATCCCAGATGGCTGTCCTGGAATAACCCCGCAGTCAGAGGAACCTGGCATGTGATGTGCCTCCAGCACTGACCTGCTGTCTCTCCAGGTGCCCTGGAGCTGCGGCTGGACATGCTGACCGTCCTGGGAAGTGCTGAGAGCTGCACAGTCAGCGTCCAGGGCATGGTGCTGGCCTTGGTGAAGAGCATCACTGAGAAGATGCAGCCATGCTGCAAAGCTCCTGCCATCCCCAGCCCCATGGCCAACGTCTCCATGCTCTCTGTCACCTACCACAGCAGCATCCGCTCCCTGGAGGTTGGTTTGGCTGTTGGGCCACTGCTTTGTCCTGTATTGGGAGAGATGGGGCAGGGGGAGGATTGGTTGGCACGAAAGATGCTGGGGAGAGGATGGGGCTGTGCTGTGCTGGCTCTGGCAGTGACATGGTGCCTGCTCACTCTCTCCGGTGCAGGTGCAGTGTGGTGAGGGGCTGGCAGTGCTGTGGAGCCCACCTGACCACATGCACCTGTACCATCACATCCTGGCCACCCTGCAGTGCCATGAAGCCTTGAGGAGTGCCCTTGGCCACAGGACGCTTCCCCCTCTGCCCCCAGAGAGCCCCATGTCCTACCCAGCCACCCCTACTGAGTCACCAGGGTCTCTCCAGCCAAAAGGGCCCCCTCCCAAAAGACTCCTGTCCCTGTCCCTGGAGCTGAGCTCTGCCAAGCTCACAGCCTTTGTCTCTGAGGCCAACTACATCAGCCTGGCTGCAGAACGGACCTCGGTGAGCTGGCACGGCGGTGCCCTGCACGGCTACTGCCCTGAGCTGGCTGCTGGCTTTGATGGACACAGCATCTTCAGCTTCAAGGAGGTGGAGGTGAAGCTGCTGCCGGAGCTGGAGGAGGTCGTCCGGCACCGCGACGCCTTCCCCATGCTGCGCACCCTCCGCAACCGCGGCTGGGCCTTCTCCTTCGCCAGCGTGACCATCGAGTTCCCCTACCAGTATGACTTCTCCCGCACACTGGACGCTGCTGTGGGCGTGCAGAAGTGGCTGAAGGGCCTGCACCGGCCAGGGCACTCCACCAGCACAGCCCTGCCCCCCGACCTCCTGCTCAAAGTCACCCACTTCTCCTGGGTCTTCCTGGATGATGTCTTCGAGGTCAAGTTGCGAGACAACTACGAGCTGATGAAGGATGAGAGCAAGGAGAGCGCCAAGCGCCTGCAGCTGCTGGACGCCAAGGTGGCTGCGCTGCGCAAGCAGCACGGGGAGCTGCTGCCTGCCCGCAAGATTGAGGAGCTCTACGCCTCCCTGGAGAAGAAGAACATCGAGATCTACATCCAGCGCTCGCGGCGCCTCTACTCCAACACACCCATGCGGAGGGCCCTCCTCACCTGGACCCTGGCCCACCTGGAGCTGGTGGCCATGGCTGATGAGTCTTTCCACGGCACGGAGCGTGTGTTGGAGCAGATGAGGGACCTGGATGATGTCAGCCCGTTCCCCCCAGAGGGTCTGGAGATGGTCACCCAGTGGTGCCGCATGATAAAGGGCACAGTTGGCAGCTTCTTTGGTGAGTTGCTTTGTGGGAGGGTGCCCTTGGAGGACAGCATGATGGCTGTGTGGCCTGTGCTGGCACAGGCAGGGAAAACGATTTTTAGAAGTTCAAAGGGAGTGGGAAGGAAGCAGAGATGTGACAGGACCATGGCTCCTACTGTGGCCCAGAGTGGGGGACTGCCTATCTCTGTGCTGCCCCATCCCTCAGCCCTTCCTGCCCCCGCAGTGCGGATCCGTGACTACCCCCGGTACCTGTTTGAGATCCGGAACTGGCAGCTCTCGGGCCGGCTGATTGGAGCCGAGCAGTGTGGCCAGGCCTGCTCCCGGCGCCGCCAGGTCCTGAAGCTGGGGCTGCCCTGGGGTGATGCCACGGTGGAGAGGAACATGCCACCCTTGAAGTTCTACCATGACTTTCACTGTAAGAGCTGGAGGAGTGGGGGGCTCTGTGGTGGGGTAGGGACAGGTCAAATGGCTGAGCCAATCTCTGCGTCCTCAGCTGTGATCTCCCAGTACACCATCGTGTGGGGGCCCTGCTGGGACCCGGCCTGGACCCTGATTGGCCAGTGTGTGGATCTCCTCACCAAGCCCTCAGAGGACCCCAGTGCCCCATTGCCCTGGTGGGACAAGAGCCGCCTTCTCTTCCATGGAGACTGGCACATGGACATTGAACAGGCCAACCTGCACCAGCTGGCCACCGAGGTGGGTGCTACTGGACTGGAGAACAACATGGTGTGGGGCCAGCTCATACCTGCCTCTCCTCACTCCTGCCCTTGCAGGACCCCTACAACACTACAGAGAACATGCACTGGGAATGGAGCCAACTCTCCTTCCACTGGAAGCCTGGACAGTTTGTCTTCAAGGGCAACCTGGATATCAATGTCCGGACAGCCTCCAAGTAAGTGTGGGGCCACGAGCATGAGGGGCCCTCACCAGTGCTGGGGGGTGACTGGGGTCTCTTTCTGCATTCAGATATGATGACTGCTGCTTCCTGCACCTGCCTGACCTGTGCATGACGCTGGACCTGCAGTGGCTGTGCCATGGGAACCCCCACGACCACCACGGTGTGGTGCTGCGATCCCCTGAGTTCCTGCCCGAGGTGCCAGTGGGGCAGCAGTATGACTCCTACCGTGCCTTCCGCTCTGAGAACCTCAACCTCTCCATCCGGATGGACCTGACACAACCCAGTAAAGGTGGCTGACAGCATCCTGGGGATCCCTTGATGACAAGAGACATAGGGCATAGGGCTGGTTGTGGGTTGGGTGCCCCATGGTGCTGGTTGATGATGGGTATATTCTTAGAGCACTCCCAGCCCCGGATCCTGCTCTACAGCAGCACCCTCCGCTGGATGCAGAACTTTTGGGCCACATGGACCAGCGTGACACGGCCCATCTGCCGTGGGAAGCTCTTCAACAACATGAAACCCAGCAAGAAGAAGCTGGGGCAGCATTACAAGCAGTTGTCCTATACTGCGCTCTTCCCTCGGCTGCAGGTAATTCCCAGATGGGAATCTGGTGCTTCCTCCCTGCTCTCTGCTGGACTTTGAGCTCCTGCTCTCTGCTCCCTCTCAGGTGCATTACTGGGCCTCCTTTGCCCAGCAGCGAGGGATCCAGGTGGAATGCTGCCAGGGACACATCTTCACTCGGGGCACACAGCGGCTCATCCCACAAGGTGAGTGGGAATCCTGCCAGCAGCACTTCCAGGTACAGCAGGGCCCTGGCTGACCCCTGTCCCTGCCCACCAGCTGGCACGGTGATGCGACGCCTCATTTCGGAGTGGAGCATCACACAGATGGTGAGTGACCTGAGCCAGGTCACCGTGCACCTCATGGCCTCCACTTGTGACGAGAATGCCGACCACCAGCTTGACACCCTGGTGAAGAAAACCCACTTGCTGAGCCTGTCCTCCCTCACGTACCAGCGGCACAGCATCCGCACGGCTGAGGAGGTACCACTGCAAACAGGGCACAGCAGCTTGTGCTGGCCTGGTGGCATCTCTAGGACAAGGGGATGTTGGTTGTTGGATGCAATGGGGAAGGGATTTGGCTAGGGTAGAACAGAACTTCAGGGCCTCCAATCTACCAAGCACCTGACTTTGTGCCCATGTGGTCCCTGGGGTGGTCTGGGCTCCATGCTCTGCCTGAAGGACTGGCAGGGCTCCTAGTCCCAGTGGCATGAGGCCACTGGGCAGGGGTGGTTTTGCTGTGCTGAGGCACTGACCCTCTGTGCCCAGGAGCTGCCCCTGCGTGATGGGGACGACGGTTTCCACACGCATCAGCTGCACTTGGTGGACCTGCGGGCGTCCTGGACCACCACGAACCGGGACATCGCCTTCGGCCTCTACGATGGCTACAAGAAAGCGGCTGTGCTCAAACGTAACCTGTCCACCGAGGCCCTGAAGGGGCTGAAGATCGACACACAGCTGCAGGCCAAGAAGCTGAAGCGGGGCTCGCTCTCTGCTCACTCCATCCCTGCCAGAGTGACCGCTCCCATCACCAGTGGCCGTCCTGAGAGAGCCTCCTCAGGGGGTGAGCACAGCGGGGAGGACAGCAAGAGGAAGCCCACAGCTCTAAGCTGTGCTTGTTTTCATTCTGTACATTTCAGCCATCCACCCACAGCTTTACACTGAACCTTTTTCCTTCCCCAGGGGCCTACATGCTGCAGAAGCTCATTGAGGAGACGGACAAGTTTGTGGTTTTCACAGAAGAGGAGTCGGGGGCCAGTGAGCAGCTCTGCGGCATCGCTGCCTGCCAGACCGACGACATCTACAACCGCAACTGCCTCATCGAGTTGGTGAACTGCCAGGTACCTGCCTGTCACCACGGCCTGGCTGTGACAGGGGCTGTGCCTGCTCCAGAAAGGTCCATCAGACCCTTGGGGTCTTTCCCCCCACAGATGGTTCTGCGTGGTGCAGAGACAGAGGGCTGTGTGATTGTGTCTGCCGCAAAGGCACAGCTGCTGCAGTGCCAGCACCACCCTGCCTGGTATGGGGACACTCTGAAGCAGAAGACATCCTGGACATGTTTGCTGGATGGCATGCAGTACTTTGCCACAACAGAGAGCAGTCCCTCTGAGGGGGAGCATGGCCAGCTCTGGCTGGAGGTGAGCATGTGGTGGGTGAGCTACGCGGAGGACAGGCAGTGCTGTTTGTGCCCTGGCCAAGCCAGGGAAAGTGGGGACAGCCAGTAGTGCCTGCTTGCCTCCCTAGGTGAAAAATATTGAGGAGCATCGTCAGCGGAGCCTGGACTCGGTGCAGGAGCTGATGGAGAGTGGGCAGGCAGTGGGGGGCATGGTCAGCACCACCACAGGTACTGCCTATAGCCCTGACTGCTCTGCCTACCCCAGTTCCACTGGGGTGTGATGTGACCCCAGGGTTGGTAGAGCTGAGAGCACCTGTCCCTGTGTGGCTCCAGGAGGTGGCTGATGCTCCAAGCGCTGCCATGTGCAGTCCCAATGTGCTAGGACATGGCACTCTGACTGTGGTCCCTCTGCCTGTCTCCAGATTGGAATCAGCCCTCGGAAGCCCAGCAGACCCAGCAGGTGCAGAGGATCATCTCTCGCTGCAGCTGCCGCATGTACTACATCAGCTACAGCCACGACATCGACCCTGAGCTGGCCACGCAGATAAAGCCACCTGAGACCCCTGCCAACCAGGAGAAGGAGGATCTACTGAAGAAGCAGGAGGGTGGGTGCATCCAGACAGTGTGCCTTGTGTGGGTAGAGCTCTGGGCTGATCCATGGCTAACTCCAGGGGCGGTCTCTTTTGGCCCTGCTGGGGTCAGAGGGCTGCATACAGGAGGGGTCCCCAAAACATTTCTGGCCATGCTGAGGCCCCACTTGCCCTTTGTGTCCCTGCAGGAGCTGTGGACACCTTCACTCTGATCCACCACGACCTGGAGATCTCCACCAACCCTGCCCAGTATGCCATGATCCTCGACATAGTCAACAACCTGCTGCTGCACGTGGAGCCCAAACGCAAGGTACCCACGGGGCTCCAGATGCCCGTGCCACTCACTGCACCCAGGCAGTCCTAACCTTGCCCTATTCCTGTGTCCAGGAGCACAGTGAGAAGAAGCAGCGGGTGCGTTTCCAGCTGGAAATCTCCAGCAACCCTGAGGAGCAACGCAGCAGTATCCTACACCTGCAAGAGGCTGTGAGGCAGCACGTGGCCCAGATCCGGCAGCTGGAGAAACAGATGTACTCCAACATGAAGGTGAGCCCACATCCCTGGCTCCCTGGGATCCCCACTCCGGGACAGAGGGTGATGAGAGTTGTCTGTCCTCCAGTCCTTGAAGGATGACAGCAAAAACGAGATCCTGCTCGACCTGAACCACCGACTGCAGCAGCAGCTGAGCCAGGAAAAAGCTGACCTGCAGCTGGAGAGTGAGGAGCTGAACATACTGATCAGGTAGGACAAGGGGGAATGGCTTTAAACTGAGAGTAGGTTTGGATTGGATATTAGAGAGAAATTCTTCCCAGTGAGGCACTGGCACAGATTGTCCAAAGAAGCTGTAGCTTCCCCATTCCTGGAAGCGTTCAAGCATAGGCTGGATGGGGCTTGGAGCAACCTGGGACAATGGGAGGTGTCCAACCCGAACCATTCTGATTCTATGATCTCAGCCTTCCCCAGCATTGTATCTCCCTTACTCTAGGACTCTCACGTCCCAGCTCTCTCCTCTGTGCTGCAGGTGTTTCAAGGACTTCCAGCTGCAGCGAGCCAACAAGATGGAGCTGCGAAAGCAGCCGGAGGATGTGAGCGTGGCACGGAGGACTGAGTTCTACTTTGCCCAGGCGCGCTGGCGCCTGACGGAGGAGGATGGACAGCTGGGCATTGCTGAGCTGGAGCTCCAGCGCTTCCTCTACAGCAAGGTGTGGAGTTGGACAGTGCCCACAGCCCCTGAACTGGGGACAGAGACATTGGGAGCTGATGGCTTTGTCTGCACAGGTCAACAAGTCTGATGACACGGCCGAGCATCTGCTGGAGCTGGGCTGGGTAACCATGAACAACCTGCTGCCCAACGCTGTGTACAAGGCAAGTGACAGCTAGGGGAGCAGTTCTGCATCCTGGGAACCCACGGGTGGCCTGGACAGAGTGGCCTGTCCTCACCCCAGCCACCCATCCTCTTCCCTGCAGGTGGTGCTGCGTCCCCAGAGCTCCTGCCAGTCCGGCCGGCAGCTGGCCCTGAGGATTTTCAGCAAGGTCCGGCCACCCGTGGGAGGCATCTCCATCAAGGAGCATTTTGAGGTGCCAGGGCTGAGCTGAGAGGTGCCAGGGTCTCTATGGGGCACAGGCAGTGTGTGCCTGGCTCTGACTTGTCTCTTTCTTGCAGGTGAACGTGGTGCCTCTCACCATCCAGCTCACCCACCAGTTCTTCCACAGAATGATGGGTTTCTTCTTCCCTGGCCGTAATGTGGAGGAGGAGGAGGTGGGGGATGAGGAAGATAAGTCCAAGCTGGTGACAACAGGTGAGAGGCTCGTGATCACCTCCTCTCTGGATGTCCTTGAGCAGCTCTGGCTGCATGTCCAGGATATGTTTGTGGGCAGCTGCTGTCTAGCCATGAGTTGAGGAACAGGGATTTGTGATCTCCCCTGTGGACAGGGAGATGGTGGGAGGGTTGGAGTCATGGCTGACCCCTGAATGGACACCACCATCACCTCACACCCTGTTTGCCCCAGGGATCCCCGTGGTGAAGCCGCGGCAGCTGATCGTGGCAGATGACTCACTGGGCCCAGGGAAGGGAGTTGCTCAGGGACTGAATCGGACATCAGGGGTCAGAAGATCGTTCCGAAAAGCACCTGAGGTACCTCCTGCTGCTGTGAGGGGGGAATCTGCAAGAGCCCTGCTGTGGTGCCAGTCTGTTTTCCCTTAACTGCAGGGCTGGGTAGCCATGTCCTCCCACACTTCCCTCCCACGCTTGTCGATTTTCTCCTGCTCTCTCCCACCATGAGGATTTGCATCCTTTACAACCAGGCGCCTGCACGCTTGATGTGATCCCTGTATCTCATTTTTCCAGCACCATGCCAGAGCAGCTCTCACCTCTCCCTGATGAAGCAATGCCATGGCCTAGTGCCCAGCTGTCCCTTCCCTGCTGGTTCCTGGCTGTGCCCCTTCTCCTTCCCTTCTGCTCATGGCTTCTGCTCTGTCCCCAGCATCCTGTGGATGACATCGACAAGATGAAGGAGCGTGCAGCCATGAACAACTCCTTCATCTACATCAAGATCCCGCAGGTGCCACTCTGTGTCAGCTACAAGGTGTGGGACCAGTGGGACAGGGCATGCTTGGGGTGGTCTGGGCCATCGTCCCACACTGCCTGACACCTGTGTCACACAGGGGGAGAAGAACAGCGTGGACTGGGGCGACCTGAACCTGGTGCTGCCATGCCTGGAGTACCACAACAACACATGGACATGGCTGGACTTTGCCATGGCGGTGAAGAGGGACAGCCGCAAAGCCTTGGTGGCACAGGTACGTGGGACCACATCACTCTTCCCACTCCAGAGGCTGCCAGAGCTGCTCAGCCCAGGATGGAGATGGTAACCCCAGGGTGGGTGGCACATTCCCCAGAGTGGGAAGTAGCTGCACTGGCTCAGCAGCTCAGGCTGTCAACCCATGCCAAGGGCCCAGGGTGTGGCCATGGGGATTGCTGAGCCCCCGACTCCCGGGGCAGGTGATCAAGGAGAAGCTGCGCCTGAAGCCGGCGGCGGGCGCGGAGGCCCGAGGGAAGCTGGAGAACAAATCTGACGGGACCATCCAGCAGCAGGAGGAGGACGAGAAGGCTCGACTGCTCATCGGGCTGAGCGTGGGCGAAAAGAACCCCAGCAAGAAGTCGATCTTCAGCAGGCGCAAATGACGGCAGCACCCGGCAGGCCGGGAAGGGACTTGGGGTGCCCCGTGCTCCCCCCTTGGGGGGCACCCCAAAGATGGAGGGGGGGCTGCACTGCTCGGTGGTGCCCAAGGAGGGCTCAGCCATATGCAGGCCCTCAGTAGCCCCATCTGTGGGGCAGGGGTGGAGCAGCACAGGGATATGGGGCACAGGGTGCTCCAGGGCTGCTTGGTGGGGTGCAGAACCCTTGTGCCAAGGGCTCCTGCAAGCTTCCCCCCCTCCCTGCTGTGCGGGTGCTGGGCCCAGCCCCTGGGCCTGGTGAAGCAGCAGGATCGCTCCAGGCTGGGAAAAAGGGGAACGGGAGAGTTTAAATAAAGAGTTTTTAATTTGGGACAGGCTCGGGCCAGTGGCTTGTTTCTTGCCTCACCCTGCAGTACTGGGCTCAGCACCCTGCCCCACCTCAGCCTGGCAGGCCCCATCCTTGAGGGCTTCACCCCTTGCCCTTCCCCAGCAGTTGCTCAGGGCACCCATTTAGGGGCTCAGCGCACCCCTGCATGGCCCTGGGCTCAGCCTGGGCATTTATCCCTCTGCAGTCCCCTCCTAGAGCCCAGGGCCATACCGGGGCTCAGCAGGCACTGCAGGCACCCCTCAGGGCTACAGCATGTGGGGTGCAAAGAGAGAAGGAAAGGTTGAAGGGGGAGCCCCAGAGTGTGTGCGGAGGGGGTCCCGGAGAGGGGCTGGGATCAGTCCTGGGGTGGGATCAGTCACGACTGGGTGACCAACCCCCAAGTGTGTAGTGGGGGTCTCGGATGGGGGGGTCGCTCACGGGTGGGTGTGGCTGTGCAAGGGGCAGCCCCGCCGCCGAGGCCCGGGGCGCGGCCGGGCGGCGCCGCCATGGGAGCGACGAGCAGCGGCCCCGGCCCGGCCCCGGCTCCAGTGCGGCCCCCCCAGGTGCGTGCGGCGGCATCAGCCCCGGGGATCCCCCCGGGCATCTCCCGCCCCGGGGTCCCCTCGCTGACGCTGTCCCCGGTTCCGCAGGGCCGCTCCGTGGGGTCGTGGGTGCGGGCGCTGTTGAGCCGAGCCGGGTCGGTGCCGGTATCGGTACCGGTGCCGGTACCGGGGCTCGCCTTGGCCCCGCGGGGCCCCGCCGAAGAGCCGCCGCTGCCCGGGTGGCCGCTGCCGCAGCTCGTCTCCTTGTTCCTGCCGGAGTTTCCCGTCCGCCCCTCCGCCCGCCAGCAGCAGCTCAAGGTGCCGTCCCGGGACCCCCACCCTCCGAACGGGGTCCCGGTGCATCCGAACGGGGTCTCCGATCGTCCTCCCCCGGACGCGTCCTGCCCGTGCATCCCGCCCCGGGTGCCCTAACGGGTCCCCTCTCACCCTGTACTGTGTCCCTGCTCGTCCTACCGGGGTTCCCCAGCGCCCTGAGCATCCTCCCGCGCCGTCCGTGCATCCCGTGCGGCCATCCCGGCATCGCCGACTGCCTTACCGAGCTCTCCCCGCACGCTCTGCCGGGTCCCTGCGCATCCTACCGGCGTCCCTGGCCGTTCCACCGGGTCCCCTTCTATCCCCGCCAGGTGACCGCGTCGGGTCTCGGTGTGTTCTACCGGGGTTCCTCTGCACCCCACCGGAGCGTGGCATCCCACCGAGGTCCCTCGTGTACTCCCGGGAATCCTGTGCATTCTGTAAAAATCCACCGCTGCCGCGTTGGGGTCCCCGTGTCCCCGTCCCCCGTGTCTTTGTGTCCCATACTGGTCCCCATGAATCCCGCTGGAGTCCCTATTGGGTCCTCCAGATCCTGATGTGTCCCCAGCATCTGCTTTGGGTGCTCTGTGCCCCTCACCTTACCCCATGCAGGACCTTCAGCCTGAGCATCCCAAATCCATCTCCATGGCATGCTCAGCCCCTGTTCCTCCCCTCAGATCCTGGGCTTCGTGGCCAAAGGCTCCTTCGGGACCATCCTCAAAGTGCTGGACTGCGGGCGGGAGAAGGTCTGCGCCGTGAAGGTGGGTGCTGGCCCCTGGGGCCCATGGGTGCCCCCCTGCCCTTGTCCCCCCCCCGTGACAGTGTCTCTCCCTCCCAGGTTGTGCCCAAAGTGGAGGTGCTGCGCCGTGACACCCTCAAACAATGCAAAGAAGAAGTCAGCATCCAGGTGAGGGGGGGTCCAGGAGGGACCCCAGCCCCTGAAGGGGTTTAGGGTGGCCACGGGGTCATCAGGAGGCGGTGGGAGCTGCGGATGGGAGATGGCAGAAGCGGGGTCCCCGGCCTCTCGTGGCCCCCTATCCCGGGGGCCGCTCACTCTCTGTGCTTTTGTGTCCCCAGAGACAGGTCAGGCACCCGTTTGTCCACGGGCTGGGGGACAGCTGGCAGGGCCAGCGCCACCTCTTCATCAGTGAGTGACCATCTGCCCGCGGGCTCGCCCCGGCCCCCCCTGCCCGCGCACGTGTCCCCGCCGCCCGCACACGTGTCCCCGCACACGCGCGCGCTCCCCCCGCTGCCCCGCGGGGATCCGGGCACTTCGGCTGCCGGCTCCCATCTCCCACCCCGGGCATGCGGATGGGGGACAGCGATGGGGACAAGCCACAGCGGGGCAGGGACCGGTGTGGAGGTGAACAAAGCAGCCCAGCGCTGGTGCCTGCCTGGCTCTGCTGGCTGTGTCACCTCAGCCCCTGCAGTTTGTGTGTTCCCCGTGCCTGTGTGACCCCCCAAGCACCATGTCACTTTGGTGCCTCATGTGGTCCCGAGTGCTTGTGTGCTTCCCAGTGCCCACAGGGCTCTGGTGCTGATGTCACCGTGGTACTCACATGTTCCCATGCCACTTTATTCATGCTTACGTCACCTTAGTGTGTAACCTGGTGCCCACATTGCACTGATGCTTGTGCCACCTTGGTGCCAGTGTGGTCCAGGTGTTTGTGCCACCTTGCTGCCTTTATAACCACCTCGGTGCATGGCCGCAGTGACCCCTCTGCACCCCTGTATCCATGCCACCCCAGTGTCCCTTGTGCCAACCCAGCCAGTCAGTAAGGTGTGTCACCTGTCCCGGCAGTGTGCACCTACTGCAGCACGGGGGACCTGCACGCGCTGTGGCGCACGGCCGGCTGCTTGGCTGAGGCCACCGTCCGCCTGTTCGCCGCAGAACTGGTGCTGGTGCTGGGTAAGTGACCCTCCATGCTGGGGACAGCCACCACTGTCCCCACCAGCAGAGACCTGCAGGCGGGGTCAGCCACCCCCAGGGGTGGCAGTGGGCACTGTGCTGGGAGGGGACACACGGTGCTGATGGCTCTGTCTTGTCCCCAGTGTACCTCCACGACCTGGGCATCATGCACAGAGACGTCAAGGTGGGTGGCAGTGGGGCTGGGGGTTGGCGGATGGGGTGGGGTGGGGTCTCTGAACCCCCAGCATGGAGAGGCCACCTCAGTGCCTGTCTCATTTCAGATGGAGAACATCCTCCTGGATGAGAGAGGTAAGATCCTGGTGGCACTGCCTTGGAGACACCCCATCCACGGGGACACCCCGTCAATGGGGACACCCTCTCTATGGGTTCCCACATGGTGTCTGGCCCCATAGGGCACCTCAAGCTCACCGATTTCGGCCTCTCTCGGTACCTGCAGTGGGGCGAGCGAGCTCACACAATCTGTGGCACCCTGCAGTACATGGGTAAGGGGGGGCTGTGCTGGGGGGGCTGTGCTGGGGGGCACAGACCCCCAGGTGCTCACCCACTCTCCCCACAGCCCCAGAGGTGCTAAGCGGGGGACCCTACAGCCACGCAGCCGACTGGTGGTCCTTGGGAGTCCTGCTCTTTGCCCTGGCCAGTGGGAAGGTAAGGACCACAGGGTGGGGGGACAGGGACACCTCGTCCCCCCACCCTGAATTCACTCTATACTCCCCTAGTTCCCTGTGGCTCCAGCGGGTGACCATGTGGCCATGCTGGAACGTGTCAAACAGAGCAGCTACGAGAGCCCACCTGAGTTCAGCCCCGATCTGGCCCGGCTGCTCGCCGAGGTAACCCTCCTGCCTGGGTTTTGGGGTCCTCACTGGCCCCTGGCCTGGATGCTGGGATTTCCATTCTCACTGTCCTCGCTCTGTCTGCAGCTGCTGTGCCACAACCCCCTGTACCGCCTACGCTACCTCCACCACTTCCAGGGCCACCCCTTCTTCCGCGGGGTGGCCTTCGATGCTGACCTGCTGCAGAAGGACCCGGTGGTGGTGGCAGTGGCCCTGCGACCCCCCGAGCAGCCCCCACCTGACCCCGCCACTTTCGCCGACTTTGACTACGACCTCGCCGCCCCCCCGGACCGGCCCTGGCCTGGCTGAGCCACCACGGCTGGGACCCTCGGCATCGCTCAGGGACATCCCCCTACCCCGGCAGCGGGTCGGACCCTGCTGGGCCGGGTCCCCCAAGGGGTTACTCCAATCTCATCCCCGGGTACCTCAGCTCTGTACCTCTCCCCGCGGGAGCAATAAACCCAAGAGCCGCGGGAACTGCTGCGGGTGCTGCCCTGACTCGTGGTGGGGAAAGCGGGACCACCGTGGCGGGAGCGCGGGGCTGGACCCTCCGTGCCTCGGGGCGGGCTTGGGGCAGGTCTAGGGGGCTGTGTGGGGTGGTTTCCCCGGGGCAGGCGATGCGGGAGGAGCTGGGTCCGCCTGCCCATCTATCTTTCTTTCTTTCTTTC
>VWZS01002369.1:97837-133021 GCA_013397075.1 Rhabdornis inornatus | reverse complement strand
CAATTCAACCCCCAACACATATTGAGTGTGATCTGTGACTGCTCTGGTGCTTTTATACCAGTCCCAATGTTGGTGGCTGGAAGCACAGATTATCTGCTGCTGAATGGGTACAGATCAGGCACCTGAGCTGCTCGTATTTCCAGTGACTGCTTGCTTCATAACAGCATCCTGAGTAGGATACCTGAGAAAATCAATCCTAATGTGGTCTTTTTGGAGCTTGAAGAAGCTTAAGGTGGGCTGTAGAAGAGATATGTGTTGTCTAGATGCAGATGTGAAAGGAGAGACTGGATAAAAGAATTACGGTGCTTTTGACAAAAGCAGTGGGAATGTAACAGAGGAATTTGTCTGAGAAATGGTGTTTTTGTCATGGCTTTGACCATAGCACAGGCTGCTGTATCCCTCAAGAGTACAGATAATCAAAGGAAAATTAGCCTAGAAACAAAAACATTTAAAAATTTTAGTCTCACTTTGCTACCCACTTATTACTATTGCAGCATAACTAAGTTTGCAGATAAGATATGCCAATTATAGAAGTTTTCTTTCTCAAAACTGTAGGGGAAAAATATTTTTCAGGTCAATTGCCTTTTTTCTTTTTTAATAAGAAACTATAGTCGTTTTTAGAATGGTTTTGAAAATAGATTTGAGGAAAGAACAATATCATGGTCAAAATGAAAAATATTTCAAGAAAGCCAACTTTATTATTTTTCTAATGCGTGTATTTTTAAACCCAGCACGTGAAACTGAAAGGCAGTTCCCCTCTGTGCATGGTGAAATGGAAGAATTTGAAAATTTAGAAGAAAAGTTTTTACTATAAGAAAGTATATTAAATTATATTAATTAGTTCATGTGCTATACAGTCTTCTCTTGTAGATTTTGTTTACCATGGTGGTGTGTTCCTAGGTAGCATGTTTCCTTTTCACCAGAAGGCTGTTACAGGCTTGCCATGATTGCCCTTCCCTCTCTTCATATGAGCGCAGACTGCAAGTGGAATATTAACAGTGTCACTTAAATTGGTTCTCCTCTGGAGGGCCTGCAGTCTTTGGGTAAAAGGTAGAGAATATCTTGGCACTCCAGTGTTTTTTATCATCTCTGCCATTCCCTGTGAGGATATGTTTTCCTTTTTTGTTGGAAAACCTGCTCTTTGACCTGTGTGCAGCTGTCTCACCAGTACCGGGTGTGAGTGCTGTTTTCTGCTGCCAGTCCTGATCTCCCTTGTACATCCACAGCTGCACGCAAGCCCAGCTGGAGATGCCAGGCCAGGCCCTGCAGACATTTGCATCTCTGTCATCTCTGTGAAAACTTGTGAAGGAAAGAACTCAGCCCCATGGGTTCTCTGATGGACTCCACTTGCCTGTGCCATGGGATTCTTTTTGTCTCTGCTACAAACTCACCTTTGAAACCTCTCTCTGCACTTACCTTCTACCCTTTGACTTAGACTCCCTCTGGAAAAGCATCAAAGCTAACCTCTTCTGTCCTTCTCACTTCACAGTGTACATTTATTTGCATTGGCCTTCTTTTGCAGTGATACCAAAGCTAACCTCCACAACACATCTCGCTTGTGCTGTGAAACATCTGCATTTCACCACAGTCACAGTGGAGTGATCTGTAGGAGTCAGGCAAAGCAAAGTCTGAGCGCCCTTCCCTAGATGCCAAAGAGGGAATGCTGCACCAGCGGTAACTGTTTGATGATGTGTAGCTTCCTCTCTGTGATGAGTAGCAGTGCTTTTTCACCCTTCTTGTCACACCTAAAAATGCTTCATAGGAAATACTCCCACAGGCACCCAGAAGCTTGGAGAAGATTAGTTTTAGAAATGCAGTTTTTCAAAGCAATCAGGTTTCTCAGTTAAGGTTTTCATTAATTTCAATGGGCTTGATTGTCTTAGCACACAGTAAAGAGATGGACTAATATACAGGAGTGAATTTTACTCTTCTTGTTGCTATTACTGTGCTCTGGTCCTCTGTGACCACTGATCTAGACAAAGTATCTTGAGAGAAAAAGCCTCCTGTTTCACCCCAGTCTTGCCATCCTCATAGTCAAGAATGCCTTCCCAAGATCTGAAACTGTCTTCTTTCAGTTTAGAGCCATTGCTGCTTGTCCTGTCATTCCATGCCTGTCTCATAAGTCCCTCTCCAGCTCTTTTCTAGCCCCATTCAGTACCAGAAGGTGCTCTTAAGTTCTAACCTTCCTTCGTCCAGGCTGAACAATCCCAATTCTCTGTCTTCTCTTTTTCTTCTTTTCTGGCCAACTTTCCTGTTTGAGAGTGACGGCACCACGAGACGTTAGAGACTAACATTTGGCTTGTAATTCAGCATACCTTAGGTTGTATTGCACCTTTGAAGTTTAATCCATTTTGTTTGATTAACTTTAAAATACGTATTTTGTCATTTCTGGCAACCTTGGTGATTGGCATTGCTTTACAAGCATACAAATGGAAGAATAGGTGGTTTGCTGCATCCAGGGAAGAAAATCCTTGAAAGATGTAGCTAATCATGTACCTTGGCAAGGACTGAAATTTTTCATTTAATAGATAGAGGCCCAAATATCAGCCAGGAGAAAAGCCCTGGTTTCATTGGAGCCCTGCCAGTTTAACTAGAAGAGAGCAGAGCCTGGAGAATACAAAGCTGTACCTGACTGTCTTGGTTTGAAAGACAGTTATTTGCTGAAAGAGACAGGGGCTTCTTTTTGAAAAGGAGAATATAAACCCCCCCTCCCTTCACTCTACTATGATTTTTAAATTAAAGGGCNCGTCAGGATGGCAGAGCAGAGTTTCTAGTGACCGTCCTTCTCCGAGCCAGATGGGCGAGAGAGCGCAGCTGCCCCCCGATCTCGCGGTGTTCCTCCTCTTTCCCCCCCTGCCCCCCATCACCAGCCAGGGTGTAGCCTGCAAACCTCTTAACATTACAGTGGGGAAAATTCCACTGAGAGACCCAACCCCCAACACCGACCATAACAAGAGCGATAATTTGAGTTTGGTTTGCTAAGCTGGAATGAGAGTGTATTCAAGGAAGGCTTATAGTGAATGGTACAGTAATTATTACTCTGTTATTTCTCTTGTCAGTCTCCAAGAATTGAGAGAATTTGAGTCAGCTTGATTTAAAAATTTTTCGAAAATATTTTATTTACTGAACAAGGTTGTTAATTTGGCTTATTATTTTGGAAGTTTCTGTGTTGGCTGAGCAAGACAGACATACACAGTGTGGTACTCATAAGTGAGTATATAGATAATAAACCTTTGAGCATTGTTTAGAAGTGTACTTGTCAGAAGTTCAGTGTTTTTCTAAAAGATGATCTTCCATGTCCAGCTATCTTCTAGAGCCCACAGGGTGAAAGGAGTGTTTTAAACCAGAAGCATGGTTTGTTGCTGACTGGCATCTTTTAGAGACAGTTGGCAAGAGGTGAAAGAAAATCTCATGTGTTCAATGTGGAATATGGGCATTAACATCAGATGAAATCTTCTGCTGTATAAGAATATAAACTAGAAAAAACAAATGGTGAAGGAAGGACGGAACTGGTCCAGTCAGATTTAAGGTGGTGGAGATTACACCACTGATTTACATAGAGCACTGGATGATAAGGTGCTGTTTGGGGCCTGATACTTGATGCACTGGCTGCTGCACTTGGGTGGATACCCAAGAGTGGTGCTATGCTCCCTGGCTTTCCTCAGTTTCAATACATATTCCATTTGTGAGATTCTGTATCTGTTCTGCTGTCCTCTTTATCCATATACCATCCCTCAGACTCCTCAGATACTCCAGCTGCCTTATTCTCTGGTCCAGCTGTTTAGTCTCCCTTCCAGAGCTCTGGTACTGCAATTTATTTTAAACTGAGTGGATTGAAGTTGCTTCCTTTTCCCAGTTGGACTGGATTTAATCTCAGATACGTATTCTGGATTATGCTTATTGCAAAATATATTACATATTTAAGAGTTCGTGGCACACTGATCTCTTGATGCTTAGCACAGGTGAACTCCTGTTGGCCTCCATACATATGCTCTGAGTCCTGACTGCATAGATTTATCAAAACCAAACATAAAAATACATAGAAAAAGTAGGGTGCTATTTTACCTGCTGTTACTTCCTTTAACTTCCAATATTTCTTTATCTTTCTAAAACCTTACCTAAGAAAGTCTAAGAATATATTGCAAGAATATTGAGGCATATAAAAAGAGGAGGCTACAAGCTCTGGTGACTTGCACAGTGTAGAAGTAGCCTCAGCTGCATTTCTTGTTCCAGTTGTTTCAACAAAAAAACACTGGTCTCTGTACAGCTGTTTTACTGTACAGAGACAGTTAAGTAGATGACTGGTCCTTGTAGTGCTTCCTTGTCCCCTCACTCATGCTTGACTAGGTTGAAGAGAAGGGACATCCCAGGCAATGGTAAGCTTTGTGTTTGGGGAAGAAGAACAAAATATGGTGATGCAAATAATGCCCTACAACTTCAAGAGCACAGGCTCAGCTATAACTCAGCCTCTGTCCTTGCTAAATTGGGGGTGTCCTACTCCCTCACAGGTTTAGACCTCTGAAAAAGAGTGCCTGCTACCACTGCCTTAGTTTGCAAGCAGTCGTGAGGACAGACAGAATGAAGTCTTCATACCCTAAAGACAATACGGAAGATTCAGTTGTTTGTTTTATTTGGGTAGACTTGTCAGCTGTCACATTTTGCAGCTTGTAGCTCCTGCATTTTGCACTGGGAGCTTAAAGAATTAGAGCAGCCTTTTTTTTCTCAGCTGGTTTTCCTTTGGCTTTTGTTTGTTTCATATTCCCTAAATCTTGTGTTACTGAGCATTGTCCATGCAACTGTGAGTTAGAGAAATTTACTTAATTTCACCTTCCTAATAGTAACACGTGCCTCTGACAGATGAAGCTTTAAAAACAAGCTGGACTGTTAAAAGTGTAGGGTACATAAAACTGTGTGCAACAGTTGAATCTCAGGTGGTACAAGGTGAGGTTAAAAGTATGATTAGTCCCTGATGGATACATCCACAGCCTGGAAGTGGGCATCGGAAGTAGGATTTTCTCCCGTTCCATGATTTTTTTAGTGTAATATCAAATTGGGATCCATACCCTACACAAGATAGGTAAAATCTGTTTCTGCTGGCTGATCACCCAAGGGCTTTGCCTTTTTTTCGTGCTACTGCTCTGTCTTTTTCTTCCTTCTTGACCCTCTGCTTCTGGCCTGCGCATATGCAAAACTCATTTGCTTTGTCATTGAAGTGAAAATGCTACATGCAAATTTTTTAAAAATAATGCCAATGAGTATTCTGGAGTATTCAGAAGTATGAAGCCAATCTTTCTGGTGTAAAAATTATTTTTTGAGCAATGGCTTTTTGGAAGATAAATGTTTTGCTTTCCTTAGACACTATTCTGTTGTTTAAAATGTGACCATCAAAACCAGTTTCCAGCTGAAGCTGCATTTATTTTTTTTTTTGGTGGTTCGGGGTTCTCAGCCAGATTACATCCATGTAATACAGCAAGGCCCAGGAAGGGGTACAATGCTGCCTTGGAATGGCACATATACAGTGCTTCTTTATAACATTCTTTCACCTCCAACCACTTCAGTCCAAGGAATTCCCAAGTTGGATATGATTTCTGTGTACAGAAGAGAAAAACAAGCATGTATTTACGAGGCTTTAATTCCCTAGAGAGCCACGTGAGCAGAGAGAGAGAGATGGAAATAACTGAAGCAGATTTATGTATTAATTGGAGGTGACATCCGTGAAAAATGTTTTGTGCTTTCTTTGCCCAGCCATGCTTTGCCTACCAATGTCTTCACAGCATTAATCACAGCTAAAAGATTCTGTGGGAAACATTTTCTGCTGTGTTAAGAAATGCTAGTGTGGATATGGACTTAATGCTTTGTCCTTCTTCAGAGGGTTTGCTTGCTACTTAGGGGGAAGGAAGGCTGTCACCAGAGGGTTTTAGCCCTGGAAAGGAAGCAAGCACCTCCTGCTGAAAAGATGGTTATGTTTTCTTGCTATTAAGGAGCTGTAAGCATGAAATAGGCAGTGGCTAGTGTTTCTAGTGGCAGCAGAGGCAGCTTGTAAATGGCCTGACACATGGGCAAAGGACTTGTCTGTGCTATTAGCTGGGATCTAGGTTAAGAGGAGCAACCTTGCGTGCAAATTCAGCAATTAGAGAGAAGCCTGGTTTTGTGTGGTGGCACAGCAGGACCGGCAGGACATCTTTGGTCTTGGTCAAAGGGTATGGTCTTCCCCCTACACAGGGCAGGGAGGGAAGGAAGACAGGACAGTACTGTCCAAGGAGGGCAGGGAGACCTAAAAAGGATCATGAGGCTGCCTTCATGAGTGAAACCTTCTTAGGAGCAGTGATCTCTGATGGACTTGTTGGAGAAATAATGAGTTTGTGCATATGAAAGTGATTTGGTTTTCCGGTGTTTTGTGTGTCTGTTACAATTCAGGTCTAACTGCTGTCCTCTCCTTGCTCTGTCCCTTATTTCACAATAGGACCTCTGATGGGACCTCATCCTAAAGAAATCCAAAATTATTTGGGGCCAGCCCAATTTAAGCATGAAGACCAAATCCCCAGAATGGACCACTGGTTATTCTGGTTTTATCTCCAAACAGTTTCTGGGTTATGTTTGCCATAGCAACAAGGTGACAAAAAATATATCTATTCAAACATCAGCATGTCTAAAAGGCTGTAAGTCAATCATGTTAAAACACATGAAATGATGGTAGGTGAAATTTGTTTTGAAAATCTGTTTGTTGCAGAGTCATGGCCATGTGAGGGTGGAGAAGCTTGCCTGTAGTCTTTGAGGCATTATTTCATTGAACAGTGGCAAAGAGTGCTTTGGGGTGTGTGTTGCTATTCACAACAGTGTCACTTGAACAGGCACACAGCTTTCAGGTCAGGGTTTTCTGAAACATCCAGGCTTGGCCTAATCCAGGCTAACCTTCCTCGCACAGCAACTGATGGTGCAATTTATACAGATGCCAGTAAATTAACAGTTTAAGCCTAGTGCTGTGGAAAATGTTATACAGAGAAGCATTGTCACAACTGGGAACCATTGCCACTGCCATTCTATGAGGGAAGACTGACCCAAGCACTGAGACATCACAGCAATGGCAGGAGAGGGAGACATCTGAAATCCCTGCATCATAAACGTCATAATCAGCACAGAATTGCCAAAAGAAAAACATCTGAGAAAAGTTACACACTGCTAAGTGACAGCATAGAATATTGCTGTGTTTGGAGCATATTTTGGCAATATTTTGGCGTATTGAGATTCTCATGATACATGAAGTTTTAACAAACTACTTGAACACATCCTTACTTTAAACTCTTTTGACAGTCAGAACTTAAATGGTTGCATCAAAATCATGTGTTTTTTTAAACAGGACCTTTCTAAATAGCAAAGCTAATAAAACAAAGGACAGTGCAATCACCTTCTGTTCAACTGCCTTTTCTTTGAGGTTTGATAATGAGAGATATTTTATTTATATTAAATATTGCTGCATGTAGCTGAAAATTTGATTTGGTTTGAATGAAGAGCTCTTCAGATCAAACCAAACTCACTATTGCTGTTTATTCTTACTATTGGGACAGGTGCTCCATTTGCTTCTATTGCAAAGCATCTTGCCTTTAATACCACACGGGTCTCTTCTGTGAATAAAACCAGTGTTAATGCATTTCCAGGCTTTTCGGTTGAAGAGGCAAGGCCTGTTGCAGTGTGAATCCTGAACAAGAAACCCCAGCTCCCTTGATGTCAGTGAATGAGGTCAAAAGCACAATTTCGAGGCTCCTGTGAAGTCCTCATTAGGGCAGCACAGGCATCACAAGTCTGTGGGTACAGGTCAGGCAAAGCAGCTGCCTTTTGGCCAGTTCTACTTCTCCTGCAGATGGGCAGCTCCTTTTTATCTGCCTGCTCACACTGGCATCATCTATGCCAAATCTAACAGAGGTGCAGTTGCCCAGTGCCTCTTCTTTTGACTACAGCTACCTAACTTTGTAGTTGTTCACTGAATACAGCAGGAACTTAGTGTGTTACGCAGTCAGCCCCAATGGAAGGAAAATAATTTATGTCCCCATGTCTTGGAGACAAGTCACCCTTTTCTGCTTATGCAAGGGTAATGTGATTTCCTCCATCTTGCTGAGCTGAAAAGAGCAAGGAGATTTCCTGGGACTAGCAGACAGGGAATGTGAGAAGGGTCTGAGGCAGGTGCAGGAGGAGCTGCCAGCTCTCCTCTCCCTGCAAGCCCTGGCAGAGAGGAAACTCATGAATCAGTGCCCACAACATCTAAGCCAGGGAATGAGTAGATTGGGAATGCTGGTTGCACCAGTCCTGCTGGGATTTAAGCTGGGCATACAGAGCTGCGTGGTTTAGGAGACACAGATACACCAACATCCCTAGCAAACAAATCTTGTAACAGTCAGCTTGATTTTCTTCCTTCCTCTCTCCCCCTTGATCACATCCTTTTTAATATCCAGATAAATCTGTGTCTGTCTGGGCTTAGTTTCAGGATCTCTGCTGGAGGGTGATCAATGTCTGTGCCTCTTCTGGGGGATGCTCAGGGCTGGTTGAGCCCACTGCCAGACAGGTGCCAGCAGCTCCAAGCTCGGCAGTGACTCCCTGTAGCCATCTGGAGCTGGTCATGACCAGCCCAGTCCCCAGCCATACACTGCCAAGTATGGAACAAAAAGTGGAAATGCTGGAGGAGCAGAGGTGTGAGGAGAAAAGGGTGAGGGGCAGGAGGGGAAGAGCACAAAACAGCCCGGGGGCAGGTCTCGTGGCAGTCCAGGACAGTTTTCCTGATGTGTGTTTCAGCCTGGAGGAAGAGCCCAGGACCAGTGCAGAGAGAAGCCAGCATGTCCTGATCACTTCCAGCCCCTCTGAGGGGCGTGTGGGGAGGGAGTTGTTAACCCACCACAAAACTCTGCCAAGGAAGCACCTTTCACGTTCTGAATAAACATCTCTTTCATTCTTAGGGGCTCTATTTGGATACTGAAAAAGTCTGATTTCACATTTTGTTTAGCACTAGGAAAGAATTATCTCAACCAAGCAAAAAACTGTTGAATTGTTATGCAGGATCTGGCTTCCTCCTCAGCTCTGTGAGGAAACTCACTCATCTCAGGCTTGTCTATGCTGATTTATATGAAACTCTTCAAAATTGTTGGAGGATTCTGTGTGTGCTGGGACTACAGAGGGAAAATAGGGTCCCTTCTCCCAAACAGTTCTTGCTCACAGGCAGCAGATCCCAGATTACTTTGGTGATGCGGCCCTGCTCAGGCTGGCCATGTTGACCAGGTGTATCACTCTCAGGGAAATCTATCTATCTATGTATCTATCTATCTATCTATCTATCTATCTATCTATCTATCTCTCATCTATCTGCCTTCCTGCCTTCCTCCTTCCCTTCTTCCCTTCCTCTTTCCCTTCCTTCACTCCCTCCCTCCCTCCCCTCCTCCCAACCAGAAGAGACTTTAAATACATATTTTACCTTTTTATAACACAAAGTTAGCCACAAAGCAAGCCCTGACTATTTTAAAGACATAGTGGCTCAGAGCAATTGATATATTTTTTTTCCCCCTGCATCTGCTGCTGCTGTGCTCCTACCTGTGCTGGAGAGCTGCTGCGATGGTGGTGCGGGAGGCTGTGAACAGATCCTGGGCAGTGATGCATGCCTAAATGCAGGCTCTGCTGCATTCACCCTACAGCTGTGCTGCAGTCTGTCCTTCTGCAATGTAAATTACAGTGTTTTCAGGCTTGCAGGTGGAAGTAGCAGCAGTCTGAGATCCAGGCGAGAGGTGGGGGTTTTCTGCCAGGCACCAGCTTGTGCAGTCACCTACTGGCCTGCTGTCATACTCTTGTTTGTAACCCTTTGAAATACCAAACTTCAGCCTTCCACACATACACACAAATCCGCTCACAACCTCCATCAGTAGTGTAAGTTTCCAGAAAAAGTACGAAGTTGCTTGACAGCTGATGACAATAATACGGTATTTCAGTCAGAGAGTTCAAGTGGTGCTGCTAAACATGACTGAGCAAAGCCCCTTCGAACACAGTGATCATGGAAATGTCACTGAAAGACAAAAAGGGGCACAACTACTGTAAATTGCAGTGGTGATGTAAAGCAGTAGGACATTGCTGTCTTCTTAAGCTATTGAGAGATAATAACTTATTCTAGTCCTAGTCATAGCTCAGGTCTCTGATCCCTTTCATCTCATTACTCTGCTGAGCAAACAGTGAAGCAATTTCAAGTTTCAAAACTGATGCCCTGCTGTCAGACTGGGGTGATGCCTTCTAAGATACAAAGTGGAGCATGCTTTAAGTAGGTCACTTTTTATTTCCAGACTTTGCTTGCCTTCGAATGCCAAGTTGGGCACCTATCTCTACCCTTCTGTTGTTAAAAGAAAGCTTAGTTGCATGTGGACAACCTTCTACAGCTGTTTGAGAATCAATCAGAGGAGGATGCCAGACGGGTTTTTAGCTTTATAGTTACAGTTGGAGATCATCACAATGCATTAAAACATCTCTTTTGTATTCCTATTTAAGTAGTTTCAACAATGCTGTAGAGGAGATGAGAGTTTCCATGAAATTACAGTAAGATGTCTTCTAAAACTGGCATGATTGATAAATGACGATAGGAAATATAGTTACAATCAGCTGCCATTACAGTTAGTAATTCACTCATGTAGTGTTTTTTTGTTCTTGGGTTTTTTTCCAAATGGAAATGAATAATGTATAAGGCCAGGTTAGGAACAAATGTTACGGTGTTTTCGGGGTGGTAAAGGACTGATTTTATTTTGATCATTAGTAGATATTCATCGTGTTCTTCATTACAATATTACAATATCCTTTCTCTTGCTAGCTTTATTGCAATGCAAAGGAGCCATTTCTAGCTTTGAGAAAGTTACAAGTGCATAAACATGGTGTATAAAGCAAAGTACTCCCCATTGCATTCTGGCATTAATAGAAAAAAAAGCCTTCACAATACTTTCAAACCCTCCATAAAAAGGCATTACACAGTTTAAGATCAGTCTGTCCTTGCAAAGAAAACATTTTTTAAATATGTGTTGCCTTTAATAATTTCTTTTTTTTCTTTCAGTGAACTTTACTGGAGATTGTTCTAAACTGAACCAAAGAGAGTCTTAACCTTCAGTATATGTGCTAAGAGATCCAGATATAATTCCAGTTATTTTTATAAGCTTTCATTGATTTTAGCAGGTGTTTTGAAGTGATCTTGCTGTGGCTAGATGTAGAGAGTTGCCTGGTATTAAGCTACCTGTAAAAAGCCCAGTACCAGACCTATCAGTTGTGTCTGGTGTCAGAACAGTGCCTGATTGTCATTGGTTCAGCTTTGAGTTCAGATTCCATCAAAGGAAAAGGAAATGTCCCTTTATCTTCTGTGTTTTAGTCTGGTGGAATCTTGACTTTTTGCCTTGCCTTAAAACAGGAGTGTTTTCATCTTGTTCAGTTGTGTGACATAAAGAATTCACTAAGGGGGACAACCTTCTGAACTTAATTACACGAGAATCTCTTACAGGATCCAGAGCTAGGTGTTCTAGCTCTTCAGACAGCTAGGCCTCTTTTGTGCGTCTTCCTGATTTTCTTATTAAAAAACCACTTTACTGTCTATCATTGAAGAGATGCAGAGCAAGTAGCATAAGGTTGCACTTGTGGTTGAAATATTTTTTCAGACAAATAACTAGATTAGGGCAAGATAGAATGCAGTTTTCAGCTGACAGTGGCCTGATGCGCTTGCTTGGAGTTTCTGTAATACGAATTAACAGTTCTGGTCTTCTTTGTTTGTGTCTGTACTGAGTTTGAGATTTCCTTTTGTCCCCAGGCTGGCCATATAATTTTCAGGAATGCTTATATTGCTATATTTCAGCAATCAGTAAAAAAGTCCTTGAGTACCAGTAGGAAGCAAGGAAAATGCTTTGTGGACCACTCTGATGGAGAAATTCGTTGTGATCAAGAAGAGGGAGGGTTAATGGTACTGGTCTGAAATAGAGGTTTCCATCTTCCCTTTGGAAATGAAACAACTGGGAAACAGAATACCTCTGCTTGCTCCCTCTCACAACAGGCCTTGGACAAGAAACCTCTCCAAGGTCTGCTAAGGAATTAATCATTCATAAGTGTGAGATTTGTCTCCACCTCTGCCACAGAAAATCCCGAAAGAGGATTTTGTGTAGCTGCGTATGCTTTATTTAGTCTTTTCAAGTTTCACTTTAACAAGAGAAAAAAATTCATAAAGGTTATGTCACCTTCATGTGAGAATCTTATCCCACTGGTTTGGTTGGAAGGATACTATAAAGCAATATCCATGGGCAGGTTGTAAATTCTTTATGTTTCATTTGAATCTTGTGAATGGTATTTCCATGGGAATCACCTAACAGTTGGGCAGAATATGAGGGAGTGGATATATGGTGTCACGGAAAGAGGAAACAGTAGAGCAGAAAATCTCCTGAGAGAAAGCAAAAAAATTTTGCATTTTTAAAATGGCAAATTTGACTTCATATTCTCTATGGACTTTGCTGGGCAAGCAAATGCTGCCAACAGTAGCATCTGCTGCAGGACTGAGGATCTGGCCTTGTGGCCAGGAGCTGAATCCTTCCCTTTTATAGTGTGTGGATTAGGTGCCTAATGCTTTTCAATTTATTTTTTTTATTAATAAGGTAGAATGTTGGGTAATGAGAAAGCTTCTTTTAGACCAGAATAAAGTAGTTTAGACAATGCCAGAAGTGAAGCATATTTCCAAAGCAAAAACACAGCAGAAGATAGAGATCTGGTAAGTGTAAATTCTTTTTAGGCTGCACAGATGGCCCAGCCTCACAGCAGCAGGAAGATGGGAACAACCCTGTGTTTCCTTACAGTGCAAACAATGATGACAGCCTTCTTCAGCCCTTAGACCAGACTCAGGAGCAGATCTGGAGGGGAACCCACTGCAAACTGGGAGGTGTAAGGAGTGCAGAGAGTGCCATGTTGCCATATTACACTTGCACAATGCAAGTGTAATAAGCAGCTTTTCTATTTACCATCTTCGTTAATGAATGCAATACAATGAGGAATTGCAATTCAGCAAATTTCCAGGAACATACAAGGCAGAAATAGTAAGCAAATCTGTAAGACTTCAGATTTGTCAGTCATCTAGCCATTGTCTGAGAAAGTTAGTGTAATTATTCAATACAGTGAAGCAAAATCCTGTCTGTTTATCCTGTCTGTGCATCGAAACTCATCCTTTCATTTTATTTTGTCACACGCCAAATGAAATTTAATGTGTTGTTATTTGAATATAATACTACAGTTTGTGGTATTAAATTGTACAAAATCATTTGCATATGATAAGCGTATTGCAGACAGTCGTTGAAATTCCTTAACGAAAAAAAAGAAAACTGGGAGTTCATATTACTAATGAGGCTATGTAGACAGAAAAACACCCTGAATTTCACCCCAGTGAACTAAACAGGTGGATTAATGGTGCCATGATCTGGAACAGGACAGGGTGGAATATACTGGTTAGAAATCAGCAGTTTCATTCTGTCAGTACAATAGCTTAAGGGCAACATGATTTGGTTTGCTTTTATCTAGACTAGGGGTTTACATTCTTTACCAATTACAGCATTGCTGCTGTACTGTACTTCTGTACTTCAACTGAGCAATGCTGAAAGTTACTGGCTTTTGAAAGTGAACCTGATCATGCACAGAGCATGATCTGTGTGCATTTTGTGAGAAGCTGCATTTTCTAGCTTCTGTACTGCAATTACGGGTCACAGTTAATCTGAATTCTTTTGTCTGGCTGCAAAGTAAGGGTTAGTGTTAGTACACAATGTCCATATCTGTCGGATGCTTTGCAGAGATTTGTTTTCCTTTATTTGATGGAGAATACAGAAATAAAACTTTCATGGACCATGAAGGAACTGAGTTTTGTTCAAATACATGGGAAAGCATTTGCGAGAAAGTTAAACCCAAATGATTTAAGCAAATGAGTTAATATTATTATTCTGTGTCACTTTTGGCAGTACCTTTCTCAATAAATGGTTTCTACAAAAATTCCCATCTGGCCATTACCTGCTTAGACTTGAGTATTTACATGAATTTAGGAATACAGTGAAATTAGTGTTTCAGTCCTGTCATGGACAGTCACTTGCCTTTAGTCTAGTAGTTTGGACTACTAAAGGGAGCAAGAAGGGTTCTGGTCATGTAACTGAGGAAAACATGCAGAAAATGGTGCTGTTCTGTGAGCTCAACAAATTCCTGACCTGAGTAGAGAGACAGACTTAACTTGGACCAAAGAAAGAGGGAGTGTCTATGTAGGGTGGGATTTTCTTTTAAGTTGGTAGTATTTTTGAAGGTGCGTGTGGGTTTTTCCCCCAGAAACTGAACTTGACAGAGTTTTCCTAGTATTTTGGAAGGAGTCAGGGTATTTTAAAAAAGAAAAGGAACTAAAAATCTGACTGCTATTTAGAGGCTTGTGCAATAGGGAATTTAAGCTGTATCTCCATGTTTGTTNTTTTTTTTTTTTTTTTTATACAGTATGAATTTTTTCCAGCTTGAGTGAAAGTTTCTCATCATGCTGTCACTACTTACCCTTTCAGCTTTGGCACTTGTCTCCAGTGTGTCAGACGATAGGAGTAAGTGGGGCTGCAAAGGACTTGCTTTCTCTGCTGTGTTTTTTTTTCAGCAGTGTAACCTAGTAATGAGTCACAAGAAGTGTTGTTGCTGCAGTGATGTTGTTGACCACCCTGAAATTGTCTACTAACATAGCTCAGGAAAAGAATCATTTTGCCATTCTCTAAGAGATCTGTAGTGAAGCAAATCAGTTTGATAGGTTTTAGTTTGCCAAAAACCCATACAACCACTTGCTTGCATCTCACTCAGATTTATGTGAGAAGGACAACAGTGTAGTAGCTAGATCACAGAATTATTTGGACACGTCTCTTTGGAATTACAAATGCTGAATTATGAAAAATAAAGTGCCAGAAGCACAGAGATGAAGTGACTTGCTGGAAGTCAGCAGAGGGCCAGGAGCAGGAACAGCCACTGTCTCTCCAGCGTCCCAGTCAGGTGTCTCAAATGCTTGGGAAGGGAAGGGCATTTAAAAGAAGTGCATAGCACTGATTTTGAAAAAAACCTGACATCTACCATCGGAGGTGAAAGTCTTGTGATGTATTTTCTTTCTTAGCAGTGGCAGGCAACCCTCACAGTGAGGATTCGAGGCAGGCAGGAACTCCCAGAGGTTGCTGTTGCTGGATGAGCAGCATAAACAGGTGTGAGCCTAGAGATACTTGGTTATGTTGTTCTCTAGCTAGGTTGGATTTTTTTATTTTAATGTGTTGCAGAAAATGTGCCAGTTTCCATGGAATGCTGTACAATCAGACAACATAGTATAGTAACAAGAGGGAGTGATAAATAAATATGTTCACGGGCTTCTTCGTGAAGTGTCAAACACGTAGAGCTGGTGGGTTATTCATTTTCCTTTGTCAAATGTGGAGCTGTTTTTCTAAATAGCTAGCCACTTCATTGTAGTGCAAGGGAGCATGCAAATCTGAGTACTGTGACATCTAGAAAATTCCACAGGCTTTTCTTTTATGTGTGAAGAAGACATCTCTCCGCTCAGGAGGAGAGAGGATGCTGTCTCCCTGCTTGTGGGAACGAAAGTCTTTCCTATGGAATTGTTAAATTTTTTAAAAAAATCGTGAGCTACCTTGGCATCAGTTAATCTTATATCATTATATGTTTTATAGTTGGTCACTTCTGTCTATGGATCAAGGGAGAAAAATGTCTGTTAGTAAAAGTGTGAGTCCAAACTTCTGGACCTGAAAATGGGCTGTTTTAAGAAAGTTATATATTGAAAAGTTACACAGTTTCCAATGCAGAATTAAAATACAAGTTTACTGGCTTGGCAGGATAGAGTAAATAGTTTTGGCAGTTCTGTTTCCAGATCTAATGTATTAGTATTAGAGAATCATAGCCATTTTACCTTTGTTATGCTGTGGAGAGGGGAGGGGAATCCTCATTTGAGATAAGAGAGTCTTCTAGTATAGAAAGAATAGGAAATCACAGTATGGACTAATTCTATGACACATGCAAATACATATGACACATATGTATGCAAATACATTATTGTGGTGGTTTCAGTTAGAAATTGGGTGGAAACACCAATTTCATGTAGTGGTTTCGGTTCACCAATTTGAGATTTCCCTGCCAGTGAATGCACCAATTGATATAGTGGGTCTAGTGCTGGCCAAATCTCCAGTGCACCCACTTAGAATTATATACTTGTTTCCTGCTGTGAGATAGGGTTAGGAGTGTGATAAATGTGATTCGTGCTAATTAAATTGTAACTATATTAGCAAAATTGTACTTAGATCAGTAGAAGACAATTGTTACAGAGTGAGAGGGGAGATGGGTGAGACAGGGCAAAGGACATCTTCCAGATGTTGAGAGTCAAAGAGGAATGTTGGAAGGGAATAGTAGAAGGACGTAGGTCNGGCGAGCCGCTCCCCGTATCCCTGGTCAGAGGGGGGCCCCTCCCCAGTTGGTTTTGCTTATGCTTTATACGAACCTCAATTATACTAAATCACTTACTCTCAAATTTTACTTAATACTTTGATTGTATTCATTTCCAATACTTTTTTGTATTCAATTTTAATACTTTAATTGTATCCATTTACAGTTGTTACTATTTTCCATTTACAATTGTTACTATTAAAATTTTGCTGTTACATTTAATCTTGCTGTCTGATAAATTGAAAAAATAGAACATCATTTATAACAGGAGGGAAGGCAATGCAATGCAGGCTCAGACTTTGAAGAGTATAAAGAAGAACTTTATTAACAGAAACTAAAAGAAAAAATAAGAATCAGAATGAAACTTTCAGAACACTTCTCCCCCCTACATTCTCTTTTCTTTCACACTGACAACATATAGAAACAAATCAGTCAGTTTACCATCTCTAAAATAGTCTTTCTCCAATTTACTTAGGGAGAGGAGACTCTCTCTTCAGTCTATGGAGACTTCTCCACAAGTAAACAGTTCTCTTGTGGCTTCAATTTCCACAAATAGCCTCCTAGGAAATCTGCAGTCATGAAGTCCCTCCCATCTTTTCAGCCTTCCCACAGCTGAATTTATGGGCCATGTCAACTTATGGGGCACACTTTAAGGAAAGAATCAGCAGTTCAAGTAAAGGCTTTCCTAATCTTTGAAAACGGAGGTCTTTCTTCTTCCCTGGGGGCAAGGGATCTACATCACTCTTCTCTCTCTGTTCAAACTTCTCCTGGGATCACAGCTATTTCAACATCTGCTTACTTCAACACGAACGTCTTTGCTCATTACAATGTGCACGCTTCATCCACCCCATAGGCATTCCACGAGTTAGAGGGGGAAAAAAAAAGAATCCAGTTTATCAGTTGTATCTTCTCCATAGCTTACAGGAGAATTTCAGTACAAGATATCTTCTCATCCCTCTCCCATCTTGGACCTAACTCTTCCTTCTTGTCTGACCTTGATGGCTCCAAGCTGGTTCTGTGCCAGGCTGTTACCTGTACTCAGACCAGAAGGGAAAGAGAGCTTCCCAGGCTTTGTTCTAAAATGCGTGTTCACAGAGATGTGTTCAGCCTTCTCAGTGGCTTAACAAGTTGGCAGTTCTAAAAATTAATCACTGATTGTTTTTTGTCAGACATAGAGGAAGCTCTCAGCAGCTTTAAAAAAAGAAAAAATTCATTGCTGTCTTCTTCCTCCCTCACTAAATGTCATATGTGCAAACCCAGCACAAGTATGAAGAAACTTCCTTGAATAATTCAAAAGTCAATATAGGTAGAGCAAATACACACAGATATTTCAGACTGGGGGATCTTAGTTGGGATTATTAATATATAAAGCAAAATAGTGACTCATAATATATTCAGGCCCTTACATTCTCAATTCAACTTAAAATTTTGAAAATGTCAGTCTTCCTAATCTCTGCAAAGGATATGAAAATCCTGCAGCCAATCACAGAATTAGTGGCAAAATTTGCTTAGTGTACCCTTTTTCCTATGAGACCCCATATTTTGTGTTCTAAAACAGTTTATTACAGCATTTCCATGCTTACTTCTGGGTTTCTTGAGATGTTGGCAAGAAGAGTTTGTGGGAAACTCCACAGTTCTGTCTGGGAGAACTTTCTCTGAGACTTCACTGGATGGGGGTGATAACCTTGGCCAAGTATAATCTCATCAGCTAACAGATATTTTCTACAAAAGAAAGAACATTATTGTACTGAGTATAGTCCTGTTTTGATAACAATTTGCCAACTGATTTCAGCAGACTCAGGAAATGCCTCTTGTGTAATGATCTGTACAATCAATGGCATCCTTTTCAAAAGGATGAACGTCTGTTTCAGACATGATAAAAACTTTTTTTCCCCAATTCTAATAGAAAATAATAGATATGTTTTTCAGAAATTCCACTTGGAAACAATGACATGATTTTTCAAAATGAAGTGGCTTTTTAAAGGGCAGCAAGTTGGTGTATTCAGAAGTTGTTACCAGGTATGTGAATGTAATTATGAAGCTGCTCTGATTTTTACAGGCAACATTAATAAAGATTGTGGGCTCCACTGCATTTAATTACTGTGTCCAGTGATTCTGAAGATGATGAGCTGACTCCAAGCATAGCTGCCGGAAGTCAGAATTTCTTTTTGCCTTTTCCACTTTATAATTCTTTTACATGACCAATACAAACTTGCTCATTTTGCCTTCTGTGTCCTAATTAGGAGGGGAGGGCAATGGGCACTGTGTGGCTATAAATGAAGGCAATTATTTAATATAATTGTCATTTTGTTTGTCATTTGGGTGCCTAACAACCACATCTGAAGATGAGTCTTAGAAATTACACGCAGTGACTTAAGATCATAAGTGAATTGTTGAGGTAAAAAATCTTTCATCTTCGTTTTTCTAATGCAATAGATATATGTTTATTATTTACTAACACCTGCTTAGTTAAAACCAGCAGAAAAAAGTTGGTGATAAGAAGGCACAGGAGGGAATGGCATTCATTTTTACAGGAATGTGTACCAAAAATCTCAGTGTGCTTGAAATCTTTCTAATTTCTCCTGAAATAAGCACAAACTTGGGAGGACAGTCAGTCTGGTTTGATTTTTGGTGGCGGTTTTTTTTCCTCCACTCACTGTATTATATTTTTTCCACTGTTATCTTTTCCCCTTACTAGAGAGATGCAATTTAAGGAAAAAATGCACCATAAAGGTGGAAATAATAAAAAGTTGACAGGTGAAAGACAAATTTTTCAAGATTGCTTAGTAAAAATTGCCCAATATGTTAACCTCTTATTTTTTTCACACCAGAAAAAAAAAGAAAAAAAGTCAAGCTTTCAAATTACAGGTGAAAATTTCGCGAAAATTTCATGAAAGCCTGTTCTAAATTCCTTCTGTCATGCATTTTTCTTTGTTTGGAAAACTTACCAACCTTTATACTTCTGTAACACAACCACATACATTCAGTCTAGGTGGCCATACCACAGCTCTGCACTCTTCCTCAGACCTTTCTAGACCAGAGCATTTATTAGTTTTGTTCCCCCTCTCTCACTTTGCATCTTTTTCCAGTAAGACCTTTGCAGATTGTGGCAATTTAACAAAGTGCTATGCCTGCAGCTCTAAAAGCATTTTAAAGCTCCCACTTCTGAAATACCCACGCCTTAATTTCTTGGATTCTGAAACTGCATTTTTGACTATGTCAGCAAATCACAGAAAAGGTGAATACATTTAGAAATAGGCTTCTTTTATTGTCTAATTTTTATGGTATTATAGTGGTGGGCACTGGGCTGGGATGTGGGAGACTTTCTTCCTATTTCCCATGCTGCTTATCTCTTAATGGACACTGCTGTTCAAAAATTAGGAATTGCATTTATTACTACTATGATTTCATTTTTTTCCAAGAGTCTGCAAGTCTGTAAGTATTGGAGAGACACATTTCCCATGAAACACTTCATCTGCTCAAGCACTTTTTTTTTTTTTTTTATTCCTATTTTTTTGTTGTTGTTTAAGTTATGAAATGGCTTTTTCTTCATGGTGGTGTTTGCCAAGTTTCTAATCATATGATAAGGCAGAACAGTTTTGTGGATTGACTTTCCTGGATATATAAGTTACTTCTGCTTTGGGTTTTGACTTGCTTTGGGGATTTTTTTTTTTTTCCATTTTAGAAACAAGATTTTATGGGCTGGTTTTCTCATTTTCCTGATAAATTGGATGCTTTTGAAAAGTAAAATATTAATGCTGACTTGAAAAGGTCTTGGGTTAGATTTTAATCAAGTTTTTGGTGTTTGTTTTTTTTTTCCATTTTGGCGTGGTTTTGTTGGTTTGATGAGACTTTTTTTTACTTTTGTTGTAGTTGCTTATAAAGCACCACATCCCGTTCCTTCAGTGCATTGGTGTAAACACATAATAATAAGTGCAAATGCCAACTCACTCATTTGACAACTGTGAAATGAAGGTCTGAATTACATCTACAGGACAGAGGCTACATAGGGAGTTCACAAAGAAAGATTAAAGAGTGCTTTTGTCTTCAGTGAACAATGTGATGGATGAAAAAGGTGATGCTATAAACTGAGGGCAAGTTTTATACTTCGCAGGATTGTTAGACTTTGTGTACACAAAGTGTGAGGAGACCTTGGGAATGCAGTGTCTGCATTTCATGTGAGTTCACAGGCTTTCTGGCTTCTTCAGGCAAATATGTTTGCACTTTGTGACCGTTTTAGGTACAGAAATCATTACTATTGACAGACTGGAGTTTGAAAAATTATGTGGTAATGGAAAGAAAGCAGTAGGAGAAAAACACCATTGCTGATGACTGGCAAATGAACAGGCTTTGAAAATGGCACTACAACAGAATCCTCAATTATATCCTTTAATTCATGATTGTGATAGCAAATACTTTAAAAAAAGAACCCTGACTTTTTATAGCCAGGATTTGTGTTGCTTGAAGGACTCTTTGATTCCAAAGTTGTGCAGAGGGACATGGAGGAAAAGAGAGCAGAAGTAACAAACATTGAAATTATCCAAAGAGTTATATACAAGCTTGTATGTATTTAGCAGT
This sequence comes from Rhabdornis inornatus, assembly GCA_013397075.1. Taxonomy (NCBI): domain Eukaryota; kingdom Metazoa; phylum Chordata; class Aves; order Passeriformes; family Rhabdornithidae; genus Rhabdornis; species Rhabdornis inornatus. Next base: position 111,970 of record VWZS01002369.1, on the reverse strand, counting down.
TCTTAAAAACAAAACAAGCCTTGTGAGTCTATCAACAGTTTCTTTTATCTCATTCCCATTATCTAGGAGTATCTGATATTACAGATGAGACTTTTTACTGTTTTTTGAAATCTGCTGTGAAACACACCTTAATATTCTAGTTCCTTTCTTCCTAATTGTTTTTTGCTCTTTCAGATATTCCCGAGATGGAGCAAATATTACTAACATAAAGTAACTTTCTCAGTGAACTGAAATTGTTTTACCACTTTAAATAGTGTTACCACTTTATTCCTGCTAAAACAGTCTTCATCTTTGGCAATTCATCAAAGAAAGATACTGTGCCTCCCTGAGACCAAATCAGATAAGTTGAAAGTTCACTGAATGGAAAGAGTTCACCTTTTTTGCATGTAAATACTTCTCTTTTGAGCAATTAATGATATTGATAAAGAAAATCTGATGAGTAGGTTATAAGGGTAGTTTCTAGTTTCACTTCCTGAACGTTTCACAGTTTTCTCTTTAAAAAAGACTTTAGAGTTCTGCTTTAAAGATTATCCTTTGATTACAAGTCTGATCTGGCCTAAGGTCCTGAATTGAAGGGTCTTATCTTGAAGGAGGCTGTATTTTGTACTGAGGATCAGAGCTAAAGCTCTTGCAGGTTCTGATGTGTCCTCAGAGCCTGTCTGTTCATACCATGTGGCCCTGCATTTAGTTCATGCTGCCTTGGCTAAATGAACCCCTGGGATTGATTTACAGAGTGGCTTTGGGAAACAGGAATCATATGTGAGATATTTGCTTTAAATAGATTTTCTTTAAAGGTTAGCACATTTTGATTTTTAAAATACTATGCTTGAGGGTGTATTTACGGGCAAGTCCATATTTTGTTTCTTCTTCTGGGGCAGGGGCTTCGTTTCAGTGCGTGCACAAAACCCACAGGACTCATTCTTTAAAAGGTGTTCAGTTCCCTCTTGCTGATAGTATGGATCATAGTAGGTGTTAAAATGGTTGTTACCAGCTGCAGAGTAATGAGAATCTGAGTTCCTTGTGAAGTGGAATAATTTATATTCACCACCACTGTGAATGTGCCCTCAAGGTGACAGATTCATGACTTCATGCATTAGAAACCTGCATAGTGCCAAAACAGGGATATGTTTAAGAGAATAACTATTCTTATGAGAAGTGCATTTTGATGCCTTTTATCTTGCTGCTTAAGCTGGAAAAGGACGTGAAGCTTGGCTGTTACTCTATCTGAGAATAATTTGGTTTTGTGTGTAGAATTAGGCCCTAATATATTGTTCAGTTTTGAGTCCTAAGCAAAGGACTAGGGTAGATATGCAATCAAATAAGTGGGCTGCATTTCCTGCCATTTTGTCATCAGAAACAGGCAGCAACTGTTTTAAAGGGTACCTGGTTTCTTTTTACCTCTGACTTCTTTCTTCTCTTTCTTTCTTTGACAAGTACACACAAAACATGCACTCCATCACCTCAGTATAGTGAAAAAGGTTTCGAAATTCCAAACAGCTTTTTCTTTAAAAGTTCTGGTTTTGAAAAGAATGCCTTTGCAAAGTTAAATTCTTCTGAGCTTTAATGGCTCTACGTAATTGCAGCATGTTCTCTGCTATTTTATATTATCTAATTTTAGATGAAGTGTCTTCATGGCCCTTGGGGGGACATTTCACAGTCTCAGTGCAAGCCTACACTTACACATATTCTGTACTTGCACCTAAAAAGACAAAAAAAAAAAATAAAGTGAGCAAAGAAAAAGTAGCTGCTGCAGTTTTAAGATTGACAGCTAGCTGATTGTTTTCACCTATTTTTTTTTTCACTGCCAGTGTAAGTGGCAACTAACTGAACAGCAGCATTTAGCACATTACCTCAAGGATCAGAGATCAGTGTCTTCTGCCTGAGAAGTCTCCATGGCATGGGCCAGTGAAGGCTGTGATAGTGACACAGTCATTTATTTCTGTGTGCTTTTTCTTTCTTTCAGTTTACAGCATAGCCCTTTATAAATTATATTAAGCTTATCCAAACTGAAGGTGAAACAAAGGCATCTCCCTGGAATTTGTACTGATTTGAAGTAATTTTCTCTTCATACCATGGATTTGTTGGTCTATGTGTGAATAAAGGATACTTTTATAAGATTGTCTGGGTAAGGGACTTATTTTCCACCTGTTGTTCTACTGCAGGATCATAATAGCAAGTGGACTGACATTGCCACCTCTTCACCCCTAAGCTTCTCCTTCCCCTTCTCCTTTCTGAGTATCATAATACCTGGAGGGGACAGCAGGTTTTCTTAGTCAGAGACTGTCTTGGCAGATGTGAATGAGAGAGTGAAGGCATTTGGTGTTTGTACATGGATAAGCAGTATCAATCATGTTTCACTCTGGTGGTTTTAAATCAGGCAGCCTCTTCTCGTGAGCCCGTATCTTGCAGTGTCTCAAGAGAAAATGTCATTTTTGAAACTGAAAAGTGAAAGTGGTGTTTAACAGATATTCTTCTGTGCATGCACCATTTTTCTTTGAGTGTCAGGCTGGTCAAAAAAACTGTTCACACAAAAGCATTTCTATTGGTGCTATTATGCCTTCAAAAACAGAAGAAAAAAAGCCTTCCTGCATTGCATCCACTGAAGGATGGGCAGAGATCTGCTACCACCCAGAAGGAAATGTAAGCATTTCCATTCTTCTGGTCTCAAAGGACCATATGTATAGCATCTTGTGTTGATGATAAGGTTGTACAAAATGGGTTTGTAGAGTTGTATTTCATTATTATCTTAAAACCATTGTTCCCAGTGTCCGGTGGCCACATTATCTGTCTCATACAGACATTTTTGTTCAATTCATTTTTGTTGTAGTTCCACTCAGTGCCTTCATTGAAAAGCTTTGTGATAGGAAGGATATGCATTCCAAAACCTAGAAAAACCCAGGAAGTTATCAGTCGAGGAGTATTATCATAAAAAGAATAGTTTGCAAGTAAATTTTATAAACTATTATTATCTCTGTCATGATTTTAGACTGCATATACGTAGTTTGTCATTTCTTACTTAAGGGTCCTTGAAAGTCCCATTTTAAAGTTGCTCTAATCAGTTTTCATTACTTAGGAGGAAAATCAGTAACAACATCAACCAAAGCAAAAGTTGGTGTGGAAAACGAAGTGGAGAACAGAACACATTCAAATTGAAGACAAAATTAGTGAGGTGAAATCAAGTTAAAATATGATGGGAAACAATGTAAGGTGCAAACTCTGTCACTCCAATTAGTGAAATATTGTATGACTAATAACTCTGAAAGTTCTAACTTCAGAGAAGCTGAAAAGGAATAACCATTTCAGACTGATGATTTTTTTTTTTTAATTAATCAGATAATGGTTGTTTCCTCTTGTCCTTCTGCAACCTGTAGAGGATATATGAAATATATCTTTGTTGGGGGTTTCTTTTTTTTTTTTTTTTTTTAATAGAATTTTTTCCCATAAGTTGCTAGGAAACTAGCTACTGTGTACTTACAGGTACTGAAGAAAAAATAGAAGTGGCTAAGGTTGAGAGAGGAGTGTAGCATCTGGCTGCGCCTCTTTTTCTCTGGGAGTTTCTCTCTGAGGGACGAAGAATGGAGATAGCACAGGAATTGGGCAGGTAAAGGATGGGGCTGGGGGCACCTGCTCTCCCACTCTCTCTCTCTGGGCTTCGGAGGAGGACGGTCAAGCTGCTGCTTGGGGAAAGGAACTGGCTTCCACTGCAATAACCCAGCCGGAAGCTGCCTTTGTTCTGCTGCTGGGCCCCGCGCCTCCTGCCCTGCCGGGACATCCCGCAGTTCCAGCTCCTGCCACGGATATTCTGATACATCTCGTCCACCACCCTGGGATTTCTGCTCATTCCCGCCATCCCAGCTCGATGTTTCCAAGCGTCCTGCTGGAGCAGCGGGACCGGCCCTGCCCCGGGGCTGGTGAAGCAAAGCCTCTCTTTTCCAGCCCTTCCCGTCTGGGCCCAGCCGCCATTACCGCCTGCTCCCCGAGCCCGCGCCACAGCGCCCCCTGCAGGCGCGCGGGGATCATCGCAGCTGCCCCGCCCACCGGGAGCCACCAGCGCCCCCTGCCGGCGGTGACGGGAACTGCACCGAGGGGAAAGTGCCCGCGGCCGAGAGGGCTGAGCTGGGTTCCTGTTCTGCTTGGTGTCAATGACACAGCTGGTGCTGTTTGTGTGCCTTCTTGCACGTGCTAGCAAAGAACTGTTATTCCTATCCTCGTATCTTTGCCTGAGAGCCCCTGAATTTCAAATTATAATAATTTGGAGGGAGGGGTTTTACATTTTCCGATCCAGGGGAGGCTCCTGCCTTCTCTAGAAGACACCTGTCTTTCAAAGCAAGAAAACCTTCTATGCAGATTATTTTCTAATCTGTGTCTTAAAAGTTTAGTCAACACATACCAGCTGCTAGTCTGGTAGAAATTATGTGAGCAGTGCAAGTTACCTGCTTTTTTTCAAGTAATTCCCTTTCATTAATCGAGTAAAACTGTTGCATACACTTGCCAATACCTGACCCTTTCTCCTACATACTGGCCCTTCTGATGACTCTCTGAGTCCTTTGGGCAGTGGCCTCAGTCTTTATCAAGAAGAAGAGATTGTGGTTAGCCATCAGCACCTCGGTTCTGTAATTCTACTTCTTTGAATTTCTTTTTGAGGCTGCTTGTTATCTTTGTAGAGTCATGAGATGGTTTGAGTTGGAAGTGACCTTCCAAAGGCCCTCTATTTCAACTCCCCTCCCATGGGCACAGGTATCTTACAGCAGATCAAGATGCTCAGAGCCCTATCCAGTCTTATCTTGAATCTAAGTCCGAGGCTGGGTCATCCACCACTTCTCTGAGCAATCAGTGCCAAGTGTTTCACCACCCTCATTGTAAAAGAACTTCTTTCTAATATCTGATGTAAATTGACCCTGCTTAATTTTAAAACCACTATCCTCTTACTTATGTCAAAAGCATTACTAAAATGTTTGTACCCATCTTCCTTGTAGAAAGTCACAATCAAGTCTCCCTGGAGCCTACTCTTCTTCAGGCTAAACAATCCCAACTCTCTCAGCCTGTCTCCATAGGAGCGGTACTCCAGCCCTCTGAGCATCTTCATGGACTCCTCTGGACTCACTGGGGCAGGTTCATATCTTTGCTGTGCCGGGAGCCCAGGATGGAGGCAGCTCTGCAGGTGGGGTCTCACCAGAGTGGGGCAAAGGGGCAGAATCCCCTTTCTCCTCTGCTGCCCAGGGGGCTCTGGATGCAGCCCAGGACACAATTGAGCTGCCAGCACACGTTGTTATGTCATGTCCAGCCTCCTGCCCACCAACACCCCCAGGTCTTTTCTCCTCTGGGCTGCTCTCGGTCCATTCCATGGGACTGACCTGACCAAGGAGCAGCCCTCTGTACATGACCTTGTAGAACTTGATGAGATTCCCAAGGACCCATTTCCTGAGCTAGTCCAGGTCCCTCTGGATGGCATTCTGCCCTTCAGGCCTGTCAGCCTCATCACTCATCTTGGTGTTACCTGTATTCACTGAATTACATTCAAGCTTGTGGATTTATTAAAAATTTGCCAAGACGACTTTGGACTTTGTTTTTGTTATGCCTGATTTCACTCCGTTTAATAGCAGAATCCTTTCTCTGCAGTGGGCCATTGACTAAGGCATGTTTGTACCCTGTTGTTAATGAGTGTATTAAAATTGCATGGCTTAGGTGTGAATTGGACAGGTGACCTAGTTCCAAGGTGAAGCCCTGCTGCTTCTCTGGGACTCTGCTTGGCTGGCAGTTGTGAATGGGGTTTAGACCCATGTTTCCTTTGTAGCCTTGTAAGTCAGTGGGTGCTAGCATGGATCTTGCACTTCATTATATTTAATTTCACCTTTTCTACGTTCTTTTAAGTCTTATGCAAAGTTATTGAATTTTCAAAGTTATTGAATGTTTTCCTTATGGCGATACCTTATGTTTCCAGATGTGTTCTTCACTGTATTGGCATCTTATCTTTTCTGTTTTAGTGGAACTTTTCTTGCAGTGCTCTGGTGATTAAGGCATGCCTTTGTTTTAAACCCTTTGTTTGCTCTTTCTTCTGGCACTTTCCCTATCTGCTTCCCTCTTCCCTCCACTCACTTAGGTTCATGTTTTCCTCATGCAAATCCTAATAGTTTCGTTGCAACACTCCTCCTGAAAATGTTTTCTTCTGACAGGCCTCTGCTTACTTTTGATCCATGCAGAGATTGTGTCCATGTCAGAAGAATCAGACTGATCCAGGCATTGAGATGAGCTTTGTTAGATCCATTATTAGTCTGTGTGTTAACATAGAGCTCACTCAGGGTTTAGCTGCAAGGCTTGGCTTCTGTCCCCAGTAAATGTGTGCATTTGGTTCCTGCAGTGCTGTGAGTGCCCTTAATATGATTTGAGTTAGTCATATGGAAGAGGGCTGACTGACTGTTAGCAGTCACATGAATTTTTGAAAACAGCTTCTAGAGCTTAATTTGTCTTCAGTTTATTTTGGGTTACCTGGACTGGCAACAATCTGCTAGATTATTCCAGGGAAAACAACATACTCAGAGAAATGCAAACTTATTTTGATCAATTTATTCCAGTCATACTTACCCTCAACAAGCAAACACATGAGTGGGGATTTAGAGGCTTTTATTTTAAAGCCTGTCTGACTTTTGTGGCACCTTCCTATCAGTCATTGCTGTGACCTTAGGGAAGGTACAGCAGAAGGTAATGCCAAAGACAGAAGTTCTGCATACCTTTGGTATCTGACTGGTTCAGACTGCACAAACTTCAGAAGCTGAAGTTTTGTTCAGAGGAATGCGTCCTGCAGGTACCGCTTGTGTTGACTTTTAGACATGTTTTCACATAAGAATGCTGAGCTGAAATTGTCTAAGGTTTGTGAGGAGCCCTTCTAAAAAGGTTTTGTGTATTGAAAATGTTTTATTTTTGTCTCTTGCTTTCTAGATAGTATAGATTAGGACTTCCTGTGAGAAGAATTCTGGACAGAGAGATACATAAATCAAATTGTCTTTTCCTGCCTGTTATAAAACCTTGCCTGATGATAAGAAACATGCTAGTTTAACAGTAGAATTAATTTTATTCCTCTGACGGCAATGTCTTGATAAAAAGAAAATGGGAAATCTCACTCAAGTGAATTCACTGGCAGACATTGGCAGCATCCAGACTGTGCAGCTATTGGTGCAAAAGTCATGGAACTGCTTCTGACTAGTCTATAGGTTTCCTGATTTTCTCTAAGTCCTGTTATGTCCACAAATCATCAGTAAGAGAGACTCAAAGATAATTTGAAAAAGCAGTGTCAGGTATTAGCTTGGGAGAGTGTATCTGCAGATGTCTTAAAATGGCTGTGGGGCTGTTTGGTATGCTTAACTAGATCATACAATCGTTAAGGCTGGAAAACGTATCACAATTCCAAGTGTGCTGAAATAGTTCCAAAATTTTCGATGCTAGGAATGTGTGATATATTGAATCTGATACTTGTTACAACTTCTCTTTCTTAGATTTCATCCTGCTACTTGTTATCACCAGCACCCTAAATACTTTCATTTCTCTTTTAGAAGCTGCATGTATTGTTCAGTGTTTTGGTGCTCAAATATCTCTTTGCCAACAGCCCTGAAATGAAAAGATCCTTTTGGAAGTAACTCTCATTGGGACAAAGCTGCGAAGTAATTTATACTTTCCAAATGCTTGGAAAGCACAATCATATGTTCCTCATCATTTGGGGAAGCTGACTGTGTTTAGCTGTCACATTAATTTCTTTGAGTAAGTCCCCCCCTTTGTGATAACTGCTGTACTGCTTATCAGGGGCCTTTTTAATGCCAATCATTATTAGTGTGCTTTACTCCATGGGACCAAACTCAATACAGTGGATCTTCTCCTCCCCACTGTCATCCATCTCCCTGTCAATTTCCTGCTGGCTTTTTTCATTTGTGCCAGGATGGCAAGGAGGTGGGACTTGGAGACCCTCCAGTTTTGTTAGTAGGAGCAGGTAAAAATGCTCAGTTACTGCATAAAGGGATAGTGCTCTGGGTCCAATTCCTCTTCATGAATACTGAGAGAGTGGTTGCACGATCATTAACACCAGATCAGTGCACTGTGGATTGCCAAGCAGTAGGAAATTTGTCTGGGTAAGGTGGTGGGCCTGTGATTGCTGAACACATTGAATGCACAGTCTAGCTTTTCTGTGGCTTTTTAGCAGCTGTAAGCGGACAGGCAGCACGTGGTTCAGAATGTAGCCTGCAAACATAGTTAACCAGTGATCTTCCTTTTAACAGTTCTTAATTACAGCCATTTTTAGTGCCTGAACAATGTGTGGAGACACAGCTCTGGAACCTTTGATCCAGGGATTGGGAGGCTGAGAGCTGAATTTTTGGTAAAACTGAGACAGAGTCTTAGCTGTTGATGAACTCTGTTATTTATGGAAATGTTATCCCTGCCTTTGGTAACTGTACAGTTAGATCACTGATGCTTTGAAAAATCCAGGCTTGACCATTCTCATGGCAGCTGTGCTCTCTGCAGGGATCATTAATGCATCCAACTGCAGGAGGAGCAGAAGCATCTCCCAGCGGATGGACTTGTAGTGACAAGTGGAGGGCAACAGTCAGGTCTGTGCTTGGACACTTCTAAATGATGAACAGCTGAGACCAGCTGGGGATTAACATTTCTTATGGGCGCCTCAGGTACCTGGTCTGCAGAGTTTGGATCTTTTGTGGTGTTTCCTGTGGAGAAGTGGACACGGGCTAAAGCACTTTTTTGTTTGGGAGGAGTCAGGGTCTGTCTCTGCTCTATTGGCCAAGATGCCAGCTGTTACACAGGTGTTGGTTGTTCCTTCTCCACTTAAAATGGGGAGCGGATGCACAGTGATGGCTTTTAAGCTGAGCTGTGTTATAGGACTGTTGCCTGGCTTTATAGATGGGATGATACAACACCTCATGATTCCACTGGAAGCTCTGAGAAGAAATGTGCAGTTCTTAATTCCGTCATCTCAATCCCTCAGTATAGTTGGGTCTGAAAAATTTTTACTTTGAGCAGACTTTTCTGCAAAGTTGGATAAAGAATAGAAAAGCCGGAACAGCCGTAAGAGAGAGGTCAGAAAATAGGTATACATCCTCTTAGTGTTACAACCAGAGTGGAAGTGGAAGCTTGTTCATGCAGCTCCCTAAATGGTCATTTCCTTGTTTCATTGGTAAAGAAAGGCCACCTAGGGATGTGGGTTATACAGTGGTACCAACTCATAGAATGCTGAATCTTGCAGGACTGTCCTGGATATTGCCCAAGAATTTGCAAACCTGGGCAGAAAAAACACATTACTGTCTGTGAAGAAACCAGATGTCCTGGGGAATAGTAGTAAAGAGGATAAGAAACTTGCAAGCTGAAGGATAGAAAACGAGAGAGGGAAGATGAGATGGAGCATGCAAATTGTGAGAGAGTAAAATTTAAAAATTTATTTTGCAGCAAAATAATAAGTTTAATCAAAAAGCCTGTAAGCAACTCCACTATGAGATTGTGGAGCTGAGGTGGTCTCCAAAGCAGGGTGCATGCACATCAAGGTGTGCCTGAAACAGTCCACTGGGGTGTGAAAAAACATGGCTTTGTGCCATTAATAAATTTTTAGAACTATGTTTATTTCATCTCTAGCTTACAGTTTTTACTTTTTTGCATGTTTTACAAGTTGCATAATATGTTAAGATGGTGGTACTTTGGGAAGGTGGGGTGGTTGTCTCAGATTTTTTCCCCTGGTACTGTTTGCAGTTGCAAAAGTTTGGCGATTACTGTGGTAAGCCATAGATGTAGCCAAGATCTGCATGCTGCACGTAGAACAGCTGTGGTGAATGGTCTTGCATCTAATTTTAGGGCTTAGAAATATGTGAACTACATGGCCTGTGGCAGAACCCTGGTAAGAGAAATAGGAGTCTTTGGGAGGAAAACAGATGATTATAAACTAAAGAAAAGTCCTAGGGCTAGGAAAAGACAAAGAGGCAGTGCAAACTGCTGCCTTTGAAAAGTGCACATGAGGGGAAGGAGGTTGTGGCAGGTACCTTTGCTTAGCACGAAGGCTGTGGAGGGCGTGGAAGCAGCAGGGCAGTGCTTCAGTAAATATCACTCTGGGGCATTTGGGGGGGTCAGCACATGGAAACAAATAAAACCCAGTGACCCCAGTCTCTCAATCCCAGCTGACAGCCCATATCTTGTCTTCCTGAGGTTCACACAAAATTAAAATGCGGAGGCTGGGGAAAGCCTGTGCTTCCCAGGAGCAGCTGCATACAGTTATGGCTGTTGATACTACCAAAACCACTGGATAGCAGGTGCAGAGTGACACTGCTCTTAGGACAGCTACCCTATGGAATCAGGGAGTGAAAGAGAATGAGGGGCTGAGGACTTGCTCCTAGCAGAGCAAAGAAGGGATGCACATACAGGATTGAACAGCCAGAGTGCTGTATTTGCTGCAGTATGTAAAACATTCCAGTGCTATGGATATTGATGACTTGGCATTTCTTGGCTTTTCTTTCCCTGTTCCTGTTTTATTTGTGCTGTCACATATGCAAACAGAGTGATGCAATATTTTTTATTCTATGTCAGTTCTCATGGCTGAGGTGGCAGGAGAAAAATATGGACTTAAGGGAAGCAGAGAAAAAAGATCAAATTTCAAGCTGCATGAATCTCCAAATCAGAAAGCTATTTCCTTTGTGAGAATATGTATATTTTGTATTATTAATATTGATTGTGCTTAGTAAATTAGGGAATACAGTGTTTCAATATGTAATTTTTTTTAAATGGTATCTAAATGAACATGTATGTATACATACCTAGAGAAATGAACTCCTGTGTATTTATAAAATGTGATGTTACGAGCACTAGAAGCAGCAACTGTACATAGATCAGCCAAATCTAGAACTGCTTTCTGTGATAAACTGGGTTTTAACAGAGTGCATAAGTCCTTCAGTGTTGTGAATGGGGTGACTGCACCTTTGTATAATACTGTCTTTGGGGTATTTTAAAAAGGCAGTGTATAAATTGGTGGCCCTCATATGGGCAGAAAATAGTAGTTTTTTGTAAAATACAGTTTCCTCCATGCAAAAATGCTGTATGTGTGTATGTCTTACACCAATTTGCTGGAAATAATTTTTCCACTTTTAAAGAGCTAATCATATAATTTTTGAAAATTAGGATAATGGTATTTTAGAGGTGAGGGCTGTGCATCAGCAGTGGAGGACTATTAAACAAGACATGATGTTCTGATGGTCTACTTAGAAGGATGGCAGAAAACAGCACAGGACATGATGGCATATTTATATGCTTCTGTCAGCTTTTAGTGTTCAAATGGCTATTTAATCATATTCTGACCAAGACTGCATGAAAAATTGCTCTCTTTATTTTCAGCCATAGTTTCTCATGCATTTTGCAGGCTGCAGTTACATTTGAATTTATGTGAATTTGTACGAATACACATTCATGCTGGTGTGTAAGCGTCCACAAAATACTCCAAGCTAAATTTCTCCATACAGTTGACCTGAAATAGGTGCTTGTCTCATTAAAACTTGTACAGAACGTGATTTCAGCAACATCATACTCCTAGAAGTAACATTAAGGTCTCAGCTGCAGGAATTTTAGAATTCTGAGTCACTTTAACTGTAACAGTTCAGCTGTTTGTGTAGACTGTATTTGCTTTAAAAATCAAATACCTAGTAGCTCAAACAATATCTATGTGAGCTTCTCTGAGGCCTCTATAGGTGTCACAAGACAAAATTACACAGGGAAGAGCACAGACCTCCAGAAAGATCATGGCTTGGCCCTAATCAGGAGCTTAAATCCACAGAAGTGTTTGCAACAGCCTTGCTGGATTCATAGGTGAAAAACCTTGTTTTTCAGTCTATGAAAATCTAGGGCATCCTTGTCTGTCGAAATCTGGGTTGTGGCCTTGTAGCCAGACAAATTCTATTGCCTTTTCTAGTAGCAACCCAGATTCTGAAGTAATTCTGTGAGGACAAGGGCTTGTCAGATCTCAGTTGTCAGGGTTTTCCTGAAGCTTTGTTCTGCTCTTTTAACTCTTACAGCAGTTGTCTGAAAGAGTGATAGGTGTTACCTAATCAGTTTTAGCTTTAGCTTGCTTTTATATGGTTGTATAATTTAGTGCCTATTTTTATAATAATCTTCATCAGTTTCTCTACCTAATGGGTAGAACTAACAAGTCTACTCTTTTAAAAATAAACTGTCTGAATGGCAGCATGGAGAAGAACAGACATGGGATAATAGCAGAGGCTTGAAAACTCTGAACACAAGGTGGTACCAGAGCCAGTCAAGCTACAACCTGCACCTCACCCATCAGGGGATGCTGAGTAGACTAAAGAGGAATAAGCTCTCCCCATCAGCCCTGATGCCTTTCTCTTGGAGACAAGCTGTAGCCAGGGACATTTCGCCATAAGCCTCTCTCCTATTCCAGACTAAGCAGGATTCACGGAGGCATCTGTGGATAGCATAACAGTACAGAGAAGGGAGAGGTATTACAAGGTCTGTAAATTCAGAAATGTTTTTGTTACAGTTGGCAGTGTTTTTTAATAGTAATAAATAGGTATGGACTAATAGGAAGTTCTTTTTTTAGACTGTTGTAGTCTAACAATACATTCTTAAATTCTTGACTGTCCATCCAGGTAGTGTTTGTGAGGCCCACATAAACTGCATGAGCTGTACTACAGTACTGTCCTTAGAAGTGGGCAAACTGGGGCGATGGGGTTTATACTTGGCTTCCCTTGGCTGCATAATGGACACAGAGATAAAAAATGAGGAAAGCAAAAAAAATTTTTTTTCACTGCCATTAAAGAGAGCTTCTGCCAAGGTGTTTTGTATGAGGGAAAAGATCAGGTATGCTAGAAATCCTTTGTCTTGGCAAGGGATGAAGGTGGAGATTTATAAACCAAGTGAACTGACAAAAGATCCATGTAAGATTGAGCCAGGTTTGCAGGAGCATGAATCTGTGCAGTCCTTGTGTGTCCCTGGCAGCTCCACTGCCAACATGAATACCAGAATATAACAGGAGCAAGGGGCCCTGCCCCTGGACCTCGTTGCCAAAGGCTACGCTCTGGTGAGGCAGTTGTTTGTTTACTTTGATAATATTACAGCTTGCAATCAATACTCACACAGTTTGCTGAGCCCTGAGGGGGTGAAATGGATGGGTTTTTTTCTTTCTATCTGGAGTCTACTGGCTTGTGCCTATTACATGACTAGTTTTTTAAATAGCTTACCATGATTTTGAGAGGAAATTTCCAATGCAGAATTCATCCCCTGGAAAATAAAAAACATCAGAAATAAATAGAAACATGCTGATCACCTGATTTTCATCCCCTTGCCTTGTCTAGCGTTGCTGTGCTCTGTTCCTTCCTGTGCTCATCTCAGTATTTCTGCCTGTTGATCTTTATGTTATGACCTGTGTGAGGACCCTCCAAAAATGTTGGCTTCCTAAGTTGTCACAGAAGGGTAGTAGGAGGAGAGGGGTTTGGAAATTTACTCACAGGTATCCATCTGAGGCATGAGAGTAGCTAGCACTTTGCAGAAGCTTCATTCTTGCACTTAAATGTGTGGATCAGCAGCTTGTTTGGACTTATGCTCAGCAGATATGGCATGTAAGAGCACCTTGCAGCATATATTTTTGAAATATGTTTTTAATATTGGGATTCCCAAAATTAATTCTGTGCAGAGCTGTGAAGCTCCATTACAAATAAAAATATTTCTCATTCTTGCTAACACATAAGCAGCCAATTGTTTTTTTTAATAGCTCAATAAGTTTCAGTAGGACAGTTGACTAAGGAGGTTTTGTAAAGAAGAAAACAAAGCGAGTTTTCTGAAGTAAAGTACAAATTTTCTGAATGAGGAAAATGTCTTTGAATAACTTTTTCTTATAATACTATATTTTAATAATTTTAAAATAATATTAAAATGTCTTCTGCAAAACCCTGATGTTTTTGGGAGGGTAAGGGTGGGGTGTTTTCCAGGGTCTGTTGTACTGATAGACAAAATTTTCAGTCTTGTGGTTTTGCATCACAGGGAAAAGCTGTGGTCTGTTTTCCTGTCCTACCCTCTGTCCCATAGAAATTTTTCTGTAGCTTCTCCAATTTTCCTCTCATCTGCACCATGACATTGTTTTCATCT
>VWZS01002369.1:76625-97823 GCA_013397075.1 Rhabdornis inornatus | reverse complement strand
CATCTGTATGCTTTCTTCTTTCCCTTCAATGTCTCCCTCCTTTTTTTCACAAGTTAAGAGCCTGAGGTGGAGGCTGCTGTTTTTTCCTGCTGAAATTATTCAGTTTCCGCAATACCTGCTGGTGCTTTGCATGGGGAGTCACCAAGTGGAATGGAATTGGTTTCAGGGATTGAAACTGGGTCACAAGCCCTTCATGATAGTATCCCAAATACCAGGGAGATCACTGGTTTCCAGCCAGAGTCTTAGAAGACTGTCAGGTGTAAATCAGAAATGGTGTTGATTTTTTTTTTTTTGTAAGGTATGCAAATGGACACTGAACATAGAACTCTTGTGCAGTAGTTTACAGATGGGGATTTAGCATAAACGGAGTACCTGTGTCTCAAGTCCATGATTAACTAAGTCAATCAGCTGCAGTTCTGGATCTCAACTATGTTATTTTTGGAACAATAGCCTGCTAGGTGTTCATTAAACTAATCATATAACTAATATCTGTAATTAAGAATCCTTTATGTATAGGAAGAGTTACTTTAATGCAAGCAACCACACCTGCCATTTTATTGCTATAAATACCCTTGAAGATAGATGGAGTTTTAACCAATCAGAAGTAAAGGAAACAACCAATGCCTTTTGTATTTGTTCAGAAAAGATGACAAGGCAAATTAATTAGTTTAATTAGTCTAAATCAAGATGATGTGCCTTCAGGTGGGATGGGTGGAGGCCAAGAAATAGCCTTTCTTTTTCCCACAAGTGTTTTATTTAGATTCACTTTAAAGTTTGAAAGGCTAAAATGAGAGCTAGAACAGTTAGCTTTTTTGACTTAAAGGACAGTTAGGAGCAGGACTGTCTTGTAATGGCTTGGATAAATTTAGTGGGTTTTGTTTTTTTTTCTGGAGACTGCTTGTTATTTTTTTTAAATAATTCCCTAATGAATCTCATAGTCAGATTCCTTCTTCATTTATCATGTACCACTAATCCTTTTGCAAAAGAAGAGCACTATCAGCTATAGCACACCACCACAGCTGGTAAAATCTTTTATTCATATGGTTTTGCTGATGTGACACCACATTTAGGTGGGTTGCGTTCAAACCAACACAAAGTAAGTGATGCAGTGAAAATTTTCAGAAGGAATTCAGTGGCTCACCAAATGGAGCAGACCAACCACAATGACACTTTCAGACCTGCTGGACAAGGAGAGATTCATGGGTTTGAGAGAGTACAAATTCAGGCTTGTGGCCATGTTGTTTGGCTTTCTGGATATTTGCATGCATTTACCTGCTATTCACACAGATATGTTTGGGTTCTGTTTGAAATCTATGAAATTCTGGCCAAGTGGTGTAAATGAAAATTCTGTTGACAGAAGCTGTGGCATTGAGATTTCACTTTCCTCCCCACAGTGAGAAGTTGTTACAAGGCCTCTGCTGTGCTGACATAACACTTGAACTCCCTTGAAGATGTAAGTGGTGCAGAGCCCTTATCAATCTGCCTGTCCATAGACTTTATACTGTTGCTTATCACTCAATCATGGGATATTTTCTACATGAAGCAAGGGAAAACAGCCCTAATAGGATTCTTGAAATCTAAGGCATCACTTTCTTCTAGGTGTCTGCTTTGACACCAGGGATTCATCAAAATATTTTTAAGAGAATGAATTTAGGAATCATGGTAGTTATTAATATATCTTTCTTCATAACCATAAGGTGGTTTTGTACTAAGAGTTATCATTTCAGATATGCTGTATATATTAGTTATATTCAGATATGCTGGACTATATTACTTCAGTATCACTGTTTGCCATAGAATGGTTTTCTGTGTCGAATGCTGAATGTGAAGATGTGACTTCTGCTAGGAGAAAAAGGTCAGAATTCTTATCAGAGAAAATGCTGCAAAATTGTTTTTCTGTAATGATGAACATGTTTGGGTTTATTTTCTGTATTGTTTTTATTACTTTCCGTGCTGCCGTTAGTGATATGTAATTAGTTTATTGTTCAGGAATCTGTGGAGACACCTGTGAGAAACACTTTCACTGACAGGGCAATTTATTTGAATGGTGTAGCTACTGAATGGTATAGTTGTCCCAGCACAAACCAGGAGAAGTTCTAATAAACTTTATTATGCGGTGAGGTCTGGATTAAGTAAACTTGAGCTTCTGCTTTACCAGTTCAGCTCTTCTTATAAATGTTCTGGCCAAGTGGGTCATTGGGCTTCTTACACAGGAGACAGCCACCAGCCAAGGCCTGAAACTTAGCACACCACATTTGTTTGTGATAATTTGTTTGTGATCAGCCACCAGACAATTTCCCAGTTAACAGCTGAAGATGAGGTTTGGACAAACATTTTCTCCAATCTGACGCCATGTTACTCATCTAGTGACCATCATGTTGGTGGCTCTCTGCCTCTCAGTTCACAGTCAGTGGGTAAAGGGTTCTTTGATGATATAACCAAGTGTCTTCCCTCTTTCCCAGACCCTATTGTGTGTAGGACACACTTTCTGAAGGGCAACATGATCCAAAGGATAACTTTCTCATTTGTAGGTTAAAATTAGTGTGTTGTGGGCCACTGAGATAGCAAACTGAGTGCCAGTTGTCTGGTACCTTCCAGTTGTTGCAGCCATGATGTTATTTTCTTAGTTTTATTGTTTTCAGGCCAGCAGTCTGCATTGCGTTTGGGTGCAAGGCAGACAAGCAGCTCTTAGGCCACAAAGCCATTTGTGCTTTTTGTCACACAGTTTGGCTTTTGGAGTGATTCATGCCACCACTGAGGTTTCAATTACCTCAAAAACAGTAAAGAAGTCTGTACTTGGAATACTCTGACTGCCTTTTGCAGTAAAGTCTTACCTTTTATTCCTTTAGTCCTTTTTTGTGCATCGGTTTGGAAGAGAGCTCTGGGGAAGACATTTTAAGCCTCTCTTGTCCTGTTGCAGCCTGTTCAGAATTACAGTCATGCTGATGCAGAGGTTGCACTGGGATAATGTGGTGCCTTTGGACATGCCAGGTGAAGTCACAAAGAGAGAATGTGAGCCTGTCACATCTTGGGGCATGCTTGATCAGCCCTTGTTCTGTAAGGTTGCAGTGTGTGTTCTGCTGGTTCCAGCAGCAAGCAGTCAGGAAACCTATATTCCTAAAATGTGCAGTAGTGAGGACTTGTGTAGGAATTAGCAAGCACATTTGAAGTGCAGAGACTTTGTTGTCAAGTGGACAGAACACTTGACAGGAGTCTCAGAACGACGTGTCTTTCTTCAGCCTATGCATCATTGTGTGATGTTTGGCAAATTGCTTCCACTGTTTCCCCCCACAGGAAATAGAGGACCCTGCTTTACAGTGAGATCTGTAAGAGATAGTATAATATATAGTGATTATACAGTTCTTTGTCAAAGCTTGGATAATCACTATTAGCAGCAGCATTAATTTTAATTTGTTTCCTTAGTTGAATGGGGGGTTGAAATATGCAATGTGTGTTTCGGTTGGGCGAACTAATAGTTGATGGAATGGTGCAGAGGTTTTGGTGGTATTTTTTATTTGTAAACAGAATTCTTATTTTAATGAGAGTAAAGATCTTTATAATTTGAAGCCAATTGCCAACAGAGGTTTGCAAATTGCTAACAGAAGGTTTAAGTAATTTACATAAGGAAATAATGATGCTTCAAGTATCTTTTAGATTGTTACAGTTACAGTTGGTGTTCCTTCTAATGTAATATTTATACCTTGTTTTGGAACAGTGTTAGCTGCTGCTGAAAAGATCGCAAAACTAAGGGACAGAAATCCTTATTTTTGTGTGTTTACATCACATCCTGGTACCAAATGGCCAGTAGTTACCCTCCTCACCTCTGGTCAGAGAAGATTTGGGATTCTGCTGTGAGGTGGTGTCCCACAGGTGCCAGTGGTTTCACTGCTGCTGTGGTTTGTGCAGCAGCTCCTGGATTTCAGGCTGGTGGTCTCTGAGCTACTGCAAAAGAAATATGCATTGATTCTGATTAACTGAAACATAGTTGAAAACTATGATGAACAGGGCCTGTTAGCATGGCTGGATTGTTGATTTGAGTATTTCCTACAGATGCCCAGGTGCCACACACATTGGTATGGCCATATGTGAAATATATTGTTTATCTTCTCTTCCTACCTGTGCAGAACATGGTTTAAAAATGGAGGTTTGACCACAGACAAATGGAGGTTTGTCTCCAGAGGAACAGACCCCAAATTAACTGGTTTGATGACTGATCACACAGAACAACCGTCGAATGTACTGTGTCTGCTGCAGGAACTTACACTATAAAGGCTCAGTGAATGCTAGTGTGTCCTAGATATGTCCTTCTTGCTGTCTGCCACATGCTCACATGAAAGACTTTAGAACTTACCTGAATGGGGCATTCTAAAAGCAATTCTCCTGGATGGATCCCTGCAGCAAGAAAATATCTTCAGCTTGAATTGTCTTTTTTTTTGCTGTCCTTTTCTTTCAGTTTTCAATTCACTTATTTATATTCTCTGTCCCCATTTGTTCTCCCAGGAGATGCCAGACAATAACCTCCTATGCTGTAGATATAAGGCTTTCTGAAAATGCACAGGTGAGGTAAATTGAGCAAGATGAGAACTAATTTTAATAAACTCACAAATGTTGCATTATACAATTATATGTATTTGTTTTAAGAGTGGCAGCATCTCATAATACCAGAGCCTCAGATTATTGATATTCCCTCTACAATGTTCCCTAATTAGTTAGAATAGGTTCGACCAATTCTACTGTAGTGCTGTGATAACATACCAGGCCTGAGAAGGTCACAGCTACTGGGATCTAAAAAGACTGTTACAGGTTTGCTCCCATGAGTTCCTTAGCAATTCAGTCAAGTTGATAAAAATAGAAATAATAAATGGAGAAGGCTGATGCTGATATTTTAGCTTTTATTTGCCACTGCTTTAGTCAGAGGCCTTGCACTCCAAAACTTTGTTCAATGTGACAAGATCTTCATGGATTAGAGAACAGGGCTTTTACTAAAACTTGGTTTACTTTTTATTATGATTCTTTGAGCAAAACTAGGTTACCTCTGGCTGCTGTGCAGGCTGAAGCATCTGGGGTTTGCTATAATCTGTGTTTTGCTGTCAGTATCCCTAGAGGACTCATTTCCAGCTGAAGAGAGACCGAAGATGGTGCTCCCTCCAAGACTACATCTTTTCTTCCCTCTACTCTTCTGTTGGGTAACCTGATGAAAAGACCAGCTGTGACCAGCACTGGCTAGCTGAGAGTTTTCCCACAATCTGGGAATTAGCTGATCACGCAACCATTTGGCCTCTTGCTACTTAAGCCTGACACAAATGTGTGATCACATAGGAGAGAAGTTGGCATGTAAAAAGCTTTCCCATAGGCAGTGCAGCTTTTTAAACCAATAGTGCACAATACGCTTAAAGGAACAGGCGTGGTGATAAACATCTGTAACATCAGGAGTCCCCTAATGTTAAATCAAGCAATTTAACCTTCAGTTAAATTGCTAGTTTCTTTGCTAGTTTGTTCAGTTGCTTTCAATCATCTATTGTGAAAGGTTTTTAAATTCTTGGATTGCCTTGCAACCCTCTGCTTTGGTTAGGAACACACATCAGTTGGAACTGGAGGTGTAGCTTGGGGTTACGGTATAGTGGTATGGAAAATCTTGGTTATTCCTAACCTTAGTCTGGCAAAGGATTCATGAAGGGGCTGAGGTATTAACATCTCTTTGCTAAGCCATTTTGAAAACTGGATTTGCAAAGGTACTTACAGTGTATCTCCAGGTATATAAAAGCTTCATTGAATAATGCTCTGTAAGCTGCTCTGACTTTTTAACCTGCTATTCCACCAGGTTCCATGTGTTTGCCAAGTTACAAAGCCACGTAGCACAAGAGCTGAGGGTATTAGAAGTGGTGTTAAAAATTAATTGCTGGATTTTTTTCCATAGTCCAAATGGGATTGGATTACCTTGTCTTTTTTAGGCAATGACACTAACCTCTGAGATAAACGCCATTTTACCCAATAAGTAAAGTGAAGTCTGTTTGGAAAATGAGGTGTTTTGAGGATATTTGTACATTAGAATGGGACACAGTGTAAGATGTGAGTGTCTGAGGCATGTCACAGGTGTCATTCCTGACTATCGTTTTCGTCCTGAAACTGAATTTCTCAATGGTTAGCAGTTCAGAAGCTATTTTTGACACAGAATGTGGCCTCACTGGAGTCACAGTAGGTCTGCTCTGCCTAAATCCATCATATACACTGTGTATTTTACAACTCTGGGTCAAACTGTGAAGAGCTGAGATAAGGGATACATTAAGCAGTTCCTAGGTGGTGAGACAAGAGCCTACATCATGGTGCAGTGGCAAGCACTGGCAGCTGATCCAGCTCCTCCATTGTAACCTCAGATGAACTCACTTGTGCTGATCATGGTATTTCTCCCAGCTGAGAGCTGGTGAGAAAGCAGTGACCCCTTTGTGAATCTCACAGGCTCCACATGCCAAGGCCCGAATTGCCACCCAGATGCCAGTGAGGTCAAAGAGTCATGGGAAGATGCTGTGCAAAGCGTCCTCTGCAAAATAGTTTCCACCTCCTTCCTCCTCCCTGGCCCTGACACATGGAGGTGCTTGTCATCAAGGCAGAGTTTCTTTGTGAGTGTTGGAAGTGGGGCTGGACCCACCTAAATCTGTGCTCTTGCTTGATGTGCTCAGGTTAAAATTGATAGCAGAGGATTTTGATTCTCTTCTCTGTCTCCTGCTTTGTGCAATCCTGCACCCGGTACTCTGGGCTACACACTGCTTTTCCAGCTCCACCTTCCCTCCTGCTCTGTATCTCCCTGTAAAGGCATTTAAACCAGACTTAGCTTCTTGATGTGTTGCCTCGTGCATGCAGAAAAAGACTCACACTGTCAGTAAAATTTCATTGTATTAGTTCTTCTTTTCTCTGCTTTTTCTACTTTTTGTGCAGAAAGAGTGTCTTAGCACAGTGTTATAAGGTTATGTTAATTAGAATAGCCAGTAGCCCAAAGTAATGCTAACTGGGTAGAGTCTGGTGTGTTAATGTATGAATTTTTATCAGGACAGAAAGGCTCTGCAGAAAGGGCCCAGGTCTTCATTGTATTTTTGTTGAATTTGCTTGTTACGGGCTGTGAGTTTTTGTGCAAAACACATGTTGTCATCTTGAGCAGATTTATACAGATAAACATTACGATCATGTATGTGTACAGTCAGTGTATGTAAGCATGTCTCTTACTAAATTGCAAGTTTACAAGTCAATTACAAAAATCTCCTGGTTTAAAACACACTGTGGGCAGTTCAGTGAGCTGAAAATGTGATTTTACAATTCTGAGGAAGAATCTTGCTTGGGAGTGGATTGTATTTAAGGACAACTATTGTATTGCTTATCATCCTTTGATCTGTATATGATGTATCTTGTAACCTATGTCTATCTCTTCTTTTGTGTTGCAAAGGGAGAGCTTTTTTGGGGTATTTTGTACACAGTTAGACCTTGACGTTCCTTGTAGTCTGTGTTCTTGGTCTGTTAAGTCAGTGCTCTGTGTTATGAACTTCATTTTGGAGTTTGTAATAACGTGAAATGTACTGAAATACCTCTGTCTTTTCTTTTTCAGGATATAAAGTTTTGAGCAGTGCCTCCCCAACAAGTGTGATGAGAAATGGCTTTAGGAAACAATACCCAGAGAAGTTATTCCATCATCCCCTGCTTCATCTTTGTTGAGGTGGGTGCAGCATTCAGGTGCCAAGCCTATGGAGAATGCAGTTCTTCCCTGGAGGAATTAAGTAATTTGTTAGCCCTTTTATTTATAACAAAGGATGCTGTCTTAGTTGATCACATAGATATCCATCTTCATACTTAGTGCCATCAGATCCCAGAAAAAAAGTCCTGCATGGGTTATCCAGATCTTAGTACAAGCATGCAAGAGCAAGTAGTGACAGTGTGTATCCAAGACTTCTCTGTCTGGTTTCCTGGCTAGTCCAGTGGTACTTGGCATTTAATGGGCAGTAGCTGCAGGTGTAGGTGAGCAGCAGCTGATTGCTCATCTTCCCAGTCTTTTCCTCAGACCTCTCTCCATCTTGGTGCTGCAGAGGGACTAAAACTCATTCAAGGAAATTTCTGATCTCGCAGTCCGATGGTTCATGGACTTGGGGAACAACACTCAGCTCTGATTTCAGTTCAGGTGGAACATAAAACGTAGATGAGGCATGCCTGACCTTTAAGTGTGATGAAGAAGCTTAGCTGGGACAAGGGCTGAGAATTGTCTAGCAGTAAATCTACAGTTAATGCTCCATGTCTTTGTTAAAGGCAGTTGGTATGGTGGATTTTTTAATTATTATTTAATTATTTTAATCCATACAGATGGCAGTTTGTGGTTCTTCTTTTACTTAGCCTAACACTGATGGACTGGCCAACATTGATTATTCAAACCCATGATTGTTCAGCTGGTGGTTATAAGGCTGGGACAGCTTTCCTGTCAAGGGAAGCAACTCTGTTTCCAGAGAGGATGAAAGCTTCCATCAGTTTTAGATGGTAAAAAGCAGATAACTGCCTGTAAATAACCAACTTCAGAGCCACCTGTGTGATGTAGCTTGGATGGAATGCTCACTCTTTGGCCCGAGTTCTGAGGAAACTTGAGCTCTTCAATAAGAGAAGCGCCAGGAACTGTCAAAGGATTAATTGTTTTTCTGATGGAGTCAATGGGTCACTGCTTTATTCTAACAGCTAGAGAAAGAAAGGGTAAAAATGAGTGAAAAGCAGAAATTAGGTCAGAAAAACACTTGATAAAAAACAATCAGGAATGAGATGTCTCAAATTTATTGCTTAAACAAGCAGCTCTGAAGACTTTTAGTCCTCTAAAGAAATGAATGATGGGCCTGGTTGGCAACTTATGACAGTGACATAAATTGTTCCTTCTGTAGACAAGACTGATATGAGGATTTTTTGCACTATAAATGTACATTCCTTGTCCTTTCACATATTGCTCTGCTGATTAAAACACAACATTAAACTAAAAATCAGTGAAAACCAGAGAGGTAGTGTCTGAAAAGATGTTCTCTCTGCTACGTTTGATAAAAACGATCTTCCTTCCCCTCTTTGTCCACAGTACAGATTTTTAATGTAGTACTACTGGGACTACAAATTCATAGACTTGTGTCAAGCATGGTAGCATTAAACAACAGGAAATCTAATTTCCTGCTGGGAGTGCAAAGATGATTGATGGTAGCCATTCAATCTGAAAAGTCCCTGTAAATCCTAAGGCACACTGGAGGTGTTCTTTCCCCACTGCTGTGCTTTTGAGACTAAAGTAAGTGCTTTTTTTTTTTTCCAGACAAACTGCCCCAAACACCAAGCCGTGTGCTGGATTATCTGCGTTAGGACAGACCCTATTTTTGTTGCTTTGAAGCAACCATGAGAATTGATTAGCAGTGTGACACCTTGCTGCTGCTGTGAAAAACAGGACAGCTGAAAATAATGTTGCCTGCTTTCCTGACAATGTTTTTCTGTGGGAAAGCAGTCTAGCAGCAGCCATGCTAGCAGATCATGATAGGAAAAGAGATAGGCAGTAAAAATTATCATAGGCATGTTCCCCAAAGTGTGCTGCCTCCCCCACTGGAATCTTGTCTTCTGATTAAAAGTTTTGAGATATTTGCACTTAAGAAAATTATGCTGAGCCTTGATTGTCATGTAGCTGCCCTGCCAGTAGGTATTTGCTAACTGCCTACTCTGCAATGTGCCTTCATGAAACTGTGGTGGCAGAGGTAGAAATGAAGTGTCACAAGGAGTTTGGACACTTTAAATACCACCATCTTCAGTCTGTACAAATATGACACAGTTTTAGCCCTTACTCTAATTTCCATTTTTTTTCCCATTTCATTTTCCTCCCGCTGAACTAACTTGTAGCAGTTAGTTATTACGGAACCTGACCTGAAGATGAGTGGCTCATTATAAAAACTTAAACCCTGTGCCTGACTCTATAAATTCCTTTTTATGTTCAAAATTAAAAAAGTTTTAATAGTAAAGAGATAACATGTGATGTCTAATCTAAAATGACAGGAATGTTTAATCAACATTTTCATTCCTTAATTGGAAATACAATGTCACATTATGAGTGGATTTAAAGACTAAACAGGGAATCACTAACCAAATTTTGATCCACTTACTGAATCTGAGCCCCTCTCCCAAATAATGCAGGCAGCTTTCTGGATGGCTCTTTGTTATAAGAGGTGTCATTACAGTCTGGCATTTGTCACCAAATATCTGTGAAGATTTGGTGCAGTACATTTTGTTATACACGTAAACCATTTACTAGGATGTGCAGGAGACTAAGATTCTCCTTTTCCCTGCCCTCCTTTGCAGACAGCATCCTGAAAGGAGCCTTCAGGAGACTGTCTCCCAACCTTGGTTTGCATTAGACAGATGTTAAATAGTGCAAAGATGCCCTACTCCATAGCTTCCAGAGCCCTTTGGAGTCAGTGATGGACCCAGAGCATGCTGCAAAGGCTGGAGAGCAGCTTTTGATATGCTCTGGATCTGTCCCAACAAATGTCAATAGTGCACAGCAGCCTGTGTGAGGATTTGTTGATGGCCAGAACTGATCACTAAAGAGGTTGCATGGATGGCAGCCAAGCATGAGAGAAAGCAGGAGAAGCAGCGTCTGGCATGACAGGAGGAAAAGTCTAAAGTTCTTCCTTTTTCCCTTATGGTGGCCTTTGTTTGCCAAAGCTCTTTGTGGGGCATCTTCTCCCTCCTTCACCTCCTGGGACAGAGCACTGTCAAAAACATCTGTAACAACATTTCAGCATAGCTGTGCCATTATTTTGCTATCCCACTTTGCAAGGTTTGATCCAAAGAATGTTGTATTACATCCTTCTGTGAGAAACGGCGTTCATTTTTAAAAATTTCAAAGGTTTATTAAAAACCTTAACAAAATACAACAAATGACTGAATAAGGAAAAATTACAGCACTGGGAGCATAGGACTAAACTGCCACATGCTCATCTACAAAATGGATGATCTGCTTTTTATACTCTTGGCCCCTCTTAAAGTCTTGTCAGTCAACTCTTTCTTTGCTGTTTATTGGTGGAGGCTTCTTTTTTGCAATTTGATTGGAGGTCAGGTGTTGTCATGTCCTAGTAACAAGCCTTCCCTCCTCCCAAATTGTCCTGTGTAAGGGGCACAGGTTAATCACACAGGGGAGAAGGAGGGCTATGGGGAGAACAGAGGACATCTAAATAACGAATCACAATGACATAACTATACAGCAATAAAACTTGCTTTAACATACACATAATATTCATCTCTTAGTTGTGAGAGCCAACCATCAAATGACTCATCTATAACACTTCCATGGACCATCTAGAGTGTGCTGGTTGAAGGTGGGGAAGGGTACAATCACAACTGGCAGATATGATTTGTACATGAAAGTACAGCCAGTTTTCTGCAGGTGAGGAATAAATTGTCAGAACAACTAAGCTCCCTGAGGTCTGGACAGTGCCAGGGATAGAAGTGGGAGAAGTGCAATGCCTGGCAAATCTCAGTCCTCTTCCTGTGGGACTGGTGAACTACCCTGAGGTCTTCATCCAGCACTGTTTTCCATGCTCTGTGCTCTTGCCCTCTCTTTGTTCATCTCATTTTGGCAGTCAGCTTTCTAGGAGAAAACTCAGGCTAGGGGGGTGTAGGAGACAATCCAGTAGGTCTTTGAATTTGGTAGGTCAAACTGTTGTCCTTGCTTTTGCAGCCTATTTGACACTTATCATTAGTGACAGGAAGTGCAAGGCAGTATGATAATTGCATTTAGCAAATAAATTTGGAAGGAAAGTTTCATACTGTGAGTAAACAGCACCCTCACAACTGCACATGACTTCAGGGGGAAGGTATGACAGCAACTTTAGAGCCATTGTGTCTCTTTGAAGAGTGGTTTTTGAAGACCGTGTTTTTTTCTTCCTGCTAAGAAAACCCTATTCTCAACAAGAGTTAGGACTGTAATGGCTCTCTAGGCAACAAAAGGAGAAATTTGGTCAGGAATTTCTGCTGATACGGCATTTTCTACTTCCTTTTTCCTCCTCCTCAGACTGCAAGTCCTGGCCTAAGGGCTTGAGGTGTTTCAGGGAGTTATCTAAGGATTTATTTTCGAGTGCAGTTACTCCTGGAGGAGTTGGGCACATCTCAGGTGTGTCTTTGCACATAAAAACACTAAAATTTTCTGGAACCAGCTTTAATGGAATTGTCTTAAATTGATTGAAGAGTTACTTAATACCAAAAGGCTTTGATATATGACTGATGCATATTCTTCATTGTGCTTCATTGTGGATTATTGTAATCCTGACTTTGACAAGGTAATAGGGGCAGAGTCAAATATGTAACACCATTAAAACTTAAAACATTGGATATCTTTAAATTCTATAATCTGAAGATCATACGTTTTCACACTAAATCCATTATTCTGCCCTCAGGAAAGCTTTTTGCAGGCCGAGTGGAAACTGTTTCTTCTTGGCAACCCAATACACAGGATATTGCAAAGGGCTGAAGATTTTGTATGGAAAATATCTTCTGCCCTTCCTCCAAATGAATAAAATAAAAAAAAAAATCTGCAAAATATAAAGTTCTAATCTTACAGTTGTTTTGGTACAAACTTGGATTTAAACTGTAGGTATGCTGTAGCCTCACCGGATTTCTGCTTCTACAGTGGGGTACATTTTTCTTTACTTCTTTGCTATTTTATGTTTGGACAGATTGAATCATCTTCAAATATCAGTTCAAATGTAATTTAAAAAAAAGTTTCAATTTACAGAAGCACTGAAGGAAAGCATTCTTTTTCCTTGCCCACATACATTTTCCTGTCAGTATTTCGTGTAGTCAAGCCAACAGCTGAACTACTGAGTAACAGGAGAATTTCTGCAATGCTGAAATCATTTGTGTAAGTGAGACAAGTGCATCTTGAACTTCTCTTTGTCATCAGCATCACAGCAGCGCTTGGGGAGCTGTGAAAAGGTAAATTTAGGACATTCATGACATATGTGGCACTTTTTTTATTGTAATTTCTTGGTTAGGTGTTCTGAAAATTTTGTACGTTTGGATTTGTTAGCTGCTGCCCTCTGATTTTTAGCAGTATTTGAGGAGTGTGAAATGACCTCTTATGTCTGCTTATGTAGTCCTCAAAGTTACATTTGTAAGAGACATTGAATGTATTGGAAGTGACTTTTTATTTATTTATTTTTTAAAAAGAGTCACTTCTCTCAAAATAAAAGCTTGCTGCTTGCATTAGAGCTTTAATTATATCATTAAAATTGCACAAAGGACATAGAGACATAAGATTGCAGTTCTGGATATTCAAAATACAGTGCTTTTGTCAAGATAATGTCAAATTCTCCTAAAGAGTACAAAATAAATCCCATCAGATATAACAAAACCTTTAACTGGGAGAACATCCCAAGGTGAACTAACTTCCAAACAGCTACAGCCCTCAGTGACTCTGTTCCTTCCTTCTCCATCCATGCCATGCTTAAATGTGCTGTACTGCTCCACTGGGATGCTGTGAGCACAGAACCACAGAATCCCAAAGTTGGAAGAAACCCTCAAGATCATCGAGTCCAACCCCTGCCCTAACACCTCAACTAAACCACAGCACCAAGTGCCATATCCAGTCTTTTTAAAACACATCCAGGGATGGTCTCCACCACCTCCCTAGGCAGACCATTCCAGTACTTTGTCACTCTTTCCATAAAAAAACTTTTCCCTAATATCCAGCCTATATTTCCCTTGGCACAGCTTGAGGCTGTGTCCTCTGGTTCTGTCAGCTGCTGCTTGGAGAAAGAGACCAACCCCCACCTGACTACAGCCACCTTTCAAGGGAGCTGTAGAGAGCGATAAGGTCACCTCTGAGTCTCCTTTTCTCCAGGCTGAATAACCCCAGCTCCCTCAGCCGTTCCTCACAGGGTTTGTGTTCCAAGCCCCTCACCGGCCTCGTTGCCTCCTCTGGATGTGCTCAAGCATCTCAGTGTCCTTCCTAAACTGAGGGGCCAGAACTGGACACAGCACTCAAGGTGTGGCCTCACCAGTGCTGAGTACAGGCGAAGAATGACCTCCCTGCTCCTGCTGGCCACGCTATTCCTGATCCAGGCCAGGATGCCATTGGCCTTCTTGGCCACCAGGGCACCCTGCTGGCTCATGTTCAGTTGGCTGTCGAGCAGTATCCCCAGGTCCCTTTCTGCCTGGCCACTGTCCAGCCACACGGTCCCTAGAGTGCCCCAGAGCTGTGTCATGTGCTGGTGTGCAGTATAAACTGCCTGTCATTAGAGCCCTGCTTAGGCTGCAAGAACTGGTGCTGGCAGATGCTGGTCAAATTCAGATAGGGTCCTCTTGTAGCAGAGTGAAGTTTCTGTATGATCCCTGTGCTTCAGTCACTTCTGTTTTTTGGGATTCATTGTTTCTGATTTTATTCACTCAGCATATGTATCTGTTCTCATTGCGCTTTCTAAAAGTCTCTTTACGTTCCTCATTTGCCAGTTATTCCTCAGCATTTGCTTTCTTTGTCCTTCACATACCTCTTTTGTTCCAGGTGACTGGATAACTCCATATTGTAAAATTGGCTTAATCTCAGTGAATAGGTGTCTCTTGAACATTGGATTAGTTTTGTTGAATTGCTAAGCAGCTTTCGTATTACCTGACTATAAAAGAATCCTTCTAAGTGCTTCACAATTAGGCAGAGAGCACAGAAAACTCTTGGCCAAAATAGGCACTGTGAAATAAATCTGATTATTATTTGATTCTTCTTACCTTCTTGAGGACCTCTTAAAATTAACATTAAGGGGTTGCCATGAGAGATTAGGTGCTTTACTGAACTGAAAGTGAGAGAAGGCTTTTATTCCTCCTTGCAGACACATGAAATCTTTTTTTTATCCTTCCCTTTATCCTGAAAACTTCCCATTGCAAGTAGTCCATTTGTCAACCTGAATAACATCTTATGGTTTCCACCAATTAATCTGGTAGACTTTTCCAGGAAGGGATTAAAGGTACTAGAAGTTCTTTTTCTTTTGAGTAATAAAACAAATGAGTTTGGTAGTAGAAAAAAAATGCTATGAACAAATTGCTTTACCTGTTTACATTGTGCCTTGAAGGTAGCCGACACTTTTGGGAGCTACTGTAATTTATAATATGTTGCTCTGTTTAATCAGGTTTCTAAGAAAAGGAATTGTACAGTTAGGAAGATTTGATTTGCTCTGGTTCTGAAGTACAAATGCATTTTTCCCATTTGCTAGTTAAAAAAAAACCCATAGCTTTAGTAGATTTTTACTAGACAAACTACTGATCAGAAAGTTTGTGTAAATCTTTGAGGGAAGGGTTTATGAACCAGGCACTGTTCATGCAGGTGTTCTGTGTGTGCAGAAGTCTGCAGGCCATATTTGAAGACTGCTAAGTTGGAAGGCATTTCCAGTAATGACTGAGCCTTTTTAACTAGGCTTAAAATAGATAGCAATGCGAAAATGCACAGGACACAATATGTAACTGCCCACTTTCTTCCCTCCCTTATTTTCAGAAGTATACTTAGGTTTTGATTTCATGGATATTGCTGTAAAGCCCTTAATGTGTTACTTTTGTTTGTTTGCCTACTTAAAACACCTGAGAGATGTTCATGTTTTCTGTTGCAAGCACACAACATTGAGCTATTTACTTGCTCAGATACATGAAAATTTGGAGATCAAGAAAGGTGCAGTGCATTACCAAATTATTGACTGCTCCTGTGATACAGCTGCACCATTTCCTCTGGTCTGCATCTGTGAATAAACTTTTTTTTTTGTTTTGGTCTGTAGGAATATCCCTGCACTTACTTATCATGATAATTTGCATAAGTTACATGAGGTTGTAAATAGAGTGGAAAGGAATCAATAGGGGACTCACAAATGCAGTCTAAGTAACCCTAAGTACAACAGTCAAGCCTTTCCAGAACTGATCAGTAGGAAAGATGAAAAATGCAGCAGCAAAAGAAGATGCGTAAAGCATATTTTGAAATACAAACCCATCCTAACTTTTTTGTGAGTGGCTTTGACATCAGGAGAATTTTTAAAAGTGAAATAGATCTTTTGAAGCATCATGCCCAGTTTCATCAGGACTTGATTTCTTGTTCCAGACCAGCCACTCCAGACATTGAAAAGGAAGAGTTTGTTTTAGCAGTGTTTCAAGGATGAAGTCATTAACATCAGCCTTGTGGCAAAAGACTTATTTCAGTGATTTAGCTTTGAAAGAATATAGGCATTTTCTGCTCTCTAGAAATTCTGACTGAGTTTTAATACCAGATTTAGGAATTGGTCTGCCAGGCCTTATGCATCCTGTACAAACCTAAGGTTCTGCATCAACTCTAAGCTCCCAGCAACACTTGGGTGCCTTTGTGTGGGTAGCAAATAGCTTCTAAGTTGTGAGATCTTCTCCCTCTAAAGCAGAAATGGGTAATCCAGTTGCCAGTACCTGAGTAACATGAAATAAATAAATCTATTATAAATGCAGCAGAATGTGGTGACAACAACAACAAGAAGTCTTTCTGGGGAAATTATACTTTATGTTTCTGTATTTCTAACTCACTTGGCCAGTGCACCTCAGGCTTCATGATATATTTTGTAACTCCTGGGGTGTTCTGAAGGGACATCTGTTGCTTCTTCTCAGTCCATTCCCACATCCAAGCATTTTCACAACAAACAATTCTTGTCTGACGTGTTTCCTTCACTGGTGTATTTCACCAGGAATTTCTGTGAGGTAGTGGATGTAGTGCAAGTAGTTTGCAGATCCCATTCCTAAAGTCAGAGCATATGCTTTTCCCACAGGTAGGTTTGCACTTGTCGTTTTGTCACAACTGTGGCAACTGCTCACTGGAGCTGTTGAAGAGACTGAATGAAAATGGATCAATATGGATGCATTTGCAGAAAATAAGTGAGACTTAGTAGGAATTGTAGGAATTGTGAGACAAGTAGGAATTGATGCTTTGAGAGTTGCTGCATCTTGTGCACATGATGCTAAATGGGCACTCAGGTCTTAACAACACGTGAAACTATTACTCATGATGGTGTGTGCTTACAGCAATGATGACAGATTGACCCTCAGTTTTAGAGTTCATGAGTCTTCATGGATTATCTTTCAGCTTGATGCCATGCCTAAAATAATATTTCTGATTCAGAAGTTCAGGCTAGGATCAGATTTAAGATATCTGTATAAATTCACAGTGATAAATTCCTGGAACACTCCAGTTTTAAGTTAAAGTATCAGGAGTTAAAATGCATCTTTGTCTTGAAATAGTGATTAAATGGTCAAGATTTCTGTTGCAGATAGACTTTCAGAAATGCTTGTTAGGTGAATGGTTGATCAATATTCTACTGAGAACATAGTTGATTTTTAAAGAGTTGTTTCACAGTTCAAGAAGCCAAATGGGTGTTCATAATGGTGTGCAACTCTTACTTTTGAGTGATGTGTTCACAGCACCCACTGGGATTAACATCTACACCACACTACACATCCTGGGAGTCCCACAGGCGGCTGTGATCTCTGCCAGCAGAGATTCTACTTGTTTCAGAGGGTTGGTGCAAAGAGCCGAAAAGATTAAAACATACTGCAAAACCTGCTGTGCACATCTTTATCTTGTAATTTCCTTTATGACCTAAACACAGGATCAGATGAATGGACGAAACCATGTAACAGGATGAGTTCAAAATGTATTTGAATAATTTGCTAACTTTTCACAGTTCTAAGGCATTATTAACTTTTTATGATTCTACAGTAATTATTGATGAGGCCTATGAAAAATATGCTGCAATAAGATTAAAGCAACTTGGAAATAATGATGCAGTTATTGCTGGAGTTGCTGTCAGTTTTCTCATGAATTCAGTAAAGTGCATTCTGTAACTTAAAGGATAGCTACAGTTGGTCTTATAATGGCCAAGTTGTTCCTTCTCCTGTCTATTAAATGCTGCATGTTTATCCTCAAAATCAATAATCTATTGTTCATCACAACTTCTGGAGTTTAGACTTTGCATACCTGGCAGGAGCTCTAATAATAGTACTAATCCTATATCAATACTTGTTACATACTTTACTAAAGCACAGAAATTTAGTGTGTGATTATTATGTGCAGATCTACAACATAATAGAATGAATACCACCTTTATTTAGTTTACACCATATATAACAGACTGCTTGGTTTCTCAAAACTCTTGAGTTTTGCAAGCTTCATGGAGAGAATAAGGTTAGAGAGGCTTTAAAATAGTTTACTTTTTCACAATGGAACTATTGATTGAGTTTCCATTTGATTTACTTTAGTCTCAACATTGCATTTTTTATATAATTATACCAAAAGATCTGTAAACATACTGCATAAATGTAGTCTAGTTTCTTATTAGAGCCTGACCAATGTAAGATTCCAGTTATAATGGAGTGAATTAACTTTTCAAATAGATTGGATAGCAGATTGTAGTTTAATGAGTTTTATAGTTGTGCTAATATTTGACTTGCAGCTAGCTAGGTCAGTAGCCATCAGGGATCTTTATGATGTTATTTAAACCAGCCGAAGCAGAAATCAGTTCAGCTCTGTTACAGTGATGGGGAGCACACTGAAACTCTCAAACTGATCAAACTGGGGGAATTGAGGTGCCTTATACAGTGCTGGTATCATGTGAATAAATACCAGCATTGGTTTAACATATTGAGTTTCAAGTTTTTTCATTCTTATTGAAAACATCTTCCTGTAGAAAGGAGTAAAGCAGTTTGGAACTTGGAAAAAACTCAAACTAGATGTGTTTGGACAAGAAGAGCAGCCAGGGTCAACCAAGTGAATAATAAACCCAAATCTCTACTCCTTTGGTTTAAAAAGGAAGGTCATTGACTTGTAGAATGATTTAGGTGGGAAAGGTTTTCTATGGGTCTCTAGGCATGAAGCAGCTCAGAAAAGCAGCAGCTGGGTGAAGTTCCTCTGGCCTTGTCCAGATGAGCTTTCAGACTGTCTTACAGGCAACCTGGTTAATTTTTTGAGTATCCTCACAGGAAACACTTGTCCTGATATTCCTTCTAATAAAGGAATTTTCTGGTGTGAAAAAAAAGGAATCTAGGCCCAATGACAGAAAAAGGAGAAGGGAGGATGCAATAAAAAGAGTATGGGTAGCAGAAAGCAATAAAGAAATGAATCGTGTAAAAAATTTTCCTTTTTCACTTTTAGAGCTGTGTGTAATTGGAATCCCATTTTGCCTGCCCAGCCCCTTTTTCTTGCAGGAGCTCCACCTAGGTATTGGCATGCCCAGCATGAAAATGTGTGTTGCTTACCAGTAGTCAGTATGTATATTTCCTTGTCCACATTCAATATTTTAGAAACCAACATGTTGGAGAAAGATTCCAGTTCAAGCCTTGTCACCTCACTCTTGTTTTGTGAACCCAGTGAGCTGTATTTGTGTGCTGCCTTTTCCTAATATCTGCATCCTGAAGTTATTTCTACTGCATTCTTTTCCATACTATCCACTATTCAGCTCCTTATAAAAGCCATGTGTGCATCTTTCTGACTCCTGCTGCTGGGTCTTGGTTTAGTAATGTTATAGATAATAAAGAGATTCAGCCGAATTGAATGCAATCAAAAATAAGTGATAATTTATTTCATGACCGGGATACGGTCCACAACAGCCACGATCTCAAAGGACAGCTCCGAGCCCGGGATCGGCGCTGGGTGAACTCGCTGTGATCCGAACTCTATCGCTCCGGATCCCCCAATGTTCACGAAACCGCTTTGGTCCGTCCAGTTTATATACAGTTTATCTTAGCCTGGAGCAGAGGTCTTTGTCTCCTTTCGTTGTTCCACATATTCATGTGGCTTTCTTTCTCTGCATTGGGCTTGGACAAAACCGCACTCTGAGGTGATGAATTTTGATGAAGGCAGATCTGGGTTTACGGGAAGCTGGTATTGAGATGCATTTTTTTCCCCGATGGCTCTGGTTATCTTAATTGTGGGTGTTTGTCGGGTACTTATTGTTCTGGACAGTTTCAGCCACGTCTATTCACTTGTTAATCTGGGCTGTCCTGCTTCTGTTGGCCGTTACAATGCTGTGGTGAAGCAATCTGTATCTTTTTTGTTTGTGGTTCTCTTTTTGGTTTCTGAGTTTTATTATTTTATTCATACAAACGTTGCTTATTTTACATTGATTTACAACTTTACACGAATTGTGTTATATCATATATTACAGTAAGACTTGGTTTCGTAAGAAGGAGATTAAACTGCCCTTAGTGTATGTGGAGACTTGTTAAATGAGCATCTAGAGGAAAATTAGTAATGTTAAATCCATGTTCAGGCATGACTACTCTTGAATTATATCCAAACCTGGTCATGACAAATAGCCATAGAAAATAGCTTTGAATATTATTCTTTATTTTGACAGGGCTAACATTAAAAAGAGAATGGTATCTTTAAGTGAAAGGGGGAAAAGCGAGCACCAGAACCTGGTGGGATTTTATGAAAGTTTCCAAATCCCAAGTCTTTTCTTCTTCCTTACCTTGAATTCAAAACTACATAGCAAGATGATTACAAATGATGAAAAATGAAGCAGTCATTATTAATTTTTTAATATGACTGCCTGCCAGTGATAAAGAATTGTACTAAAGGATTGGCTCAGGCACAACATGACTTGCATGCAGCAGAGGAGACTCAAAGTGGTAATTGTTTTTTTTTAAAAGCTTCATGTTCAGCTGGGAAAATGTTGAAGGCAAATAAAATGGATTTCATAATGCATTATACATATTAATAAGAATGTGAAGTAAAATATCTTAGACTGTTTTCTGTTTAATTTAAAACATTGTCTCTATTCTTATTTTTATGATTGGTCTAAGAGTCCTGTAGTCTTCGTATCAACAGATAGTTTTTTTTGGCAATAAGTGTTCCATTTGGCAGGGCAAAAGGAAGAGTAAGACCAATATTTGTTCTCTACTGGATGCAGGAGGAAGCTTAGTAACTGCAGATGAGGAGAAGGTAGAAGTGCTTAACACCTTCTTTGCCTCAGTGTTCAGTGGGAAGATGGCTTGTCCTCAGGACAACTGTCCTCCTTTGATGGAAAAACCTGTTTATTTAAGAAGCAAAACACTCCCCAGCACACACACACAAAAAAACCTGAACAACACCAGATGACAAAAAACTCCTTCACCGCTCTGAAAGGATGACAAATTCAGAAAGTCTCTCCTACGAGTGGTCGCCCAGTTATCGGT
>VWZS01002369.1:26339-75907 GCA_013397075.1 Rhabdornis inornatus | reverse complement strand
TGTAGTCAGGTGGGGGTTGGTCTCTTTCTCCAAGCAGCAACTGACAGAACCAGAGGACACAGTCTCAAGCTGTGCCAAGAGAAATATAGGCTGGATATTAGGGAAAAGTTTTTTTTATGGAAAGAGTGATAAAGTACTGGAATGGTCTGCCTAGGGAGGTGGTGGAGTCACCATCCCTGGATGTGTTTTAAAAAGACTGGATATGGCACTTGGTGCCGTGGTTTAGTTGAGGTGTTAGAGCAGGGGTTGGACTCGATGATCTTGAAGGTTTCTTCCAACTTTGGGATTCTGTGATTTGCCAATGTCTAATGACTGCAATGACAGCACTACTCTATTAAAAAGCATGGATCTGGAAGCACACGCAATTATTAGGAATTTTAATAAATGTTCTGTGAATGACTAAGATTCAGAGCTCCAACCAGCTCCAAGGTTGTCAGCTCAGATGGAAAGCTTTTATACCTGGAAAAGCAAGGCAACAGAACAAGCATCTAATGATATTACAAGGCCAGTGTTGTTAGAGTAAGGTATATTTGATTTTCGCTCTTCTACACATTAATTCTGCAGTGCCTTGATGCTCAGAGACCCAGTGGCTTTCACTGAACACAGCAGTTCATCACAAAAATATTGGAGCACAAAATAAATACAAACATATCAAGAATTTCCATCAGAAAACAGTGGAATTTAATTTTTTTAAGTATAAATTTTGATACAGAATATTTACTGAAAATCCGGTAGTAGATCCCATGTTGTTCAGTTAGTTCACTTAGGAAAGAACAGACTATGCTGGATTTATAAGATTCATTGTTGTGTGTTGATACAAACCTCATAAATATACCACATCTGTGCCTGCAAGGCATTGTCACCTTTAAGGCTTCTGCAAGATGTTGCAGACTAACAAGAAAGTGAGGCAGCTGCAGTTCTGGTTTGTACAGTTTGGCTTTTGTGTCTGGGAGAGGCCCCATCTTCCAGTCTAGGGGCTTCATTTCTTGATGCTAACAGGGAGAGCGAACTGGGCAGGTAGAGCTGTAGGTTGTCTGCTTTGTCATTTAAGCCACATCAGCTGCTTGGAGATACCAACCATCAGAGAAGTACATGGTGTTTCAGAAGAAGAAAGTCGCCTGGAAACTTTGGAGTGGAAAGGTATCTCCCTGTGATTTTTTTTTTTCCAAATTAAATTTGGGTTCCAGTGTGCTTCAGTCCAGTAGGATTTAGGACAGGATGCATGGCAGCATCAGCAAGCAGATCTCTGAAACTCTGCAGCACCACAGTGCAAAACCACGTGCCATGTTTCTGCATTTCGACACTGTAAGGGAAAGGCAGGACAACAGGGAGCTGCTGTGTCTCTCTCTGCACTGAAGGGTTATGGTACCTGTTAGACCTGCAGCACAGGGATCCTGCAGTGCATTCCTTGGGGTATTTTCCACTTGTCTGCTGTCCTTATATGAAAATCAAAAATGTGGCAAGGCTGCTCCTGTGCTGACCATTTCCTCATCACCTTCTCTGCACCTCAGAGTGCTTCACAGCTATTAAGAGAATACTGAGCTGGTTTAACCAAGAAAAAGAGCTGCATTGTCCCCAGCCCAACCAACCCTTGCACCCAGCAGAGTGACATCCTTCACCAACAGAACATAAGGCAGTTGTGAGCCTTGTCTTGGCAGCTGGGCTCTGAACATCTGTCATAAACAGGAGATAGCTGGAGAAAAACAGGACTGTTGTATCATGACTCTCTCTGACATGGTGTTGCTACATCCTCTGGTCAGAGGGAGTGTCAGTCTTCTTATTAGTTTGTTACAGATTTTTTTCCCAAGGTTTTTTTTTTAATAGAAAAAGCCCTTATAAATTGCACCCATAATTCCAGTGTCAGGGAGTTTCACAGCTTTCTTATGAGATCTGTGATTTTGTTTATGTCAGCCAATAGCTTAAGTAGTTGACATAAAAAGTAAAAGTAAAAACTACTGCACCTAACGCTTGAAAAGTCTGCAGTCTTTCCCTGTTTGCCAGACACAGCCAGTGACAGAGCAGTATCTCCACTCTCCTCTGAGACTTTCTTGGTCTTCTGGGAATTTCTTATGAGTTGTCAGGGGAGTCCTGGAAACTCTTAGAGGAACATTAGGGTGCCAGTGAGGACAGCTAGATGAGCCCATGTCTGCTAGCAGCAGCCTCTAATGAGCTCTGCCAGCTACTCCTGGTCCAAGGGGGCTCTGAGCTTGCAGATCTTAAGTCCTGAACAAGGAGGGTCAAATGAGACACTGGCACAGGTTGTCCAGAGCAAGGATGATGCAGCTTCCAAGCCCTGAACCTTCAACTGCAGCAGGAGAACAGATGGAATTTCTGTTTACCAGGGCTGGAAAGTGGAAACTCCAATGATGATGAAGGTTAGAAGCTGGTGGCTTCTGGCCCTGGGGGAGCAGCCCCCTGCTCCATCTGCAGATCTGCAGCCATGACAAGAGGTTAAGTGCCGAGGCAACTCCCTGGATGAGAGCTCTGCACAGGGAAGTACTTGAACCAGCTGAACCTGAACCATGTGGCAAGAATACAGTGAGTGGTAGTGTTGAGATATTCTTTACCTATGGAAAGTGAGGGCTTCCATGGGTGCTTTCCTTGATATTGCTGGTGAGGAGGAGGAGGAGGACGAGGGTCTGAAGAGGACTGGGTGGATCTGATGGGTCCACAATTGAGATCACAGAATAGCCTGAGTTAGAAGGGACACATAAGGATCACTGAGTCCAGCTCTTAAGTGAATGACCCATACCTGTGTTGACCTATACCGCTGAGGTCAGTGGCAGGGTTTGCCTTCTGTGTCCATGGAACCCTCTTCAAGGATCTGGACTGCTTAGAAGGCAATCGGCCTGACCAAATGGAACAAAAGCAGCTTTGCCAGCAGCCTGGCCAACCTGGAGAGGAGAGCTTAAACTAAGAGTGATGGGATGGGAGTGGAAATAGTGACAGAGAATTAAGTGAGGAAGTGAAGGAACAGATTGGAAGGACCAGTAAAGGATGAGGACTGAGCAAAGGACCCAGCACGGTGTGAACAAAAGCAGCACTAATCAAAAGAAAAACAATGACATGGAATCCCACCAAGCATAAGCACGTAAGTAAGGAAGTGCCATGGAAAGTTTTCAATCCACTTTTGGGAAATCAGCACAACCAGAAGCTTCTCTGGCACGTTTAATAGTTTGTGACTCAATCCGTTCATTTGCCATGAGTCAACCAGATTACACAAACACACACTCAGGATTCAGGGTTAAGAGTCTCAGATTGGCAAGTAAATTTGTTTCATACTGAGTACTAACCAGTTCTTGAACCTCTGATCCCAGTTACCATCCTCTCACTGCTGCAGAAAAGGACAGATTTTTCAAGCAGTGGGAGGAATCTCTGCCTTGTTGGTGTTAATGGGAGCCACCTGTCAGCAGCCTGTTCCCGGCACAAAGTAAATTCAGACTCATAGCTGGCATGGCAGGCATACCATTAACAGGTTTTCTTTGTCTAATTTAACAGCAGGTGTTCCTTGTCCAGCAATTTGCAGCTTGTTTATTGGATTCAGTGTTTCAGCTTGAGACCAGCTTTCATGGCTGCTTAGTTTGGGCATTTCTTCAACATCTTCATAAATTATTTGGACACAGGACTGAAAGGGATAGATACTAAGCAAGACCACAGATGATACAAAACTAGGAGGAGCTGTTGACTCCCTCCAGAGCAGGGAGGCCCTGCAGAGAAACTGTGGGCAAATTAGAGAACTGGGCAATCAGCAACCATATGGAGTTCAGGGAGGGGAAATGCTGGACTCTGCACTGGGGATGGGGCAACCCTGAGGTACAGACAGACTGGGGAATGGAGAGGAGCCTGGGGGTCCTGGTCGATGGTAAGCTGGATAGGAGTCAGCAGTGTCCTCGCAGGAGGGACATTCCTATCCTGGAGGCACCAACTCCAGCATGGCAAGGAAGGGGATTGTCCTGCTCTGCTCTGCAGTGGGATGGTACCACCTCAAGTCCTGGGGCAGATTGGGGCACTACAAATAAAGTATAAGAATGATATTAAACTATTAGAGAGTGTCAGAAGAAGGGCAGTGAGATTGGTGAAGGACCGGGAGGTGAAGCCATATGAGGAGTGGGTGAGGTCACTTGGTCTGTTCAGCCTGGGGAAGAGGAGACTGAAGGGAGACCTCACTGCAGTCTGCAGCTTCCTCATGGGGAGAAGAGGAGGGGCAGACAGTAATTTCTGCTCTGTTGTGTCCAGTGACAGGACCCAAGGAATGTTGTGTCAAGGGAGATTTAGGTTGGCTATTAGGAGAAAGTTTTTCATCTTGACAGTGTTTGGACACTGGAACAGGGGAGTGGTCACAACCCTAGCCTGACAGAGCTCGAGAAGCATTTGGACAATGCTCTCAGGCACAGGGCGTGATGCTTGGGCATGGTTCTGTGCAGGGCCAGGAGTTGGACTCGATGATCCTTATGGGTCCCTTCCAACTGAGCTTATTCTGTGATCACACAAGACTAGGACTGCACTCAACCTTTGGCTATACTCAAAGCCAGGAACAAGTGCATGGTCACACTCCCTGCACACTGAGGTACATGCTGTGGGAAGGAAATGAGAGGAATTAGATGTCTGAATGTATTTGCAGGGCTGTGATTTTGCTGGTGTCATAATGATGTGGAGAGATAGCTCACATGAGTGGAGTGTTCTGGATAAACAGGCATTTTCAGGAAGGGCGGGCTGGGTCAGCAAGAAGGGAGATTGCATTTTCAGCAGGTCAGCAGGGATCATCTCCTCTGCTCAGTGCTGGTAAGTACATGCTGTTGAGATGCATCTGTGCTGGGTTCCCCAGTATGAGAGAGACTTCTCCCTGTGATACCCAGGGAAGTGATCAGAGGCAGTGGGCACAAACTGCAAAAGAAAATGGCATTTCACATAATAAAAGCTGTCATCCTTTAAGGGTGATGAAACTCCAGGGCAGATGATGTAGAAAACTTGTGGAGCCTCTGTCCTTGGAAGATGTTTAACACCCAACTAGACATGGGCTTGGACTGCCTGCTCCAGCTGACACAGCCTCAGCCAGAAGTCAGTCTAGGTGATCTCCAGAGGTGCATCCAGCAGGAGCAATTCAGTCACAGTCCGGGATCTTCTTCACACCTTAGTTTGTAGCTGGTGGCTCCATTTAACTGCTCCCTTGTTTGCCATGTCTCCTTCATGCTGAGATAACTGCTGTAGTGCATGGTTTATAAGGGGAACTGTACTTTTATTTTTACAGGTGAGGAAATGGAGGCACAGGGTGACTTGCCTACAGTTACTCCTTTGGTGTGGGTCAGGATCTCAGTATCTGCATATGACCTTTTATGTCATGACTTTTGCTTCAGTCTGAAGGCGTGACTTGTCTCAGATTTACCTGAGAATACCCAAGTGCTTGTTGGTAGCTGCTATTTGAATACTCACTTTTTCCTTTCTTCACAAGTCTTTTTCTTTAATGACCTTGAACTATGAACAGAATTTTTCATAGCAAAATAAAATTTTTTTCTCCTAAAACTAAACATTTATCAACTTATAGCTCCACTGCACCAGCAAAACATTTAAAAATATATCTTAATAATAAATAATTGCAGTCTTCTGTAAAGCTGCTGGCTTTGAAACACAATCGCTCAGCCTTTCCTTTTCTTCCTTTCCTCAACAGGTAGCAGTGAAGCATTAGTCATTTAAAAATCAGACAAAGGGTTTTGATGCATAGGGGGAAAAGAGGTGGGTTACAAAAATGCTTAAACATGTCAGAGTGCCATGCCACTATAGGAAGAAGAGGCAGACTATTACAGAGACTGCTGCAGCAGTTAGTTAATGATAACAGAAAAAGAACTTGGCAGCAGGGCGAAGAATTAAACATTGCAATTTGTTGTAACTGATTGAACTATCTGAGTGTCATCTTTGAAAAGAAGGAACACAAGTAAGGTCCAGGTGCATACCAGTAAGCACTCTGATTGCAAGGACACAAAAGAGATGAATGCCTGTCCAAGTCCTCGTAGTAGAACAGTAGTTCTGTCACAGGCAAAGAGCAATAAAATGTCTTCATTTTTGGCACATGGCTGGTGGAGGGAGAGACCCTGCTGCAGAAACACTGCTGTGACAAAAGATCTGACCACAGCCTCTTGTCTCTTCGTGCACATCCATTGCTGAGAAATTGCTTGCCCATTTCTCACCCCAAGCAACTGCCTAGAGAATGCCCATAAGTAGTGAAGCTTTTGGAAAAAAGGCTGACTGTTAACACCTCTGAAAATCAGTGGAGTCAGGACCATGTGTTCCAAAAGCAGCAAGAAAGGGGGCAAAGAATGTACAGCATCTCAGAGTTGGGCTTCTCTGGGTTACCGTGGGATTTTCTGGGTTGAGAAATACTGTAGAAAAACAGTTCTCTTCTGTTCTGTCTAAGAACAGAATTTTCTAACTAAAAGAAATTACTGCTGTTCTTCTAAACCTCATAGCTCTCCAACTTGCAGTTTACCTACGGTGTTCACTAAAAATAAATATGGGTTATGTACTGATTTGCTTTGGAATTAGGCTTCCTTTCTTCTCACTTTTGCATTGCCCAGAGTGACATCTTTTAAGAACCTGACAGGTTTGGTTTCTTACTGAGATTCTTTCCCAACAGACAGACTAATGACCAGAACAAAAGAGATGAAAGTACTGCCAAAAATATCTGAGAAAGGAGCAGATTTGCCAAGTGCTTTCAGTGTGAGGAAGGTGGGAGAATGAGGAGCTCTCTGAGGAGCTGCTCTTCATAACCATGCACACTCTATGAATTTATTATAAGGTTTCTGTCCCAGGAGAGATGTTCCCTGAACTTGCAAGGCAGACATGCTGAGAAGAGGAAAAGAGTTTCCTCTTCATTTAGCCAGATAAGATCCCAGCAGCTTTTAGATCTGTCTGATGGACAGCATTTTTACCGCTTTTTTGGTCTTCCTGGAACAGTGAGTGATGTGTGGATGAGGCGATGGCTTGTGGATTGTAGAGCAGCTGGAAAATCAGTAGCTCCTTTCTTTCAAGGAACAATCTGGGAATCATCTTCTGGACAAGGAAGATGCATGGGGTTGTTTATTATAAGAATAAACAACCATTCATTGGGATGAGAGTATGTACACTCCACTGCTGTTGCACTGCCTAGTGTTTGTTTATATGTCAGAGTGGGCAAAAGTCCTCCACTTCTTTTACCTTGAACTCATCTCAAACACATTGCTAAAAATGTCACCCAATCCATCATTAGGAACCAAAAGTCTGCAGTCTGAGAACAAGCAAAAGGAGAAAGTAAGGGTTTTGTTTTGGTGTGGTTTGCTTTTCACTTTTTGCAGATCATTGTTCCTTTTGTATTTTGTTTTATCCTAGTTCTCATTTTCATCTGATTCTCTCACTGTCAGTCCCTTCAATTTTCAAAAAGATGCTTGCTTTTCTGCCTACAAGGACACATTACAAATCAAATATACCTCTGCATCTCCCTGTGAACAGTTTTGCTTATGTACCATGTGAAGATAGCAATCATGAAAAGCATACTGAAAAAATGTATAAGTCTGTTGTGTCAGAATCCTGTGTCCTGTCAGGATCTGTTGCTTCTTGACACTTGGAGAATAAATTGTCCTGACACCTCTATGTAAGTGAAAATAGTCATTAGATTAAAAAGCCTTTAGTGTTCATGATGGATTTAACAGCTTTTATAAGCCATTTGTACAGTGAAAAGCCATTAGTCAGTGAACCATTATCAGGGTTGCAGGGCAACTTTGAAGCTGTTTTAGCCAAAGGCAGCTTTTCAACTTTCCAGAGCAGTCCCTGTATTGGGCATCTCTTTGGAGGACATAGATACACGGAAATAAAATTTGTGTATGCCATCAAATCAATGTTTTTTATGGAATGATTGTGGTACTTCAAAGCAAAATAAGCTTCAATTTCGTGATTTTGGTTGCTGAAATTATGCAGACAATGAATTATGATAAGACTTTGCATTCTTTCTAGTGGACTAGCTGACTCATGTCAGTGTAGTCCAGGTTAAGAACTACTGTCAGAAGGAATCAAATTCAAAGCAGCCTTTCACAGGAGAGCACATCTTATTCAAAGTTAGAAGGGCAAATTCAACACCAAGTTCTCATTAAACTCTTTGGAGTTGCTCTGAGTTTTCAGGACTTTTTATTACTTTGCTATATGCAAAATATTTGAGCAAGTTTAATGAATGTGGGTGTTTCTGAGGCTGGAGCAGACCAATAGGTAGATCTCAAGCATGGTTTAGAGGAGCAAACCCTTTATCCTTTTAAGCACAGTTTGGACACCAGTTTTTTGAGAACATCCTGGTAGACTGTTTTCTATGTTCTAATCTTCTTGTAGGCAGTTCCATGAGGTGCAAAGCACTTCTCCTGCATTTAGAAGAAGCAGTGAAAAATGTTCCAAGTCTTCAAACCAAACAAGTAGTTCCAAAGCAGCTGTTTCCAGCTGTGGCTTTTCACATGGTACTTGAAGGACAGAAGTTTTTACTAGTGTGTTAGATGCTGGATTTCATGGATTCAGTAAGAGCTCTCTTAACCAGTTCTGGACATGATTGCAGCATTTTGTACTGTTGGTTTTAGGCAAATGCTGGATAGGCACAATAACCAGTCCTGGGAGTGTAACTCATTTTCAGTTGGTCCCAAGTGATCACGGGTGTTTGCTGCCTCAGTATCTCTCAGCTTCCTCTCCCTCTCAGCTTCAACATCAAGTGTTTAAACTTGGGGGAAGCCATGTAGTGCTGCATTGAGAAATGTGCCTATTCTTGTCATTAAAGATGCTGTATAGGTATTACTGGTGCTGGTACATGCCTGAAGTTCCAGTGGTGGTCTCTTCATTTGTAAAATCTGATTCTGCAGATGTCTTGATGGGGAGATGAGGAGACAGACCAGGCAGGACAGGAGAGAAAAAAAATGCTCTTTGTTTCTTTTAATTCAATACCAGAGTAGTCAAAATATATCTCTGCTCTGCTTCTGTTGCTAAAAAAATAATTCTGAACATACACCATTTAAATGCAGAATTTTATGTTAAGAAAACTACTTAGTCCCCACCAGAATTTATAGATCACTTTAAGGTGTTATGTGCTGGAAGCAGCAGTTTCCTGGTT
The DNA here is from genome assembly GCA_013397075.1 of Rhabdornis inornatus. Lineage (NCBI taxonomy): Eukaryota > Metazoa > Chordata > Aves > Passeriformes > Rhabdornithidae > Rhabdornis > Rhabdornis inornatus. The sequence continues at coordinate 66,798 of VWZS01002369.1, read as the reverse complement.
GTGTGCCATTTGGAACTGGGTAGAGCATTAATGCCACCTGCTGAAAACCTCGTGGGACCTGCTCAAGGGAAGATAAATATGCTATACTTGTGGCTTGGAGGTTTTAACAATGCTTGGTAACAGTGATGACATTCTTCAGGTGCTAAATAAAAGTACAATTTTTAAAGTCTGATATATTCTCCCTCTTGACAGGTGGAAGTTTAATTCCCCCCTTTTATAAATCTCATCCTGACATTTATCTGAAAGGGCATCAGACCCCATGTGTCTGGGGTCTTAAAGGAAAAGCATGGTTCTCAATTTTTGTTAAGAAAGGAGTCTTGATTTTCATACATAGAAGATAGCCAGTGAATTCACAGGAAATTCAGAATGTCTGGATTTATGCAGCTGTTTGAGGAACACATTTCATTTCACTATTGTTTTTTGCAAATTCATTTTTACCATAACAAAGGTAGCCATCTGTGTGTGCCTGAGAGAAAGATACTATATGAAATACAGAATACGTATTTGAGGGACAGAAAAAGTGTGAGATGTACCATGATGTCCCAGATACAGGAGGCAAAGCTGGAGAATCTGGCCCTGAAAGCAAGACCTACCTAATTTTGCAGAGTAGTTTGCTACTGTAGCAGACAAGCAGCTTTCTGATCCCCATCTTTAAAGTGTATGTCTCCCAAATGTTGCTTAAAGTCCAATGTTACTGTGTATTTCAAACTTTTCTTAATTTTCCTTAAAAATTCCATTCCTGCAATCAAGTGGTGATGTGAAAATCTCAACTTCAGTTTAAAAGAGTTAGCTAAATTTCCAGCTTTTTATTGTGAGAAAGGAAATTTATGAATGTAATTCCTGTTTAAAATTTTAAATTTATGTCTCTTTACACTACACATACAGACAGACTGTGTATTGATGTAAATTACACAGATTTTAATCCAGGAAGGTCAGACCAGGTTCAGTAATTTTTATGCTATTAGTGAACAAAGTGAGAGTGAGATCACAGTGTGCCAGGATCTGAGAATCAGCCCTGAGTAAAAGACCAAGGAGCAGAGCCAATGCAGTGGAAAGCTCTTCCTTTTTATTTCTGAACCCTTCAGTCACCAGCTCACAGCTAGATCAGCTTTCTGACAGAGAACCTTTGTGAACCTCCTTCACTAAGGTTTAGGGGGAAAAGAAAAAAATATTCTTTTTCTTGTTTGTTAATGTTGGAAGATTGACACAAGATAAAATCCTACGGACATGAACCCCTGGATTCATTCTTTATTAAGTAATAATTTACATTATCAGTGTGGTTGCTTTTATTTCAGAGTCAGTGGAGAGGGAAAATGTTGCTATTTAAAATTGCTTTCTGGAAACACCTCCTGTCTCCAGGTCAGTAGTAAGGTCAGAGTGCAAGCATAGGAAAGTTGGGTGCATGATCTGATGTCGAGGAGCAGCTGATGATTGTGGACAAATACCAAGAGGAATGAACCCACCTATTCTTCCTGCTTGATAATCCCCTTTGAAACTGCTGGCTGCAAATTTACTGGTCTTAAAATCATCCTCTTTCAAACTACACAAACCAGGGACAAAGACTTCTTTTAAAAGTCAGGATGAAGCCCACAGAAGATTATTAACCAAATTACTATTACCACCAAATGACCTGAAATTCCAGCTATACTTTAAAAAATGAGATGATGTGAAAAATACAGGGGAATCCCCAAATATATTAAAAACATAAAATATTTCAGGCTCTGCATGGATGTTTGGTAGTGTGGCATTTGGAATTTAATGTTGCGTTAATGCCCCCTGCTGATAAGCCTTCAAAATCTACTTTGAATCAAGCTCAGAATTTAATAGTCTTCTGCATCAGTACATCCCTTTAATTAAAAAAAAAAATCTAGCATATATCTCATCATAACTGGGTTCTTCTTAAAGAGATCGCATTTCTTTTAAGTCTGCTACATAACAAGGTCTATGCTGTCACAAAAGCAGTGACAGCTCCTTAGAATTGTTCCACATGAATCCCTTCTGCTCTTGGTTTAGTTAAAGGTCCAGTTATGTAGTATAACTGGATAGAGTCTAAATGGTAAAGGAGAAAAAGAACCTTTTTATGATGATTTCATAAAGAAAGCAAATTATTATTATGAACTATAACTTGCCAAAATAGAGAGATTGCAAGAGGATGAGCACATATTCAGGTTTGTACTGGAGGAAGCTGAGTCACAAAATCATTGAGGTGGAAAAGGCCTGAGTCCACCGAGTGCAACGATTAACCCAGCACTGCCAAGTCCACCACTAGCCCATGTCCCTAGCCCACGTTCCTAAATGATGAGCCTTTTCATAGCTTTTATGGTCTGTTTTCTAGGTAAATAAAAGATATATTTAGTATTGATTTTTACAGAGACTCTCTTGCTAATACACAGGTATTACTTGATTCCACAAGGGAGAGGGGTATTCATTTCTTCCCTCTTCAGGCTGTGGGAGAAATGCTTTTCCTCTGTTTTTTCCTCCCCACACAACTGTGCTTTTTCCAGTTTCCATCACTGTGCTGCTACATCTTTCCTTTGTCCATTCATCTCCCCGCCTCTCTAAGGTACACAAAATCTTGTGCAAGTGCCCAGAGTGTTGGCTGACCATCTGAAGCTTATAGGGACATCTACCCCTGCATGTCATTCCCTCTGAAGAGAGTGAGAAAACCTGTGTTGTCCCTCTCTAGAATCAAAGGCTGAGCTTTTCTAAGACAGAGCTGTTGTAAAGAGGCTCTCTCAAGGCAGCCCAGCTCTTTGTGAGTGCAGTGAGTACCAAGAGAGCAGGCTCAGGCTGTTTATAAGACACAGTGTGGGTAGATGTCCCACATCCTTCAGGCTGACAGTTTCAGCCTGTGATCAATCTGTCGATTGTACTTACCTGTCAAAGAAAGTAGGCTTAAATTTATTACATAAGAATCACTGGTGAAAAGTAAAAGTCTTTACATGAAAAGGTTGGAAAATGTTGTTTTAAACTGAGAAAGCTAGAGCAGTGTATAAAGTGCACTGAGTTATATCTGAGTTATATAGATTGCAGCAATCAAGGTGCTTCATACTGCTGCTTATTTTATTTTCTACATATGAAAAGGTTGTACTGGTTAGAGCGTTTTAATGCTTTTATGTCTGCTGCCATTAAGGGACTTGTACTGCTTTAACTGCACAGTTAGAGCTGGAGAAATCTCGATTCTTTATGTGGGTGAGCTCTTAGGTAACATTAAGCTATTGCAGTGTAGCACCTCGCCATTCTTCAAGGACCATTATATAAAAAAGAAGCTGAAAGAGTTTCAAACCAGATGTCAGTGTTTTTAGAGGTCATACTACTCTCACAAAACAACTTCTGCAGAAATAAGTGCCTTCAGAAGACATGAACTCTTTTTTTTTGCCTAAGCCTTCTTCTATGTCTTCTTCAGCCTTACAAATGATACCTAATAATACTTAATTACTAAAATGGTTAAATAAGACAATAAGTTCATGAAATGGACTTGTAAAAAGCTCTGAAGAGACTGCTTTGATTTCTACACAGCTCCAGCTTCAAAAGCCTGTGTGCCTTAATAAGCCTCTCTGCCTTCAGTGCCCAGCTTGTGCCTGCACATGGAATAGACTTCAGAACTGTAACAAAGCCATGTCCTGTCAGGCTGCTGCAGACACGGTTGCTCTGTGCCACAGTTGCATAAAAAAAACTGATTTCAGGATCAGTTACATAAGGTGAGGGAGAGTGAACACCTTGAGGAGTGGCAATGTAGAAAGACCATTGGATTTCGTATTTAATCTGACAGTGTAAAATAAATGGTTTTTCAGCATAATGAAAGCATTGTACTTGTTTTGCCATTACGTGGAATTCCAGTCGAGGTTCTTTTTTTTTCTGTCTCTTTCATTATGCAACATAATACTGTAATGAACAGTCCCGTGTCTATTTTTTTTATCCTTGTTGTTTTGCAGTATTTTCATAAAAAGTGGGTGATTTGCTGCATGCAGTTTCTTGGCAATAGCAAAGATTGTGCAGTCAGCCTGATCCTTATAATCCATTATGAACATTAATTTACTGCAGTTACAGGCTTCAGGAGCCTTTGCTGTCCAATACACTTCTCTTTCCACAGACCTGGGTCTGCTGCACAAGTGTGAAGGTGAAACCTTTAAAAGAGAATCACTTGTGATAAAATGGCACACCAAACTGCTGTAGACTGAGGCTTTTGTTGATCCCTGAAGGGTTCATCCTGCTAATTCCTATTAACAGCTAATGGGAGACAAGCACCTGCCACCCTCACACCTCAGTGTGAAATTTCAGCTGGTGGCACATCTGGATCAGATGGGCTTCTAATTAATGGTAGTCTTTATCTTCTTTGTTATTTGTAAATAAGCTGGTCTGAAGGCATGCTCAGCATTTCCTTACCACTTGACCACTCCACAGGGTGAAAATGTAGATCCTTCTTAAGACGTTTTAGTAGGTCTTTCAAAATAGATGATTTCAGGAGCCCTGAAAAGAATTCCCTGAGAGAATACTGTAAAAAGGCTTGGCAAAATAACTGTTTCAAGTGAAATTATCCAAATCCAGTATTTTCTAGGAGTCTGCAGTTCTTTTGCCAGAAGGAAGTTTGATTATTTAGGAAAACAAAATACGACTAAGATGTTTTCTTTCTTTATGTCAGTTACAAGCACTGGGAGCTGAAGGTTGATTTACTAAGTAGAGATCAGCTGGCCACAAATAAATACAGCAAACAGTTATAAAAAAAATATTGATCCCTGAATCAACATGAGTTTCTGAGGCCTCATCCTAATAAGGATACTTCAGGAAACAGATGTGGTAATTCTTAAATAGAGAATTGCTTTTAGAAAGGCAAAAGTGGGTCTGTGAATGTAATAATAAATGTGATTTGTTCCGATTTGCTGTGCTTCTGACATCCCTCTGCTGCAGCTGCAAGACTGGAGTGCCCGTCTCCCTTCACAAAGAGGCACCTGGATCCATCCCTGGCAAGACAGTCTGGGATGTATAGTTAAATATTTCTGATATTATCCATTAGAGAGCAAAGGCACGCCTTAACAATTCCTTTCAGCAGTAACTTAGGAGTTACTTCAGGACACGCATGTACCATGGCTGTTGGATGCTCCAGTGTGTCTATTCCAAGAGTCTCATCACGTCTCACAAAAAAGCACACCAAACTTTTCCAGGTTTTGCGTGACAGTGGGTCACTAGAGTTCTGTCACAGTGCAGCTGATCTGAAGCTGTCCCCTAAACTCAACCAGCCTAGAAGTAAACAAATCCCTGGGTCAACAAGAACAGATTGGATTCAAATCTACACAGGGACCCTCATCCAATCTCATTCAGCCCTAAATGCATATGTACCACTGGCCAGGGAGCTGGGCAGTGTTAAAGCCACCAACCAGCTGTCTACATGGGGGAGTTTTGAATCTCCTATATAAGGAGGATCTGAACAATAAAACAGGTTGTTCTTGCATGGATCTCTGAAAGCGTGTGTTGTCTCTGTCTCTGACCCGCAGATCTCGTAACAGAGTTCAGGCAGAAGGGGAGGTCAAAATATGAGCAAAGTAGGTGGAACTGTGAGCCACAGCATGTGTGTCAAGGGTTGAAAATGCTTGTGCAGGTTTGTGGTGCTCATGAAACTGTGGCAGTTTCAGTTAAAGGAGTGAAAACCACTGAAATTTACTGGAAACAAACTGAGCAAGGGCACCGATAGATATCTCAATGACTATCTACTAAGGAACACCCCATGGAAAATACTGATTTGACTTCTTTCAGGAAGAATAAAAAAGTTATATTTATGTTGACATTTGTGTGCAAGAACAGTTTTTCAGTTTTCAGTCATGCACGTTAAAGGTGCTGTAAGATATGAGTAGTCTGTGGGAAGGCTGATAAGAAAGAACTTACCTATTTATGTATAAATAGAAGCAATACTAACTAAGGGGCTTTCAAGTTTACTCATATGGACTTGCAATATCACTTACGTGAGTGACAAAACACACAGCAAAAGGAGATTTTTGCAGTGGCTGTGTGCCTGTCTTACAGGACAGAGAGGTTGTATGACTAAAGAGTACACAAGAAATTTTCCCAGCATCTTCCTTTTCTCTGTAAGTTTCTTGCTCCTCTATTAAGAATTATGGGAAGTATTCAGTCTAGGCTGATAAAAAAATTCTGTCTCCCACAGTGTCTTCCCTCTTCTAATATTGATCTCTGTCTTTTATAGCTTTATGCCCCTTTCCCAAGTGGAGTTGCCCTCTTGTTTTCTTACTTGCAGAACAGGGGCCTCTCTTCTGTGAGTAACAGTATTTAAAAAAAAAATCTCCTAGTTGTTGAAGATATAGGGAAGTGCTTTGCTATGAATTATGAGAGTGTATACAGTGTGGGACTTCAGTCCCACTACTTTGAAGTGCAATAATTTTACTTGGATATTAGTGCTCTCTGAGTTTTGCTGTCAGAGATTCTATGCTATTACACTGAGGAGGAGGATTTCTGGATATACAGCAGTACCCTAGAGTTAGGGTAAATAACTGTACTTCTTACTGCAAAGATTATCTTTCTTTATACTCAAGACACAGTCTTTCATTAATACCTCATTAACTCTACACCAAACAATTGCCCATTGCCCAAAGGAGATTGCAAGACTTGTTTCCTATTTCTTGAATGTTGAAGAAAGTAATTTTTTGAATGCAGAGAATGCCCACAGGTTGAAGAGGAGCAAGGGTGTGCAGTGACAGGAGGGTCTGTAAGGGCAGAACCAGTGTGGGCTCTTAAAGCAGGGCAGAATTTAATGGTGTGTCAAGGGATGGATGTTAAGTGCTACGTAATTGTCATGGTTTTGATTTGCCAATTAAGATATACTCATTTTCTGTTGTGAGACAGAACCAGGAGTAGAAGCAAGGCAGGCCTAAAACTCAAGAGGGTATAACAAGAAATTTATTAACTACACAAAGGGGAGAAAAAAAAATCCAGAATAAGATTGTCAGACCACTCTTTCCTTCCCTTTCTCAACCTTCATAACAACAGAACAAACATACAAGTAACTGCTTCAATTAATTCCCAACTCAAACAGTCCCTTCTTCTGTTCACTTTGGAGTGAGAAGCTTCCTCTTGTTAGGCTATAGGGATTTTTCCACAAGAAAGTAGAAAAACAGTCTTCTCGTGGTTTCATTTTCACGATTCTGCATCCGCCCGGTATCTGCAGTCGTGGTACTCCTCCCAACTCCACAGCCTTCCCAAAGCTGTACTTGTGGGTCAATGGTCAAAATACATGGGGTATTACTTTTAAGAATGAAATGTTCCAAAGCAAAGGTTCTCTTCATCTCTTTTCTCTCTGTTCATGCTTCATTCTCTGAAAACCGAGACTCCCCTTCTTTCCTCGGGACAACGGATTCTCAACACAGGTGCTTTTGGTCAAATGATCTATCAAATGGAACATTTCCAACCCCCCCATGTCTTCTCCATGGTTTATAGGAATATTCAGTACATCAGTTCATCCCTACAATCTTACAAAAGGATTTTCAGCCATTTTCACAGCATCTCCTCATTCTCCTTCCATCTAAAAAACTTAAGACTTAGCTTTTGCTTCACTGACTTCAGAGTATCTCCTTTTTCCTTTCCACTCCAGGGAGGATTGAAAAAGTCCGCAAGTCTCATCTGAACATTAAAAGAGTTAAGATTTTTGCACAGAGAAAAGAAAAAAAAAACAAGGCCACAGTGCTGGAGCTTTGCCAGGATCTCAGAAACCAGCCACGCTGGGGAAGGGGGGGGAAAGGGGCTGGGATTTTTATATTAGTTTGAGTCTCTCTGGTCACTGTCCATGGCCACCCCCCTTCTCTCCCTCTCTGCCAGGACATGCCAGCTCCCCAGACAGGGGGCCCGGCCCGGCCCCCCTGCCAGGCCCACAGGCCTGCAGCGGAGCCAGGCCAGGGCCCTGTTACCTGCACTGCTGCCGGAAAAGCCAAAAAGGCTCAGTTCCGGATTACCTCCTTCAAAATGTGTGTTCATGGAGCGAACTAACTTTCTTCAATTGGTTCTTCACGCTGTCAATAACTAAACCAGCTTCCAATTAGTCACTATCCACTCCCAGGGGAGTACTCACAGAGAAAACTCCTCTTTGAGTTTTTCCTCTCCAGATCAAACTACGACAGTAATTAATCCACTTAAATGGCTGAGGAAAAAACACACCCCAGGTGCTTAAGTCCAGCTTGTCAAGATTGATTTAAATTCAGCAGGAATTTTTAAATGGGTCTGAATCAGACACACAATTTATTTTCTTAGCACTATCATGAATGAGCTTCTATAGAATCGGGACCTAAGCATATATATCATTGAGCCTTTTCATGTGCAGATCATTGACTAATCCAAAAAAGTTTGGTCCAGAAGAAAGGCAGATCTTGGCTCTGCCACAGGCTCTACTGTGTCCAGAGGGAAGTTGTTACCTTAGTGGAGACAGAGACAACATGGACTCCCTGAGGGTCCTCAACAAACAGCGTATTTTATTTTTCAGAACTTCTTTTTACAGGGCATTCAAAAGTCCCGGATATACACACGTGATTGGCCAAGGTCCCAACACCCCCCAGTTCCCTGGCCAAGGACACATCTGCATTTAGGGCTCAGTTAATTGGCTGAGATCCTTTGTAAGTGTCCAAATCCATCCTATCATTGCTCACCCAGGGACCCATCCACCTCTAGGCTGGTTGAGTTCAGGGCTGCCGCTTCAGACTAGCTCCAATGTGACAGGCAGTCATTTTATCTCCTCAGCTTTTGTCCCCTCTCTGTAAAATTGTGATAAGAGCATTTTCTTACCTTAACAATGGAGCAGTGATGATAAATATAAAGGATTATGACATGGTTTAACATTGTGCTAATGGAGACCATTAAGCACCTTAGACTTAGCAGCCTTCTATTCATGGGCTGCCTTTCTGAAGTTATTGAGCATTTTTAATTTTTTCCCAAGTAAACTCAAGGGAATGAGTTAATAAGGATTAATAAATAAACCGTGCAAAATGTTAGCATTAATGTTAAACTGCATTATGTTTTCTGAATTATGGGATATTTTAAATCTTCAGTTTAAATCAGCCTGTCTGCTCTTCTTGCCTGCTTCCTTCAATGATTGCAAACCAGAAAACAGGGAGAAAAGGAAGAAAAAGCTAAAAAATTCAGGCCCACTTGATTTGGACCCCGGAGTGCTCATATTCCAGGATGTCTGCAAGGCATCGCTGCAGGGTTCTTTATCTCAGCACCCAGGGGAAGTTCACTGCCTTGCAGGGTGCCCTCCTGTCTCTGACATCCCTGCCTCTGGCCAGTTTGACCCCTTATTGCACTTGGACCTTCTTTCTGTCTGTGAAGGAATGAATATTCAAGATGAGGCACGGGAAGTTGCCACACAGAAGCGGTCAGGTCTTCACTGACTGTACAAGCAGCAAAAATTTTGCTCCTGTTTCTGATAGTAGCTGACTGTACTTTCTTTATCTCATGTCATCCCTTGGGATATGATATGGTCTGTTTAGCTGGAGGTCAAATTTCTGCTGTCTGCTGTTGCTGTTTCCCTGAGATGGTGGATGTCACCTACAGAATACAATGTGTCCACAGTTCAAATCTCTTTTCACAGATTGTATGCTTTTTTTTTCTTTCTTAGAAAAACAAGACATAGAAACACAGGGAGTGTCAACAAGATTGGGTTCATTATTGAGGTGTCTCAAGACCAGGTTGGAGTTATCCTGCCTATGGCAGGCAGATTGGAATGAGTTGAGCTTTAAGGTCCCTTCCCACCCAAATCATTCTGTAGTCTTGTGATCTGTGATATTCTAGGTCAGTATCAATGTTGAGTCAGTCAAGAGCTGTATTTTACATGCAGGAGGGGTTTTTGTGCAGCACTGAGTCAGCATTTGACAGTGGAAAGGTCAAGGTTAGTTGTGGAACTGCTGTCTAGAGACCGCATTTGGGATAAGTGACATTTTCCTCCTGTATCAAAACACCTTATCCTTTGAAAAGCACTCTTTTTTTCGGTATGACACCCAAAGAAGGTTAAAAGTTCAGTAACCTGCTTTCTGCATTTTCCAGTAAGAGGAGAAAAACCAGCTGTCTGTTGTATCATTTATTATTTATCATTTACCTGTGTTTACCAGCTGTGGCAGGCAACCTGAAGAATTTCTGCGAGTATATTTGGGGTAGGAAGGGTGGGTCAGATTGCTTTTGACAGCCCGGGTCATATGAGGTGCTGGAACTGAGTTTAAAGACCTCTATATCCTGTATAGAAGTATCTTGTAATCTCCAACATGTTTATCTGGGCACGTCAGGTAGAGGAGTGATAGTGTCATTGCCTTTCTCTGGTGTTATTTAACAAGCTGAGTTGCCCAGGTTGATCAGAAAATGTATAGCTGGTCAAGGAGTTAAATTCAGATGTAAATTAACTCCTGTGTCCTTAGTTATGTGGGACTGTGTTTGTACTCGTCGAGATTGATGTAAAGATGTCTTGAGAATACACAGGTAGCAGCATCTTGCTTTATGTTTGTTAAAAAGAAAATTATTCTGGGCAGGTATGGGGTGTTGAAAATAATACGTCTACAAAATGAGATGGTTAATTTTAAAGGTAAAAAATGGAGGATGGAATGTCACAACTACGGCTTCACTGTGATGTTCTTTTCAGTCAGTCTTACAAGTGGCACAGGGAAGGCTGTGAAGACTTCATCCTTGGAGATGTTCAGAAACCATCTTGACGTGGTCCCAGGCAACCAATTCAAGGTGTCCCTGCTTGAGCAGAGGAGGGTGGATCAACTGATCCCCATAAGTCCCTCCCCACCTAACCACTTAAGATTTCTTTGGTCTTCTACTTTCATTAATGACTAATCTGATTTCATTATTTTTTTCTAATTTTAGTCCAACTCTCACTCAAATATACAATGGCTTTAATGGCTGGCTGTGTGTGCAGGAATGTGCTAGGAGTACATTAGTAGCTTCAAGTGCATCTTTGAGATGGAATTGCCAAAATTAATTTTCAGAGGTCTTACAATAATCTTGCAGCAATAGAATTTTGATGCAGAGATCATGGAGGCAAAATACTAAAACCACCTTCTTCTGTGGTGTGGCAAGATAACTTGTATAGTTATAATGACAAAAATAGCTGTATAGTGACAACTTCTGTAATAGTGGCACTAGTTTCTATAAAGAAGATTTTGAATCAGATCGTGTAGTCACAATTTAGAATCATAGGATTTGGGTTGGAAGGAACTTTTAAAGACAGCTAGTCCACCGCCTGTGCAGTGAGCAGGAACACCTTCAGAAGACCATGTTGCTCAAAGACCAGTCCAACCTGACATTGAACACTTCCAGAGATAGGGTATTCATCACCTCTCTAGGCAATCTGTGCCATTTTTTTACTACCTTCATTGTAAAACACATCATCCTTATACCTAATCTGAATTGACTCTCTTTTAGTTTTAAAACCATTACCCCTAAAATAAAAAACCCAGCTATAAATCAATATTACTATTTTTGTCTTCGGTGAGGACTGTGGTATGAGATCTTCTTTGCCGTGTGGCAGAGGGAGAACAAGAATTAGTAAATCTGCTTGTTTTCATGAGGTGAGGTTAGGGACACCTTTGGTGAGGTTGTTGTGACACGTTGCTGAAGCAGTGTGGGAAAGCTGATGCTGTGGATATATACAAAAAATGTCGACTGCTAAGCTTCCAGGCAACCCATTTAGAAGCCATACAATATGAAAAGAGAGACTAGAAAGGCTCCTTGCAGTTCATATCTGTGATATAAATGCAGCTTCAGACTCAAGCCAATTTTTTTCAAAAGTGATTGTGGTGGAGTGGGTAAGTCAGGCAGTGCACAGAAATCCCCACAGGCTCCTTGGAGATTTCTGAGTAGACTTGCTTAAGCTTTACTCATAAGAAGCAGCTCCAGGGAAAGGTGAGTGGCAGGAGAGAAGTCTTCCTCTGGATGCTTCTTCATCTGGGACGCAGAAGGCTCGTCTGTATTAGCACAACATGCACGTGCTCTAGTACAGGCTTGCAGCTGCAGCAGGGAAGTGTTTTTGCTTTAGCTTCCTCTAGGCTCTCTAATAATCCTTTCCCACTGCCTGCCACTGAGTAGAGGTTTTAGCTGTGGCTGCTGCTGTCTCCTGCCACGCTGCCATCGATCCTGCTGTGCTGACACTCACATGCCCTTTGGTAATGTGGGGCTGTCAAAGCTCCCGGCCCCCTGCGCGCACCCACTCCTATCTGAGACATTCATTAGTGTTGTCTGCCAAAAGGTTTATGTAACAGATGTTGCAAAGCAAAGGCACAGAAACACGCACACACACGCTCACACACCATTATGGCAGGGGTTGTCAGAGTGACGGTGGAGGGAGGATGGTCCACAGGACTGGAGTAGCTTGCAGGCACAGCTGCATCTGTTCAAAAAGCAACTAACGCCTCTCTGTGACTATGCTTTATTTTCAGCTCGTCATCATGGCTGGGACTGTTCTGCTCGCCTACTACTTTGAGTACACCGACACTTTTCAGGTGCATATCCAAGGTTTTTTCTGTCAGGATGGCAATTTGATGAAACCGTACCCTGGGACAGAGGACGAGAGCTTCATTTCACCACTTGTGCTGTACTGTGTGCTAGCTTCAACTCCGACAGTGATTGTGAGTATGAGGAATTATTTGAAATCCCCATGACCGCTTCATAAATAATAACAATAAATGGTCCTGTGATATTTTTGTCCCCTTGCCTCTCTGTTCAGCTGTAATTGATTTACACTTAGCCAGATCTCTGTTTTTCCTCAGCCTAGTATGATCTTCATCAGTTATCTCCAGAAGTAATTATTCTGAGGTAATCACAATGCAAGACTGAGAGTCAGAGCTTGTTAAGCCTTTTACAATAGCTTTCTTACTTCACTGATTAGTTGTGAATTTCCTAGGCTCCAGAGAGGCTTTAATGCAAAGGTTATGTATTATTGGAAATAAGAAAACAGGATAAAGCTGAAGTAAAATCCAGGTCAGATATGCAGTATATCCAGGATTATTTCCTGCTGTATTAAAAGGACTGTTGAATGGCCTTAAAAGGCTTAGATGAGGAGAAGGATGCTAAATACAAAGAAAAATATTAATGCTGTTTCCTTTTTGTTTATAATCTCTTTATTTTCAACAGTCACTGAACTTTTTTTTACCGGATTTTCTTCACTATTCAGCCAGTTAACTGCAATGTAGCTGTTCTATGCAGGTGAAAATATTCAACTAGCTGAGTCCATACAATGCCAAACAATTTATTGCAGTCACTGGTTAGCAAAACTTCAGCCCTTTTACAGTTGCCACACAGAAAGTTGCATATTTCACCAACAGCCCCAGCTTTGCTGAATTTGTAATTACATTGATAAATTCCTGTCAGATTGTGTTTATGGATTTTGTTTCATTTCTTTCTCTTTATTTCTTCCCTGTTAGTATTTATTTCTTATAATAATTTTGTTTTTCATCCCTTTCAAAAGTTGATTAAAGCTGTACATGACATATTTACTTTTAAATGGTGAGTGCTTCAATATAGCCTGTTTTAAATTTTGTTCTGCAGTAATTTTAGTGCATCAAATCACGTTCTTGTCACAGAATGTGGTAAGAAGTGTGAAAGGGATCTGCAGAACAGCCTATAGGTTTTGGTACAGGACACTTTCTGAAAATAGCCAGGTGTTTTGAAGTTGATTACATCATGAGTTTATAAAAAACATCTGCAGTTACAGTTATTTTGTGTTCTGGATCTTGTTGCATTTCAAGGCTTTCATTTTACTTTGTAGGTTATTTGAAAATTAAAAAAAAAAAAAAAAAGAACAAACCCCCACATTTTGGAACTCCCCCATCAGCATAGTGCCAATGTTCAGGGACATAGCTTTCACTACTGCTTTTTGTAAAGGTAGATGGAGGATCACAACTATGCCTTGATTCCAGAGCAGTGACGTTAATGGGAGGTTTGTTCCTTGATTACTGATACAACATTGGGTAATGAGTGTTGCTCTTTATTTGGATCTTCTGTTTAAATCCTTGCTCTGCCAAAGTTTGATGCTAACCTTTCAACTTTTGCTCCACCAGATCAGCATTTCTTTGCTTTTTAGTAACCCAAGAAGCTTTTCCTTATCACTATTCTTTATGAAAAGCTGAATTGGAGTGTTGACTTGGCAGTGCTGGGTTCATGGTCAGGCTTCACGATCTTAAAGCCCTTTTCCAATGTGAGCAGTTCTGTGATTCTATGAAGAGTGTTTTATTTGTAGTTTCCATAACCCATATTAAACACAAGGAATGAAAGGCTATAGTGAATGTCAGGTAAGGTTGTTGGGTGCTGAAGAGACCTTCATCTTAGTGCTGTGTGGGGCTGGACTGTGTGAACTAGCCTGTCCAATACAAACTGTGCAGAAATGCTGGCCTGGGCCCGTAAGGACAAGTCATCACCCTGGGTGAATGGATCCAGGGCTGGGTATAAGTGGTAAACTGTGCTTTGTGGGCTGTGCTGTACTGTTACACTGAATACATGGCTCCACACAGAGAAGACATGGTCAGAGTCAGCACAGGGCTTTTGGCACCCTGCTTAGCACCAGTGATCTCTAGGTACAAGCTCAAGGAGATAACAGGTCAAACTTCCCTGGCAAAACATTTTTATTTCCATTTTTTATGTATTTGTTAATGCATTGTTTAGTCAACTTTTTAATCAGTTGTATCATTGTGTTGTATTCTTAATACATAATTCAATTATTTAATGTCCTATTATTTAATATCAGGCTAATCTTCAACCAGAGCTGTCAGAGGTATGTTTTTCTGTGCTCCTGACTGGTGCTCACCACAATATCTTTATAAGAGTAACTTTATTTCTCATTCCCATCTTTTCTTCAGAGACCTTCTCTTTGCATAGTATTTTCACACTTTGCTTCAGTTTCTAGCTGACTCTGCAGACCGAATTTTGGCAATGGTCATCAACAAAAAGCTCATAAATGAGACAGAAAGTGAGCTCAGATTCTCCCTAAACTTTGTATTGCACCTCCTTGCTCATTAGTCCACCCAGAGTGTGAGTATACTCATCAGTCACCCTGTACGCAAATGGATGCTGCCTCTCACAGTCTGTCCACAGCCTGGGAAGAGATACGTGATCCAATCGAATGTCCCAGGGATTTCAGTGCAAGGAGCAAATGCAGCCATTTCTATTTAGACTGTGATGATTTGTACTCTTTAAAAAAAAACCTCCAAAAACTTCCACACATACAAGCAAAAGAACACATACAATTGTGCATGGTGGGAGGGATCACTGAGTGCTTTCACTGTCAATTAAGTTGTAGCTTCACTCCTTACGCTTTGCTCTCAGGAAGAATCACCAACATTGTGCAGCTCCACCACGAAGACATGACTTAAGTCAAAGGTAATGCCAGTCCCTCCTTACAATTACCTCTTTCTCCTCTGCACAACACTTTACTGCTTCATTTCCTAATGGCAAAATGGTTGACTTGGCAAAGGGCTGGTTTGATGCAGCAGCAAACCTTATCTCTCTGTGTTGCCTTCACATTACCACTGTCCTGACACCTCATGACATGAGAGAAGTGATTACTGGTGGAGTCCAGCAGCAACAAGGTACTAGCTCATAACACTATCTAAAAGGGCTGTGGAAGGTATCCTAGGGATCTGTACAAGCTCCCTCATCTGAGACACAAGCAGCATTAAGTGCAGTCCTTTGTGCATAGGTCTGGGGAGGACTCAAAGCCATGATTTCAGCACAGCTTTGAGGTGTTACAGTGCTTGCAAGCCAAGAGGGAACATCTTTGTGAACTTAATGGAATATCTTTGTGTCTCTGTCATTTGGCTACGATGGTGGGCATGGGGAAAACAAATGCATGTGTTTTATTTCTGAGAGCACTTTGCAGAAGTGCTGCTGTGGGTTGGGACCACTGGATCTGCATTTCCCTGCAATTTTAGTGGCAAAATAAATGTGATTGGCCTGATTTTATGCAGTTTATTTGTTGTTTTTGAAACATTTCCCTAAAAATATTCTCAGATGTCTCCACTGTATTCATCAGTGTCCCTGAAGACTAGCTTTCCCTGTTACAAGGTTACTGCAAAGCAGCCAATTCCCCAGCTGGTACTAAACAATCCTTCCAGCATTCAGCACTGCTGCCTGCTCTGCTCCATCCGATGTGATTTATCTACCCACCCAAGAGAAGCAGAGAGGCTTAGGAATAGAGCCAGCTCACTGAAATGAATACTGAACAGTGGCAGAAAGTTTCAAGGGCACTGTTCTCATTGTTCTTTGTTGCCTTAAAGTGAATTGAAAGTGCCTCTACCATTTGCACGCAAACTTCAGTTTCTTTCCTTCTGTTTCCATGTTGGAAGTAGTTGGCCAATATGTAATCTGTCAACTGTCCAGTGCTATTCATTTGTGCAAAGGAGTATTTTCAGATAATGTTGGAATCAGTCAAACTGAACCAGTCTGATTATGAATTAGAAGCTGAATTGCAGTGTTGATGTGAAGCAGGAGGAAATTGTTCGAACTTAGCTCTACAGTCTGCACTTACCTCTCAAACTTCAGAAACATCATTCTTCTGGATGGTTCTTCGATTCTGTCTTGATTCCTTGGCTATGACTTTGCACAGCCATGTTACTACACTGATTTATTTCTGTAAGGGAAGCCAGGGAATTATTCCCTGTGGCTGATTCACCTGTGGCTGCTGAGCAGAAGATGCCAGGAAAACCAAGAATGTCTGATGCAGCTCAGAGCTCTGTTATGATATGCGGGCTACTAGGGGGTGTCGGTGTTTTAGGGGGGTTTTTTTGAGCTTTTTTGTTGTTGTTGTTGTCTTTTAGGGGCAGGTTTAAATAGATTTATTAGATCTTGTTTTTGTGTAGTTGTGTGGTAAACTTTATTAGATTTTGTGCATTTTTGATTGATGATGTAGGAGGAACAGTAGCATTTTAATTTACTCTTATTAGTTGCTTTATAATTTTTTTTAAGGGCTAATACTAGAGGATTAGAGGGGGGTCTAATCCCACAGTTTTTTTGTTACTTAGGATGATTTTTTAGAGTGAAAAACATTTGCACAAGAGACTTCATTTAATTTGCTTTTTTTAAAAAAAAACAGTATTAACTGTATTAAGGTATTATAATTTAAAGTTTTAGTAGGTGGCTACTTTACTCTATTATTTAATTTATATAGTGGCCACCACTGGTTATAGTACTTCAAAAGAGTTTTCTTGTTTTTCATACTTTTTATATTTACTATTTCTTTCTAATGGGCTAAAACACACTTTAGTGGACTAGTCTTAGGTATTTTTTTACTATTTTTTGTTTCTGTATTGAGGCTTTTAGTATTTACTACTTCTAAAGTAAACTATTAAACTGCTTAGAGAGGACTCTTTTTGTTTATTTAGGCAAAATACACACACACACACACACATAGCATTTTTTTATGCAGCGATTTTTATGCTCTAGCTAATTAGCACTCACTGCTTTACTGCACTTACTCTAGGCATTTTAGTTGTTCGGGAAATGAGTGAAACAATTAAAACACAGCATGAAAACACAGCACGTCCGGACTTCGGCAATTACAAAATAGTAGTAATAAAACAGAGATTTACTCCACCCACTCTCTAGGGTGGTTGGCAGCTGCTTTATTGGTCAGCGATTCTCCTTTGCTGGCCTACTAGTCGGCATCTTTTTACCGCTGGCCCTTTCGAGCTGGTATCTTTACACAGCTGGCCCTTTCAAGTTTTCCAAGCTGGTATCCTTCCACCGTCGGTCCTTTCGAGCCGGTATCCTTATACAGCCGGCTCTTGCGAGCCGGTATTTTTTACTGCCCGCCCCCTAGCCAGGCTGGTGGCCGCTTGCAAGCTTAGACTTTACTTACATAGGGTCTATACCCATGTGCAAAGACGTTTTAATGCGGCTTACTGGCTGCCCCCCCTAGCCAGGCGTATACGACTTACAGGCTTTTCGGGTTTCCTAAATTTGATACATATCGTTTATCCGCGGGCTAGCAGGTCGTTGTTTGTCTCCGATAGAGTGAGCCGAGTCACGGAGTCCCTCCAGGGAAATCTCGGGGCACGCTTCAGGGAGTCTGCTCCTTGCCCCGCTCTCGCAGCTGGACAGAGGTCTCCTGCCTGGCTCGCCAAATGATACGTGGAAAAGACTCTATAACTCGTAGAGACTTATAAAGTAGGTATGTATTTATTTAGTGCTGAGGTGCACGGGGATAATTTCTCTTAAAGTATGCACATTGAAACTTTAAACTATTGCCCTATTTATTTCTTAAAAGTTTAGGATTACACAATACGCTTAATACATATTCATGTCTTAACCCTGCCTAGCCTTGTTTACTTTTTTCTCGTATTCAAATGAACCAAAAAGTCTTTTTGCACTTTGGCTGCTCTAATTTAGGGTTTGTCAGGGGTCTCTGATGAAGTCTTCTAAACTTTTCATTGTACTTGAACTTTTTAATTTTGTCTTTGGAGCATGCATCTTAGCCATTTGGGCACATTTTAGACTTTGAGATTAGTTCTTGTTGGTTTAGGGTTTTGGATTTATCGCTTATCACTGGTAGCCTTGCACCCCTCGCTCTGTTTGTAAATTTTGGCTCCATTTATCACAAAGCAGTCTGCCTCTCCTTTTGATTTTTGCAAGCATAGTAAATGTTAGGCATTTCTCATTGTTTTGGTTTTTGATGAACTATTCTTTACTTTTCAATTCCTTGTCTCAGTTACAGCAGCTCCTTTCCACCTTCTTGAGGCAGGAATCCCCAGGCTCTGCTGGTGATGGTGCTGCCAGGAGGCACAGCCTGCTGTGCCCCAGCCTGCTGCCCACCACGCTTCACCCCTGTGCTGGCACAGCAGGCTGTGTCCTCTGCCAGTGGTGACCTGCCTTCCTCTTCTTGGAGTCTTGAATCAGGACCTGGGGTACAAAGGAGTGAGGCAAAGCTGTGCCCTGTGTGTTTATGTTCTGCTATTTGCACACCATTCTGGAAGAATAAAAACACACTTTCTTGGTTTGGTGCCACACTTTCAGGCACTTCTGTTGAAAGTGTCTCCAGGATCTTGTCGTGGTCCCAGCCACATGCCAGTCTGTGAGGAACAATGCAGGGCTGTGGAAAATGTGCTCTCTTCATTATTTTAACAAAACAAATTTTAACAAAATTTGGTTTTCTGTGTGTTACCTTCAATTATTGTAGACAGTTTTACCACACTGTATTAAGTTTTTGAGCACAACACTAAGACAGTTTTGGGTTTTGAGCAGGCTAGAATATAAATTGTGGATTTCAACTCTTTTGACTTGAAATAAAGAAAAAAGAAACAAAACAACAAAGCAATTTTCTTGTTCTGGAAAAGTACTTACAACTGTTCTTTGCTGTTGTTTTCATTCAACAACAGCAACCACCCACTCCAAAACACAATGAGGTGACTAATTGAATGCAGATTGAACCATGGAGTTTGTATCCTTGGAAAATTAAAATTGAGCCTGCAACATTCAGCTAAAGACACTATCTCATTGCCTTGTATAGTTTTGCAAAATGCAGTATTGATTCCTGGGGGCTGAGAACACCTGTCCGGGGTGTGATGGCAAAGACAAGAGAGTGTCTGAGGGAGGTCTCAGCTGGTCCCTCCTCCTCAGGGATGTCAGTGATAGTGATCTTACCAGGGAAAACCTCAGGGCCCTGTCTGTGCTTCACAGCAGAAATCTTGTGTCTTGGGGAGGGTATCAAGGCAGACCTCAGCCATCCCTTGCCTTCTAAGGTCTCTTTTCTCAGTATAAATGCTGCTAAGTGTTTGCCACCTGGGTTTGACCATGGAGTGTCTCAGTTTCACAGTGTCACTACTGGGTCCTGAGGGTAGCAGGTAGAATGGCAGATCCATATTCCTCAGGCGCTAAGGCTAAATGTGCAGGAGATCTAAGGAATTCAGGAATTCACAGCGGTAAGTGAAAGTCAATATAAGCCACGTTCTTAGAGAGGACTGTGGAGAAGAGGGAAGCAGACTGTTCAGATCATGAGAGGCAGTCTTGCAAGGAACACCAGCTTCAAAAAATGAAATAGATGAAAAATTAGGCAAACTTTAATGATGAGGGTAAGCAAACACTGAAGCAGAGGTTGTGGGATCTTCATCCTTGCTCCCATGACATGAGCCTGAAGAACATCCCTGTCCTGACTGCAGCTGTTCTGATACAAACCTCGGAGACACCACAGTGCAAAAGGGCACAACTGCTTTTGGCCCAGCTCAGGCCAGTGCTGACAAAACACCCTCTGGAACATTTTGCAAAGGTCACTTTTTGGTGAAGAGTCCTTCTTCTCCCAGGGAGAATGTGTGGAGTCATGCTGAAACTGGCTGATTGATGTTGAGAGCCCCACAACCTCATCTGCTGCTATTCCCTGTTTTTGAGCACTCTGCATGCAGATTGTCTCACAGACAGTGCCTTCCTCATATCCGCCCCTCCCCTTGGCTGCTGTTTGAATACTGGACACTTGTTTAGTTTGGTTCTTTCTATTTGTGGCGTTAAAAATGCAGCCACATGCATCCTTGCACAGGATTTGGGAAATGTCATACTGCTTGCTGAAACCTGCCCAGAACTGAGGGCAACGATGTCCCAAGATCTAAGTTCAGTTTTGTTTGCTGGAGAGATTTTTGTGTGTTATGGCATGTCCCTGAGTGGGGTTTCAGTGTAGAAAGTGGTGTTAAAAAGGACTGACTGTGTCACAAGGGTGCTGTTAGAGTAAGCAAGCTGAAGGATTTAAAAGCTCGCAGCAATCAGAATAAGTTAATTTAATATCTAGGAAAGACAGACAGGTCATGTCTGTCCTTCACGTAATTCTCCCTAGTATAGGAATTCCATTGTCTTGCTGTGATGGGAAATTACATCACTTGTACTTTTTCATGAAAAGCAGCAGAAGGAAGTAACTTTCACAGAGAGACAGACACAAGGCAGTCCCAAACTGTGGGCACAGTGGGCATCCTGCATCTCTCCCGTGCACCTTGGCTGGTGCTCCGTCTTCATTTGTGTGGAATTGCGGGCAAAATTAAAACAGTGGGATCTTTCACACAACCCCAGTGTTCACTGGAAGTGTGAAAAATTTGCAAAAATAGTTTTTTCACGTTTGTCGCAAGTGAGTGAGTGAGTGAGTGAGTGAGTGAGTGAGTGAGTGAGTGAGTGAGTGAGTGAGTGAGTGTAGAGGAGTCAGGAGCGGCGTGTGTGTCACCAAAACTGCAGGAAAAACAAAAACGCTCCAACAACATTTTTAGTGTTAGAGAATCAAGGCATTACTTTCTTTCTGGCCAGGATGTGCAACAGAAATCATTTCATCCTCACCGTAGCCTGGATGTGTAGAGAAAATCATTCCATGACACACACATTTTACCACATTCTTCACAAACCTTACACAGTCAAAACCCATGGATATTAATCGGTTTAGAGTTCATTGGTTCCAAGTTACATAGTTCTTAGTATTTGGTTTCCTATTGCTTGCGGATATCTTCACCTCTGATTCTAATTAGGTTCTCATTCTTCTCTCTACTTTCCCAGACCAGGGGTGTTGTTTGGAGTTGATGGTCTGTTCATGGCCCTTTTGTTACCTTTTGTGTATCTTCTGTGCTGCTCCCAGTCTTTTGAGATATTAAGCTCATCAGGCCTTCGTGGAACAATGCCCTGGAAAACTCTTAATTCTCTTCCCCCGGGGCAAAGGTGAACGTAAGTTGGACTTGATGATATCAAAGGTCTTTTCCAACCTAGTTCATTCTGTGATTCTGTGAAAACTGACTAAAGTTATAAAATAAAAAATTATAATTGGGATATTTTCCAGCATGAGGTGCAGCCTTTGCCAGCAGCAGTGGGAGGCTGTCAGGGCAGATCGCACTGGAGAAGTGAGGTGAGCAGCTTGAGTTGCAGTGAATCTCTAGTGGATTTTCAAAGGGAAGAAAACAGAGGTGAGACTGGGGCAGAGTGACTGGAGCACAGGAGGAACGGGATTGTGGCACTCTACATGCACAGGAGTTTGGAGAAACATGACCAAGGAGAAATATTTTGGCTACTGCAGAAGCAAGCAAAAGCATGGCAGGGGGATCAAGAAGGAATGCAGTTCTCAGCTTTGCTACAGCATTTGAACTGAGGTACAAGGCCAATGTCCTGAATAAGAAACTGATAAAAGGAGCAAAGGGGGTTAAAAGCTGGGCCCATCCGTGGCTGTCAGCACCAGCAATAATTACTTTTGTTAAATTTAATACAGCTCTTCAAGTTGGCTCCCCACCCTTGCCCCACTGCACAATTACCAGAGGGCAGCTCCAGGATGCTACTGTTTTGCAGCCTCCTCTTGGTTGTACCACAGGCACATTCCTGGATAGTTTATTCAGTTTATTTTAGTTTATCCTCACAGAAACAGGTCTTCTTGATGTTTACTTTTTTTTTTTTTTTTTGAAACAAAGTTGTGTAAATGATCCTTTTTGTGAGCTTATCGGAAAGTGCTATAGGCAAAAAAAAGATTCCAAGTCCCTTTAAAAGCAATAGTTCTATTATTTTGTTGATTAAATTGATGATTAAATTTACGAACTGTCAGTAATCTGTACAGGAGTGCAGGGAGTATCAGGTGCTAATGCTGTGCTGAGAACTTGAAAGGGGAAGATGAGACATTTCACTGTCTGAAAATGTCAGCTCAAGGACTATCATGGATAAAAGACTGTTGAAGAGGAAAATGGACAGATAATTTTATCATCTGCTGGGTCAGGACGAGCCAGGAAATAAGTAGAGTGTGTGTAGCAGAAGGCTTTGAGAGCTGAACATTGAGGGGCAAGTATTTGGTGACACTGCCAGTAATGGGAAGGCAGGGAAAATTGAAGAAGTTTTCTCACTGGAGAGGTTGAAATCAGCAGAGGAAGTATGACTGCTGGGTAGGTACTTCTGGGCTTCATACTAGGGCTTTGGGTCATCCTTGTATTTTTACCTGTTAGTTATAGGAAATGGAATGTGGGCAAGAGTTCTCACACAGTATGTCCTCAGAGTGTAGATGAGCTGCTATTGCATTCAGGAAACCGAGAACAAAAACACACCCAGGGCACTACCTTTGCTTCCCTATTATCCACACTGTGCCAGACTGCAGATCACTTGTGCTTTCAATCCAGTGCAATTCTCCTCACATTTCTAGTGTCTAATTAACCCAGTATAATACAGGAGTTCATTAATCTTGCATTGTTTTCCCAAACAGAAATAAAAGCAGTTTACTTACTGGGTTTTTTTCCCCACCCGTATTTAGACATAGAGACTATGTTTAGATGACAGCTACAGAACTGATTTGTACCCATTCCTGGAGTGCTGATTCTGCTTTGGCAGGAGCTGAGGTACTCAGTAGTGCCGGTGATTGATTCTGGGTGGCCAGCTGGAGAATTTGACTGGATGTGGACCGTGTTCATGCACTATCATCAGGGCTTAAATCATGAGAATCAGAGGAGTTACTTGATTTCAGAAGTGCCTGGGGGAAAAAAAGAAAAACAAAAAACAAGTTCTTTGAGAGCTATTCAGACCACATTCAACTTCATACAGACAGATTCACTTTCAGAATCAGGTGTCCAATTGCACATTGAATTTTTAGGAAACAGCAAGGCTGACTTTCTAGAGTGCCCATATTAAGCATACAGGAAAAAAAATTTCAGCAACTAAATTCAGTGCCAGAGATGACATGACAAGAGTGGTCCAGTTATGTTGAATCACTTTATATTTCCGCACAAACATGGCTTTATTGCCATATACCTAAACTCTGCATTAAACTGAAGGCAGTATTCATTTTTAAAAATAAAAATTTGAACTGTTATGCTGTTAGAAGTCTGGGATAATTCTGCTTAAATCAGTGGAACAGAACTGAACAGATTTACAGCCTGGCAAAATTTACTCCTAAATCTAAGTGGAACTAATCTATGCACATGGGAGTTGCTAGGTGTATGCCAGACAGTTAGATTTATAGAAGCAAAGAAGGGAATTGAAGTGGGAAAATACTCCGTTAACTTTGGATGTAAAGGAACTTTAAAGATGGATGTATTGTTACAGGAGGACTGTTAGTATGTTTTATACCTGAGTCTCTTGAATTTGAAAAGTTTAGGATATTTTAAAGTCAAGAAGCCCCTGTGTTCATAGAGTAGAATTCCCTCAGGGTGTGAATTGTCTCTCAGTGTGTATGTACAGCCCGGGGCAGAGAGAGAGCCAAAGCAGTAATTCAAACTTCTGAACATCATAATAATTCAAATAATAAGCGGTTTGAAACAGGGTGTCACTTTCAAACTGCTTTAGTGCAGATGGTCTTTTTCTTAATTCCCAGCCTCGTCGTTAGTGAGCTGAGCTTATTGAGCTGCTTGCCAATTCCGTTAAGAGCAGATGGAGTGAAACGGGATAAAGGCTATATTTCAGTGCAGCTCCCATGCATCAGCTCCCCTCCAGATGCCATTATCGACATGCATTTTACAGCTCCACATCTCTTGCCATCAGCGGGTAGAATTATAAAGAGGTTGAGCATACTTGGCTTGAATGTCAATAATCAATAAGGATGCTCATCTGGCTTAATAAGGATAAATTGTTGCCCTTGAAGCAACACACCATTCCACCACTCAGAGTGAACTAAGGTGACTTTCTTGACATTTATACTAACTCTGGGTGTCTGTATCACCCTGTGTGTGCATACACAAACACTTCTGTTACGTATTTCTCTGACTGTTCCCTAATACTATGGATTTCTCTTGTGTATGTCCTGTAATAATGTATTAAATTAATAATTTTGAGTGCTCCCCTTTAAAAGCTCATTCTTCCACCTCTGGTGGGTATTTTTTATATTAAGGGCTTTAATTACAAACTCTGTCTTTGTGAAAGGGTCCCGGTTTCCCTTTCTAAAGCCTGCTGACAGAACATGATGGATCATATTTTCAGAAGTTCCTGCTGTGTGTGGACTGTCATTGCCTCTAAAGCCTGTGATTAAATTCTGCCCAGCTTTGGTGAGGGTAGATAGGCCTCAATGCAACAGAACTAAATTAGTTCTAAGTGCTTAAGAAATAATGATACTACTACTATGGGAAGCAGCTATTACATTTATAGAAAGCATGAGTGTTCTGATAATACAAAAATATGTAATACATAAGCACAACTAACATAATGATCAGTGGTTCTGGGAGTTAAATATTGTTCTTTCTCACAGAATTTTAATAACAACAATCCTTGGTTATTACCAACATTCCTGGTCTGTTATTGCCAATAGCCCTTGGTTGGCTCCATGGCCATCCAGCTATCAGTGTTTGAGACATACACATTACCCTTTTATCTTCTGGGAACTGAGAGATAAAAAAGGGTTTAACTTTGAACCATTGTTTAGAGGGTCACAAGACAGCAGGCTTTAGTTATGGTAGTCTTCTACCCTAGGTACAATTCAAGTTGGTAGCTTTTTTGGAGAGTTGAACGACAAAAATACTATTTCACTTGGGTTATTATTCAGACTAGAAAAATAAGTTTCCAAGGCTGTTTATGATAGAGCAGGTGCTCATTAGGCAGCAGAGTTCCTGGGAGCAGACAGTGTTTCTGCTCAACGGGGGCTTAGTCCAGGTGCAGCTCATCAAGGCCGAGGCTTAATGAGCATTTCTCAGCTCATAGTGCAGCCAGGGGAGGGGGGAGAGATGCACCACCGCAGTCCACTCCATGAGTGAAATCAGCTTCTCTGGGTCTCTGCACCACTGAGTGCAGGAATGATCCCTCTCCAGGGTGGGAGCTGGGGGCGTGTCAGTAATGCTGAGCCCCACAATGCAAGTGCAGTGTCCCCAGAACACGCGGCTGTGTAGCACTGTCTGTGGGCTGGAAGTAGTCACCCATGTTTCAATGCGGGCTCATGTAGTTTTTAACCTTCTGTTTCTTTCCCTTTCCTTGGCAGATTTTTATTGGTGAGATATCCATGTATTTCATAAAGTCAACCCGAGAAACCCTCATTATTCAAGAGAAAACTATTTTGACTGGAGAGTGCTGTTACCTGAACCCACTGCTTCGAAGAATAATACGTTTTATAGGTAAGTATCCTGTGCACTGCAAGCTTTGACCCTGCTTGCACCAAACCAGGACAAAACACCCTGACAAAGAACATCACAAAATTAATTAAGCTGTGAAATCTTTGCAGGCATCTTCCACCTTAGAGGGATAGTCCCCTCAGGATTTCCAAGGTAACTTTCAAAATTTGCCATATCATGCTGGCTGGAGCTGGTTTAGATCATATTCTGCTGAGCTTAATGCTTTTTTGAGGCCCTTAAAGAAAGGTTATACCAATCAAATCCTTATATGAGTAAATCCATCATTGCTAGTTTATGTGAGCTACCCATTTTAGTTACAAATTTATCCTCACCAGCTCATCTATCTGGCGTTTTTCTTTTCAGCTCTAGTTTTAACATCCATAGCTCTGCCACATAATGTTCAGCTGAGCACAGCATAAAAAAGCCCAGAGCTCACTTCAAAATAATATTATTATTTTCATTGTATTTGCTTTTTCTTAGAGCTTTCATTGAGTTAATTGCTGAGAAGTAGAGTTCTGTCATTAAACCATTTGGAGGTTGCTTTATGTGGTGCTTGTAAAATGCTTTACCTTCTTTACACTGTTGATGAGTCCCAAGTCCATGCATGGAATAGGATGTCTGGCTGATGGCATGGGCCAGTGGCTCCTCAGATGGCTCCCCACTGGCCAGGAGGGTCTTTGCCCACAGAGCATCACAGCACTGCCCTCCTTGTGCACTCTCAGAACTGAAGTACCCTCACACACTGCCTCTGACAGAGAGCAGATCCCAATTCACAGTCTGACTTAGAACTAGCAATGGGGGGAGAAAAGCTGAAAGTATCAGGGCACTTCTTTCCTGTCACCTGGAATGAGAATGTCTGCTGTGGCTGTGGCAAGTGTTGTGTTGCTTCCATGGAGCACATTCCTGGCTGCAGGCAGAGGTTCTTCCTCAGAGCACAGAGCTGAAGGCCTTACCCTACGCTAGCATATTTGCCATCAGCAAATACATGCTGCAAAGGAGGAATAACTATGGTTTTCCTTCTCCTTCAGCTCTCTCTCTTATCCTGCTTTATGCATGGAAGGTAGGGAGTGGAATGTGCCTTCTGCCACCATGGAGGTGGAAGCAAACCACGTGTGTTTTGTTCTGTGTGTCTGGTGGTGGGATCAAAAAGACACAGAAATATAGTTGAAAGTAAAACACCCTCACACTCACATAACCTCCAGGATATATTGATGGACAGCAAACTGCCATTAAGAGAGAAGCAGGGTACCAGTGCTCTCTGGGCCACTCAGGGGTTTTTGACTGTTTCAGCACATTCGGGAGGTTGCAAAGTCCCAATCAAACACTCTTGTCCACGGGGTCAGCACTAGAAGTCATTAGATCATGGAGGCTAAGTACTTGCTCAGTATGTTTTCTTACAGTTAGCTTTATTCTTAAAAATTCATGCTGTTGTTTCTCTTCTGGTGGAAGAGAAGGGGGTAGCAATGATACAGTGGACTCTAAGAGAGTAGTAGGACATAAACCATACTAGGGAAATGAATCTTGGCTTTGCATCTGTGTTTATTTTCCTGAGAAAAATGAAGTTAATATTATTACAAAAGGCTTGAAGTATTTGCCTTGTCATAAACTACACTATGCGCTTGTTTTCTTCTGAAACCTTTTCCCTGCCTCTGCAGTGAAATGAGAGAAGTATAATTTGTTTTATTAAATAATTAGTGAAAGGAACTGAAGATAACTACACGTTTTTCCTTTTGCATTTCACCTGGGTTTTCAAAATATGGCATGGACTGAGTAGCTGTACCGTGTGCCTGGATGATCCAGAGAAGTTAGTTCCATACAGCTGCCTACTCCAAAATGAAGCTTCCCAAGTGCTTGGTTCTGCAAAGACAACCAGGTTGCTAGTACATGGATTCCTCTGTGTGTGCCTTCTCTTCATAAACTTTAGGGCCAAAAGTTACAGAACTGATTAACTTAAGTTCTCTTGCAAGTTAAGTTCTCTTCCCTAGCAAGCAGTCTGGCTTGTTGCAAAAAGGTTTGCTGCCAATTTAGTTTTGGTACCCAGATGCTTGAGCAAGTCTTAATGAGTACCTGCAAAAAGCAGTTACTTAACTCCTTGGAAAACTGCCTTATAAGGCATTATAGTTGATACTATTCCAAAGGATGAGAAAAATCCTGTAATGTGTGTCTAGGTTCTCATGTGTCAGGAAAATGAACACTGCTGTCTGACCCTGCAAGGCACATCACGGAGAACTTTTAAGAGTTGCTGGTCCCAAATTTTAGGAGGACAAAGAGGCTTTTTCTCCCCCCAGCTCTGTAATGGAAATTACTGGGAAGAGACAGGATTTTAAGAATTGTAGCCTAAATGTGCTTTCCACAAAACAAGCAGAAAGCCGTAGATACTTCACTGAACGTTCATTTATATTTTGCAAAGAAAGAGACTCAAAAAGGGAAACTTCAAGCTGTCTTTTGGTCCTGTGAAGGACAAGGATCCTTGTAATACAATCTCCATTGGATCTTCTGGGTTTGTTGCTAGATTTGAGCTTTTCTGCTCTTACTTCTCCTTCATGTATACAGAATTAAGGACTTTTTTGCACCATGAAAGTGGAGCAAAACAAAAAACCTACAGCTTTTCTGGAATGCTAACAAAGCCCCATGTTTCATTTCTGTTTTTTTCCTATCTTGTTTACTGTACTCTCTGTTGATTCTTGTTTTTCTCAAGGTCTCAGCACACATCTGTTTCTAAGAGCCTCCCCCCTGAGTTTAGTCGTGACTCTGGATGTTGAGCTTTGTATTAAATCTCTCCCTGATTCTTTGTCTACATGAAGCAGAACCGCAATTTCTTCTTGCTTCCTGGCCCAGACATGAATCCTTCATGCTGATAGACACTTGCTTTTGTGGCAAAAGACTGCCTCTCACCTTGCTTCACTGTATATCAAGTTCTGTATTGCAGCTTAGATTGGTGAAACCTGCTATGTCCCCTATATTTAGAAAACCACTTTCTTTATCAGTGAAAAAAAGCGGGCTTAGCTTGGAAACATCAGACTTTGATGTATGCTTCAATTTGTTCCATCTTCCTCTTTATCTTTTACAGTTGCTTTTACAGACTTCTTTTTTAAAAGATTTTGGGGTCAAACTAGTGGTGTGCAATTTCTTCAGAAGAGTTTTTTCTAATATATTGCTGCTGCACTGCTTTGCTTTAAGCACATTCTCTCTCCTCTCCCTACCCTTCCCAGCAGTTCTATCATCAATTTCTTGTGCCAAAACTTGCTGTTTATGTGCTGAACCTTTGAGAAACTAATTGGTAAGGGTGGCTGTTGCCTGGGTCTCAGCCTCTTCTCCCTGTCTCTCAACTTGAGCATACACAGCTTTTTGTGTATTTATTCCTTCTGTCCTGTAATTTCACATTCAGTACTTTGTTAACATCATTCCACCTTGCATTTGCTTCTGTGTTCTACTTGATTATTTGTATTGCAAATAGAGGTTATAAAATATTTTAGTGAATGGTTTCAGTCAAGGTTTTAGCCTTTTTATGTACAGCTGCTATGCCCCCAGAATCAGGGATTCAGACCTCCCTGACCCAGTCTGACAGGGTGACTATGGTATGTATTGTGTTGCATTTCATTATATTAGGTTTCTAATCCATGTGATTAAGTTGTCTACCTGCAAAGCTCTGATAACGTGCAAGTAGCCCCTTTTTAGTTCAGATATCTAGAAATTCAGCATGCTTCATCATCTTGTTACCAGTGCCTCTGACTTCTGATGCACATAATTTGCAGTTAACAAATGATGCAGATCATCTTCTGTTGACAACTTAATCTAAAGCATGGTGGCACTTCACAGTGGGCAGCTAAATAATTAAATTAGAGCTTTTTTTTCAGCAAATTAAGACTTCAGTTCAGCAAATGAAGGTTTACAACATTTATCCACGCATTGAGTTTATTGCAATCAGAGAGATAAACCCCAGAACTCTGATGTCAATTCCCTGAGCAGCTGCACGAGACAGCTTACCTGACCTTGTCCTTCTGTCTGCCTTGCATCTGAAGTTCACTGTGAACAATGCATGTTCTGTTGTTGACTGGCTGGCTTTCTGTAGGGCTCAAGCTATATTTGGGATGTTGCCCGGAACCTAAACTGCTGCAGCAGCTTGAGCTACTGCAGATGTTATCACTGAAGAACCTCCACAGTGAAGAACTGGTCACTGCTGGGGGCAAATTAGCCCTTACTGTTCTCTTTGATGCCAGGCTCTGAGCTGGCAGCAGTCTCCATGAAAACTGGTGGTTGTGAAAGCAGTAAGGAAGGAAGATACCCTGTGCGTCTGCCAGGAGGACTCTTGAGCCTCCAGAACTGAGGAGGCTTTTGCACTGGGAACTGAATTTCTTCTGGTATGGTCAGACCATGTGTCTTCCTTCTTATGTCCGGGGAGAACAGTATCCAGGCAGGACACCCACAGATGAAGCAGGCAGACTCAGGAGGTCGTAGATCCCTGGAGTAGTGAGCTTTCTGGGATCTCCAGTGGAAGATGAAAGCCAGTCTTAGAATGAGGTTGTAAGTACTCAGAAGCATGATATTGAGCCTGTTCCTGATGCCATGGCAACAGGACAATAAATTCCCCTGAAACCTCCATCTCTCCTGTTGTAAAATGGATTAATGATACAGGTCTCTTTTAGCAGACCCTCTACGATGTAATGATGAAGGGTGGTTTAGCAGAGTCTGAGTCACAGGACTATAAATGTGTGGCTTTATTGGATGCACAGTATTCTTAGAGCAAAACATTCAGACATAGGCTGAGGATCATCATTCCGTAGAGTCCTGAGTCCTTCCAGGGACACTCTCTCATGAAACTCTAATCTTCCTTAAAAAACAGAAGGGTGGGAAAGGGGTTAGGTGAATATGAGTGTGCATGTGAAATATGAACATTTTCCAAGCAAGTTAGGTTGAGAATGACAAATTCAGATAATTTACTGGGACAGAGAGGAGTACCTAGATAAATTTCCTTAGCAGAAAACATGATGATATGTTACTGAAGAGCCCAGCTTCTGATGTCTCATGAACCCTTCAGTGCATTGTTTCTTCTGTCACTTTACTTAAGGGTTTCATCATTTTTCCTTTATAAAACCTTCTACTTCCTGATTCTTATTTCCACCCACTGGCTTCTCACTTGTCTCTTCCCAATGTCTTTTCAGCTGCTCTTCTACAAGTCCCACGGGGGGTTTTGTTGATTTTTGTTGTGGTCGTGATTTGGTCAGTTTTTTCCAAATCAGTGGCATTTTAAATCTGTCTAATAGCGAGAGTTTCCACAGAGTCAACAAGTGGCTGCAGTGACTTATGCTACATAGGTTCAGGGTGGAAGAAGAGAGCTTGAACATGAATTACAGTGTGGGCAGAGGGTTGTACTGGGGCTACGGTGAGTGAGAAGAGCTGGATTCTTCTTCGGGGCAGATGCCTCTGTTAGAAAAAGCAGTAGAGTTGGAGGTGGCAAGACTGATGAACAGCCACACAAGGAGCTTGATAGGAGATAGAACATGAGAATAGGATGTGGGTGAGAGCCCAGAAGGCAGGGGTTCTTGAAGGACTTTTTGACAGTCATTCAGAGGGATGTGTAAGTGGAGAAAGTAAAAATTAAGTATTCAAAATTGAAACTGATAAATACTTAGGCTTTTCTGCCAAGGCAAGTATTGTTTCAGGTGAGCTGACGCTGGAAAGTCAAGCTTCACTTTGTCTGTCATCAGCATTTTTCAACAGGACTTTTCTTGTTTGTTCTTTTTTTGGCTTGAACATTTAATTTGTCTAAGGTCTTTCTCAGTGGAGGTAAAGATATGTTAAAATGTGATCTCTCTAGAGCAGCTGAGAGAATAGCAGGGAGTACAGCCTGCCCTCTTATATCTGGTCTAATCTAGTATCTCTCCCAGTTACATTCTGCTTATTGTTTTGTCTTCTAGGCACCTCTTTCTGGCTGCTCCTGAGACACAAACACAGCTGAGAGTAGTCAGTACAGTGAGAAGAAGTCAGGAGGCCTTTCCAGACATGGTTTCTGCTGCTTCTTTAAGGCTTCTTTTTGCAGCCAGACTATGTGACATGAGTGGCTGAGGGGAAAGATTGGCTTTATGTAATTGCAATTAACCTTCATTGTTTCTGCTAGTGAGCAGCTGTAGGTCTGCTTCCCATGTGGCTTGCACTGTTCCCATCTTTTCTCAGCATATGCCGAGTTCTGCACTACAGTTCATTCCCATGTTTTCTGGCCCAGAATGAGCACACTGAAATAAAGCACTTGCTGCTGAGCAGGATGACACCACCTCCCATTACACCTGAGTATCAGAGTCTGGAAGAGGCACATCTTCTCCCAGTTCTTTTTCTCTGACATTGTATCATGGATGTGAGCTGTATGACCCTGAAAAGCTGGGGCTAGTTGCCCTTCCCATGAAGTCTTTCAGAGCAATTTGTCTGCCTCTAAAAAGCTGGCAATCACATCACTGCATTTTTGTGCTCTGGTCAGTTAGTTTAGCTGCTGTAGGTCATTGAACAAATCCATTGAACAGATGGATTCCTGAGGTACAAAAACCACCAGGGGACTGTCCAGCACTGCCCAGGCACACTGGCATTACAGCCTTTAAATCAATTACAGCCAGCCCTTGCTCCATGTCTCCAGAAACGTGAGGTTTAATCAGCCTGCAAGGGTCACACCCCTGCCAGCCAGACTCATTGCTGCACGTAGCTGTGATTTTCACAGGGCATAGCTTGGCAGAAGTGTGAGAGAGGAACTGCAGCAGCCAAAATGCACCACAGTCAGAATGTGATAAAGGTTTCAGCTGTGGTTTGTTCTGCTCTTCTCCAGATTACTTCAGGCCTCGGCAGCTGTGTTTGGGCCAGCACTTTATGTGCTACCAAATATTAAGAAAATGCAGGTGTTAAAACTTCTTTCCTTAATGGAGAGAAGTACCTTTGTATATATGCACTTCCTAGAGATCAAAAGAGTTTTGTGTAGCTCGTGAGCTTTTCCTGAAATGTCTTGGTTCTTGGCTTGTACTTACACGATAAAGAGCATGAGCCAGACTGCCTGACACTTATATTTCCTCTAATTATTGTAAAGGCTGGGTTATAATCCTCTCTGCACTCCCTGTAATTTGCACAGCACATCAGAAAGTTGCTATTTAAAGCAAGCTGTGCCAAAACAAAAAAATTAAGATTTTGACAGAGTGCTGTATATAAAACTAGATTCATCTCTGTCATAACTTCAGCTGTTTCACCAGGCTGAAAAGATACCCTTCTGCCTTTTTCCTTTGAACTTGCTTGTGCACTAACTAATGTAGCTGAGAAGTTCCTAATGGTTGTAGAAAACCGTGGATTTGAAATTTTACCAGAGGGATAAAGGAGCATTCTCTGTGCTCTCTCCTTTTAAACACACTTAACAAGATAAATGGGAGGAAAATTGTCACACCATTGAAAAGACAGGGGCCAGTCCTGCAGCCTAAAACCAGAGGAAAGCAGCCTCCTTCTTTGACTACCACTAGCTTTTCAAATCCATGATCACTTACCAGTTCTTTAATAATAAATAAAAATAAACATACATGAAGAACAGTAATACATTTAATCTCCAGAATCACCTTACTGTGTGATGCCCCTCGCTGACCTTGGGGAAGGATGGTGAGGAGGAACAGCTCTGCAGTCCTGCAGCCCCTCCAGGCTGTTTCCCAAGGGAAGGGTTCTTCCCATCAGTACTCCAGTGAGGGATCTGTGCCACAGTGACACCAAATATGTCTCTGCCTGACTGGCACAGGCAAGTCCCACTCAACTTGTTCTCACTTGTACAACAAATCCATTTTAGTTATAGTTTTATTTTATGTTACTGTTGGTATATGCTGCATTATTTTGAGTCCCTCATATATTTCGTGTCTCAGACTAGAGCAGCCTTTTAATTTTGTTTTTAAACTCAGTATAGATAAGCAGTGAAGATGTTGCAATCATGGTGGTGCCAGCTTTTAAGATTTTATCACAGCTTTCCTACGATTATTTCCCTGGAGCTCCAGCTCTTGGTTGTATTTAAATACATAATTTATAATGACTTTTGCTTACAGAGGTACAGAAAGGAGAAAGCAAGACGAAAGCAAAACTGCATGACCCTCAATATTCCTACATCAGAAGTCAGTATTTATTTGTTCCATGTTTTTGTGATGCTTTAATCAACCTTAGTGATGAGAAGGGGAAGAGGAGAGCTGATTTAATCTTTTAGAACATTTGGGTTTGGTAATTTTGCAAACCTGCTGTTCTGTACCTTTGGTATATAGGCATTACATGCATCTGAAAGATCCTCATATGTTCATAGCAGCTGTAGCAGGTATTCATAACACTCAGGGGGTTTCAGTGAAGGATATGACAACTGCAGTATTGATCAAGAGATGCTTCACAGCCCTGGAAAACTTCCTGCATTGAAGTGAATATGCTTCATCTTACAGGATGTGGTTACGTGCTCCTGGTGACATGAGCTGACTTGCAATTGTCTTCCAGAGCAAAGCATTGGGTTGCTTCCAAAAGTACATGCTGAATATTGCTAGGTCAGGATTGTAAATCTTCAGCATCAAGGTGGAAAATAGTCAAAATCCAAAAGGTACTTAATCCTAGATGGTTGTGTGAGGTAAGAGAAGTGTCTCAGCACTACACTACTCTTTCAGGTTCAGAGATCCCATTTTTTTGTCACAAATTTGTTTTTAAGTACATGATACTACTCTCATTATGTCTCTCCCTCCCAGGTATAGTGGTACTTTCTAAACCTGTTTGAATAATCACTATTTTTAACCTTTTCTCACAGGAGTGTTTGCATTTGGACTTNTGACTGGGAACTTGGCTCCCTACTTCCTAACTGTGTGCAAACCCAACTACACTGGAAACGACTGTCAGGCCCACCACCAGTTCATAAACAATGGCAACATCTGCACGGGGGATGTGGAGGTGATTGAGAAGGCCAGGAGATCCTTTCCATCCAAACATGCTGCTTTGAGCATCTACTCAGCTTTATATGCCACGGTGGGTGCCAGTGATGACTGCTGACTTGCGTAGGAGGTTTCTCATGTGCATCTAGATGTGGTGTTTTTCTTACATGTATTTTTGGAGAAAAATAGGGTTGTTTTGGGGGGAGCTTTTTTCTTTATCAGTAGGGAAGATCCCCTTCTTTCTCCATTTTACCAATACTGGTGTAAGCAAATGAAATGCTCATTGCTTTTGAGGCAGTGCATGTGGAGGCATGAGGTCCTAAACCTGTCTTTGCTGCTGATTTTCTCATTCAATCTTCTCTTCTCCCTGCCCCTGTCTCTTGAGCATTAAAATGAAGCTGATCCTTAAACAGCTTCTGGATTGCTACATTTGTTCACATGCCATGTGTTGTTGAATATTTAAAATTCAAATTGTGCCCTTTGAATGGGGGTCTGAACTTAGGGTGAATTTTGCTTCCCTTGTTTAGTACCTGAACTCACACTGCAAGGAGGGTTCTAATAAAACTCAGTGCCAGAATTTTATCACAAATAAATTTTTGTTATCACAGAGAAATGTACCCCAGCTGACACATTGACAAGGTGAGACTGCCATGCAGTCAGGAAGGAAATTATGAAGTCTGATGGAACAGATCAATGGCTCCTTTGTGTTCTCTGGCTAAAGTTTCTGTGGTTCTTGAAAATTGATCCAAGAATCTTACTAACAAAGCAGAAAACCTTGGTGGTTTTGCCACAAAGATCCAAGGACTTAACCTGTTTCTGATCTCAAAGTGCATTAACCTAAGTCTTTCTTTTCCCTATAGCTTGATTCAGAGTAGTGTCTGTTGGTCATCAGAAGCAAGAAGAAAAACCTTAAAGTTATCAAAGATGGGGTACTTAGTGTGTATTTTGCCCTGTGCTCTTGATAGCAGAGGAATGAAACACCATATTTTTACTTTTAAAATGAAGAGTCCACCCACTGCTGTTTCAATATCCATCTGTTTGCACTAAATGTTGTGTGAATAATGATGGAGAAATAAACTGTAACTCTTTTGATCAGGATTTGCTGGGACCTGTTTGGAAAGCCTGTAACATTTTGTGCACATTGCTTCTGAACAATGTGCAACTATGTGTGAAATACAGCTGACAATATACTCAACATGGCTGTAGCAGCTGTTTGCACCGTGATAAACTCTTAGGTGGAAGTTCCAGGGTCAGGCTTAGTTGTGGTTCTGTCCTAAGCTAATTACATCCTTTCATGGACTTTCTCTTCCCAGCCTCCCTTGTTTCCTAGGAAAGCAAATTTTCTACAACAGGCTGACTTCTACAGCTGAAACGTAACACAGTTTTTCCTTCCTGAGCCTAAGCCCCAAGTAGTTCAGTGTTTCTGAGCTCTAGTTTTCCAGGAGTATCTGCTATGGGCCTGCACTTCTCACACAGGAAGATGTCAGATGGAGCCAGGACATGGAACTCCTTCTGAGCTACAAGGTCATGAAAGTTTCCCCTTAAAGCATTTCAGTCCACAGTCCAATTTCAGCCCAGTTCTCTGCCTGACATCACCTTCTAGAACTAAAAAAGTTGTCACTCCTCTTTTCTTTGTCTGTCACCTGGGAATAACATGAGCATTACACAAGAAATTGATTGTTCGTATCCAACTTTGCTTAATAACTGTGCTGTGCACAATTTTTTGAGAAGTCTCTTGCTGATTCTAATATGCATTATAATGTGGCCTACTGAACATAAAACACAGCTTATTTGCTTAGTAATAGCTGTGTTTTGCATAAAGCTGAAGAATTGAGCCATGGAGCAAGAAAAATAGATAACATGAGGAGGCTGGAGAATGGAATCAGCACAGACATGGTTCTCATTTTATAAATGTCTTATGAGATCTGGGAGTCTCTTCCCTTCACTGAACCTCAAGTATCCTGTGTAGGTGTCTCTGTACTCACTTTTTCATTAATCTGCTACTGAAAACACTCCCACTATGACTGGTTTGGCTTTGTGGTTTTTTGGTGTTTGTTTTTGGTTTTTTATAATCTGGGGTTTATATATAATCAACTAGACTTTTCTTTGTCGCCTTCTAAAGAAGCTGAGGAAAACCCAAAACATCACTTCTGTGGTGTCTGCAGGTGGAAATTAATCTTGTATGCCTAAAGTAAGGGAAAGAGAAAAGGGCTGGGAGCCCTTTATAGAAAAACAAGAATGTCATCTAAAGAAATTTATCAGTCTTCCAGAATGATCACAGGAAGAGATGGTCACTGTACCTAGTACAAGCTGCTGTGCACACATATGAATTTAAGCTCCTTTTCCGAGGAAAAATAAATGGTTAGAAAAGGAGATCACCATTCCTGGTTCCAGCATGAATCCAGCTGATGGGATGTCACTCCTGGTTTCAGCATCGATCCACCTGCTTTGGCCCAGCCCATGAGATGTCCAGGGTCCTGGGGGCACTGCCTGGGCTTTGGAGGATACCTTTTCATGGGCAGGTTTCCTCACCCCAGGGGTGGGTTTCTCACTTTCTCTGTAAATTAATTATCATGTGCAGTCCATTCTTCCAGTCTTTCTGGAAATTGGTGGATGACTTCAGGGGTCTTGGGTAGTTTTAATCCCACTCTAGCATAGTCCATGCCCATTTCTTCTGCTATGTTGTGGTTGTTCATCACAGAAAAATGCCCTATTTCTGGCCCTCCTTCTCTAGCCAAAACATGATAATTCTCATGGCCATGTTAATAACAACAGTCCTTGGTTATTACCAACAATTCTTGTCTGTTATTTCCAACAGTCCTTGGTTGGTTCCACGGCCATCTGGTTATCTGTGTTTGAGACATATACCCTTATCTTCTTGCCCCTTTATTTTGTGGGAGTCATGAGCTCAAAAATATCTCACTTTGGACCCTTGTTCAGAGGATCCCAAGACAGTGAGTTTTAGTTATGGTAGTTTCCCATCGTAGCCACAATTTCAGTCAGTAACTTTCTTTGAAGGTTCATTTAAGGAAAATACAACAACAACCATTTGAGTTGTTATTCAGGCAGGAAGAAAAATAAGTTTCCAAGGCTGTTCATTGAAAAATAGGTGCTGGTTAGACACCTGTTAGATCTTGGGAACAGACAGTGTTTCTGATACACTCGATACGGACTTAGTCCAGGTGCAGCTTCTCAAGGCTGAGGTTTAATGAGCATTTCTCAGCTCATAGTGCAGCTGGGGGAGGGAGAGAGATGCACCACCACAATCCACCCCATGACTAAAGTCAGCCTCTCTGGGTCTCTGCACCCGGACATGAATCCTCCAGGATTTGGAAATTCTGAATAGCAGAGGACACTACAGGAAATACCTGCTGCAATCCTGGTTGATTCAAGGCCTTGGCACCATGAGCAGCTGCACTGAGCATTGTTGTCAAATGCTCTGTTTCTCTTTTACTCTAGGAATCTGTATGGTAAAAGAAAAGATTGTCCATCTTCTAGGACACAGACTTTTGCAATTTTGGTATGAAATTTTGAATTTTCTAAGAAAAATAAACTGTCATAAATCTCCTCACTTTCTGCTGAAAGGGGCAAGACAGATTTCTTCCACTCAATATTTCTCATTATAGATATAACTTGTTCTAAATATATGCATATATTTGCATATATAAATAAAAATATATGTCTGTTTTAAACTTGCAGACAAAAAAGCCTTTTTGTCTGTGATTCTGTCTCTAAAAAAGATGGGAGAGCAGTCACATAGGATAAATGCTGCTATCACACACTGCATATTGCTAAATACATTGCTTGAATGTATTGATAAGATCACAGCAAAAAAGTTGAACAGGCAAATTATATAGTTAAATCATGGGTAGTTTATTTTTAATATGTTCTAGACATGTTTTTATATTCACATCTTCCCTCCTCTCTGGTTTCAATATTTAGAATTTTGTAAATAAATTTACTGTCTGGATAGCATTGTGGGAAATTTTAAAAAACATTTTGCTGTATGTGGGAAACCAAATGTAAGTGGCTTTGACTGAGATTTTGGTCTCTTGCACAAATCTCTGAAACCATGCTCTAAACGTGGACAGACACCGTGGGAATCCTAAAAAAAATCCTGTCATTTGGGCCTGGATAATAAAGATCAAGCTGCAGTGATTGGGAAGTCTGATCAGAATGGAGAAGCTGTCCCAGTTTTCTGAACATAGCGTATGACTTAGGGATGAACTGGAGCCCACCTTCTGGGAAAACAGTTTGTCTTGTTTTAAAACCCTCCTCACGAGGGTTTAACAGATTTCCCTCAGCAATCTGTTTGCATCGTTGATTACCCTCCTTGCTAAAAATGTTCTTTTTACTACAAATTTACATTTTCTTGCCAAGACATGTGAAACTCCAATTACAGATACTTCCCATCTGTGACAAAGAGAACCCTCCCATGTGGGTAACCCAAAGATCCAGCTTCCTCTCATACCTGTAAGGAAACAAACGTGTGTGGGTTGTTTCCTGCAGCAGGACTGCATTCTTACTTTAAAGTGGTGATGGGTTTTCCTGTGGACCTGCAAACAGCAGTAGTGCTTGGGTGGGGAACAGGAAAGCAATCTGGCTCCCTATTGCTCGATTGAATTGAGTAGAAGGAGTGCATAGGGTGAAAGGGTGTGTGGTAATTATTCACGAAGTGTCAATGATTTTATCTTTTTTTCCCCTATTGTTTCCAAAGAACCTTAATGTGAGTTTCAGTGATAGGTGCAGCTTAACCTGCTAGCCAAGACTGGGGCAAGGTTGCCGCCTAGTGCTCACTGTTAGCTGTCGTAAGGCATCTGCTGCAGTCAAGTTCAGGTGTGAAGAACAAAGCAAGCAGGAGCATCTCAAATTAGCAAAGCTTTGGAAATCATGGGGGCTTACATACTTGTTGGCTGAAAAGGATTTTAATGAATTGCTTTGCCACCAGGCTTAGTTTGCTTCATCTTTGTTATTTGGTGGCTTTGGCACTAATGACAGGCTGGTGACTGTGACCCACACGTTTTTACTCTGTCAGAATGTATTAAAAAAATTCTCAACAAACTGCCAGAAACATGTGGGGTTCATTAAAAAATATTCGGAGAACAGTGAAACTTCATGCTCTGGAATTACGTTCTCAAAATCAAGTTTGTTTTCAAAGAAACCTCTCGTACTGTGTGTTCCCTTTCATCTTGCAGGGGAAATTGCTGGAATGCTTTCCCTCAGTGTTCTCTGTTCCTTAAACCTAACACTATCTAGGAAACTGGAGCAGTTAGTTCATACAGATTCTAAGCACTCCATCTTCTGTACATTGCAGTTTCTGCAGGAGCATAAGCATGAATTCCTGAGTCCCTCTGCAAACATTTAGTTGTGTACATTCAGGGTGTGTGTTTGCCACCATACAAGCTGATACTTCCACAAAATCAGTAAAGCTGAGCCTGTGCATAACTGCTCAGAAAAGGTCCAGTATGTAAATGCAAGAGGATATTTCACAACATTTAACAGTACTGGGTTTGTACTCCTAAAAGTGTTCTCTGAATTACCTGAAATCTTTTCCTTTATTTCCTACTT
>VWZS01002369.1:0-26291 GCA_013397075.1 Rhabdornis inornatus | reverse complement strand
GGGTTTGTCACATCCTTGCTGATTTAGGATTTGTCTGGGTGGGAAGGAAGCATTTCTGGTGGAACCCCTTTTTATTTTTGGTTTGCTTTTTGTTACAGATGTACGTCACAAGCACAATTAAAACAAAGAGTAGCAGGCTAGCCAAGCCCGTGCTGTGTCTGGGAACCCTCTGTGCTGCCTTCCTCACCGGGCTAAATCGAGTGTCTGAGTATCGAAACCACTGTTCGGATGTGATTGCAGGCTTCATCCTGGGGAGTGTTGTAGCCGTGTTTCTGGTAAGTCCCTCAGTCCTTCTATGTTCCTTTTAAAAATACCACCGTTTTAGGAAAAAAAAAACAAAACAACAAACTAACAAATTGTTATCACTTGTAGTCTGCAAGATCTAATTCTAGCCCCATCTAATTAAAAGTATTATCAAAGAAAATCCTAATATGTAATCAGATTCATACTAGCTGATAAGTCTAATTTGGTAGCATTTGTACATTTTATATATTTTAATTATTTTAATTACTCTACATGTTCTTACTTGATCTGTTCCGGAAAATGCTGCAAAAGGTGGTGTAGATTGCAGTATCGAAAGGAAGGTGTACTTGAGACTCCTCTGTGCTGCAAAAGCCTTCTATGTGCCTTGTATCTGGCAAAAATGTGAGGTACAGGGTGTTTTCTGGGGCTCTGCGCTGTGATCCTGGTTCTTCATTTGTTTCGGACCATAAAAGAAGTGTAATAGAAAGGAAGGTCAGGATAAATTCCCTTGGAGATAAAACTACCTCCCTTTGCAGCTTTTAGAGTCAAGCTTAAATCGTTGCCCCCTCAAAGGATGACCAAACATACTAAAATATATCAAAGGCCTTCCCACAAAATCTAGGAGGAGACTCTCCAGATTCTGAGTGTAGCCGGCTCTCCTGTGGGCTGTGTGGTTTAAATGTTTTGTTTGGTGACAGGTCTCTTGCTGAGGATTTACTCACACAGCAAGCAGTCCAGGTCATTCCCACTATTACCAAGAAATGTGCCTGGTTCCATTTAATCAAAATATGCTTCAAAACTATCCACTGCATAGCAACAGACACTTTATCCCTGTAATCAGGAGGGATTAGGTTTCAAAGATCCCTTAAATCTCAATCGTCCTGTCACTGATTTTTTTTCTATTCTGTACTTGAAAAAGCAACAACAAACCTTCAAGCATCATTTATTCCTGTGTTCATTTCAGATAAAAAAATGTCTATAGCCTCTGACCTGAATCTCCTTGACTTTAATGTGAATAGTTTATCTGGTTCCTGCTGGGAAGGGCAATTTTAATCTCACCCATGCTATTTAAGAGACAGTTGCTCCATCTATCAGGCCTGCCAAGTGTCTGTGCTCCCAGTACCTGTTGGTGGCAGTGACAGCCTGTCCGCAGCTGTATTTTGACCTTGCAGACCTTCTGGCACCCTGCAAGTGTCACAAGCTGAATTTCAGAGAGGTGGAAAGGGTCTCCCCAGAGGGGTACTGTCACATCCCTGGCACAGATCCTGCTGGCACAGGACCCACCCTGCTTCTTGCTCAGGTCTGTGGCAGTGAAGGGAAGGGGAACAGCCAGCAATGAGCTGGCTGCAGGAATCACTCCACCAGAAAACGTGTCAGCTCCTGTGTACCTTTTTTTCCCATGTCCTCAAGCTACCTACTGCCATGCATGGTTGCTCTTACTGGCATCACCATTACCATGTGGGTGCTGTGAGTCTGGTCATGCAAAAGGGAGGGATTTGTGGGAAAAACACTACAGTGGTGGTGCTGGAAGCATGCAGGAATGGTGCTAAATGGTGTCATCCAGATGTGAGGGAGATGCAGCCATCCACAGAGCTGTGTTCACTGTTTGGAAAGTGACAAAGTCAGAGTCTGAAGGGAGTATTTGGCCAGTAAAGGGCACCATTTGGGTACTCTGTGATTCTTAGATGATAAGGCATACATGGGGGTCTCTGCTGTGTCCAGTGTGGAATGTAAAAAGGCCGAGAATGGTTCATCACCAAGGCAGTCCATCATGCCCAGCTGTGTCAGTAAACACACTGAAGCCCAAGGCTGAGACAGATGATGCCTTGAACCCAAACCCAGGTTAAATGCTTTCAGTTCTGCCCCACGTGGTAATTCTCCCTCCAGATTCTTCCTGAGGATAGAACAACTGACCTCACTCTGGGTTTTTTTCTACATTGCACAGGGGATATGTGTTGTCCATAACTTTAAGGGCAGTCATGCAGCTCCTTCTAAACCGAAGCCTGAAGACCCACGAGGAATGCCACTAATGGCTTTTCCCAGGGTGGAAAGTCCTCTGGAGACACTGAGTGCACAGGTACTGTAAATCTCTTACCCAGACCATCACCAACCATATTTTCTGTTGCATCAGAGTAAAAAGTAGTTTTGTACCTGACTACACATGCCTCATTTCAAGCCCATTGAACAGAGTGAACCTGCATCATGGCAGAGTTTGTTTTAAGGCATTTATCCCTGAAACTACCAAATATTGTAAATCATCTGCCCCATACGTATCCACAGCTAAACAAGTAGGATTTCACA
Source organism: Rhabdornis inornatus (assembly GCA_013397075.1). Lineage (NCBI taxonomy): Eukaryota > Metazoa > Chordata > Aves > Passeriformes > Rhabdornithidae > Rhabdornis > Rhabdornis inornatus. The sequence goes on along the minus strand of VWZS01002369.1, from coordinate 23,747 downwards.
TGCCTCACAAATTTCTGCTTAGAAGAATAGAAAATTGAGAGAAAGATATAAATAATTCTGCCTAATTACATTCCAGATAACTTCTGGGATGTATGAAGGATTTACTCTTTCCTGAGGATAAACTAGTGTGTCCTCAAAAATATTAGAGAGATTCAGTTTTTTTATCCTTATTACTGTTCAATATCTTCTATAATAAGAAGAAATAATATACTTTTTTCTATCTCTAAGTCATCATATTAGCGCTCTTTCAAGCCTGCAAAAAAATAGCTGGTGGGAACATCAATATTGATAGTGTTTCCATTAAAACTACTAACTTTAAATGGTTTGTGTTGGTAAAACGGCGTTATACCCAGTCCTTTCAAAACTGACAAGTAAATGCAACCTGCCAAGAAATTTCTGGGAGCAAGGAGAAACTGTAGTTTATGAGTTATCTGAAATACATTGGTATAATTTATTTGGTCGTTAAATTGCACTTCCTTTATTGATGGCCTGTCACATATAATGTGTGGCAAGATCAATAGCAACTTCCGTTGAACTCTTTATGAAATACACTTAAAAGAGGAATTTTTTAAAAAATGGGGAAAATACTTAATTCTAATTTGCTTAATTCTAATTGAAGGGTCCATTTTGATTAGGCAAAGATTTACTGGAAGACTTTCCACTAAATCTGCAGAACTGTGTGCATTAGATGTTCTTTTGATGGGTTTATACTCCAGAAACTAAGTGCTATTTATATATCCACATTGTGTTGTGTAGACAGAAGGGCTGAGCAGGTGAAAATATTCATGAGCTATGAGAAAAATTTTGTCCAGTCAGATGTTCATAGCTACTGGACTGTGAAATGCAGGTACGGACTGGACTTTAACAGTTGATGTCCACCAGAACTCAACAAGATAATTTTCTTAAATTAAAATTATTGACCATACATCTACAATGCAGGTTTTATGAGCAAGGGTTTTTCCCAGTGCTTTTGCACACTAGTAGGGTATGTCAGTGCCAGACTGTTGTATACAAACATTCATGTTTGCCTTTTCCTCTTTGCAGAATCACTCTGCCTCTATGACTGAAGTAACCTGAGATGGGAGATCGGCAGCTGAAGCTATTTTTTACTACCCTCCAGTAAAATACTCCAAGACACACAGTTACTAAATATCTAACTGTGATGACCAGTATTATGTTATGTCTAGTTAGAGGCTAATGTTTTGTACTTTTTTTGTATGAGGAAGTGATGTAGCTTGCCCTGATTTTTTGTCAGCTTTAATATTATTATGCCAGACTTTAAAAGCAAAACAGAAAAAGAACAAAAAAACCACTTTTCTTGTTTAAAGTGTGCACTGAGAAACTACATCTATGGAATTGTTGATGTTGTTATGTGATATTTGTACACAATTTTTTTTTCTTCTCAGTTTTGAATTTATATATCTTGGGGAAAAAAATTCACTTATACCTTTTCTTACCATAAGAAGTGCTGAGTCAGATTCTCATCTGAGTAAACTCAGCATGGATCGGAAGTAATTGCATATATTTAATTCGTATTAAAATAACAGCGATCAGGCATCTAACCTGAACAATACTATCGACAAGAAACAAAAATCCATCCTTGATTCAGTGAGCTGCTTAAGTGTTCCTAGGAGTTAATGGATTTCAGTTACCACCCAGTTTCCAGACTAGAAGGATGTCCTTAAGCACCTCACTGAATCAAAGCCTGATTGTTCTGGTGTGGGTGATTGTGCCAGTTATTGACGAATAACTAAAACATCCTTGGTCTGCAGTATCAACAGACGGGATGTCAAAATTTACAGTAGTAGCTGATAGCATGCGAGCTGACTATAACATCTCCCTAGATTCTCATTCCTCCCCGAGGCCCAGCTAAAGCTCCCAGTGAAACCTGGCTTCAGGAATTGACTATGGGGATATACAGCCACCACTGTGGAGCTAAGGCTGCGCTTTAAGTTTTCATCACTTCATCATAGATTTGTGGGGTAACTAGTGACACTGGTGCGAAGGAAAAGTGACACCACTCCTTCACCAGGGCAGCATTCCTTGGCATTCAGATTGGCATAGCCAAGATGCCAGTTTTGCCGCCCAAAATCTACTTTTTCCTGAGGGGCTTTGACAAGTCAAGGGAAAAAAAAGAAAAAAGAAAAGAAAAGAAAAGAAAAGAAAAGAAAAGAAAAGAAAAGAAAAGAAAAGAAAAGAAAAGAAAAGAAAAGAAAAGAAAAGAAAAGAAAAGAAAAGAAAAGAAAAGAAAAGAAAAGAAAAGAAAAGAAAAGAAAAGAAAAGAAAAGAAAAGAAAAGGAAAAGCTGAGTCTGCAATAGCAGTCTGCATTTTTTTGTAAATTCTGCCATACAGAATTGATATCAAAACTGCTATTTTACAATTTAACAACTTTGTCTAAGCATTATAAAGACAACTAAGTATGGGTTGGGGATGGGAAGAACAACCTAAAAAAAGCCCATTTGCAATGGTTAGAACTGGGGCAAAGGCTTCATTAAATGATTTTTCACTGTTTCTAGGATTTTCCTGCATCTCATTCTTCTAGCATGGTGATAACTGCTGTGTGTGTCCTTTAAAGAATGGAGCCTCTGTACTTTTACTGGAATGTTTACCTCACATTTCCATGTTGGTTCTTCTTGGCTTTCTTTTTGTATATTTTTTCCAAAACAGAATCAAAAAAAATTATCAAGAAAGAAAACACATGAGTCAGTCTTTCATTTGCCTATGACACAAAGAAAATCTGGACTGTCTGTGTCTGGTCTTGTTGTGTTTCTTCCTTCTTCTTGCTCTATTGATGTCTGCTTCTGGCTTGGGAATATAAGGTTCAGACTTGGGCCATGCTTTTTTGTGGCCATGAGGAGCCTTTACTAAGTGTTCTGGGTCCCTCACTACAGCTGTAATCAAAATTCCAAAGGGAAAAATCTGTTCTGAGTAATTTTGTTAAGAAATAACCTCCCAAGCTGGCTTTTTCATACTTTCTTCTGATCTTCACTACTGCTTTGGCGTAAAACAAAGAAAGATGCATGGGCAGGGCATTTATTTATTTATTTATTTATCTATTATTCAATTCAACTGAAGTGACAAACTTAAAAGCCCAGGGATAAAGTGATTAAGTACCTAGAAGTCTTGCCTTTCCACGGCACAGGTGCTGTGTGCAAGACTTTTATGTCATTTCTTCTTTTTCAGCTTGTTACAAGCAGTTAAATGTTTTGCATCTCGAACAGCCATGTGAAATCCTCTTCCCTTGTACTCCAGTCTTTGGAGCTTCCTGTGCTGATGGAAGCATGAAGTCTGCACCTCCAAGAGACTGGTATGTCTGAGATCAGGGAAATGGCAGCTTGACTCAACTCAGACACAGCAAAACATGAGACAAGCTGCTGTTGAGCTCCTTTCTTGCCTGTCCCAATTCCCAGTCCAGTTTTTCACTCTGTTCTGATCACATTACGTGAGCTATCAAAGTTACATCCTGGGAGAGAGACAGAAAGGGGAATGAGCACAAAGTACAACTACAACTTATAGTGTTTTTTTAGCTAGTGAGTGTTAAAGAGGAAACAAGGAGGTGCAGGTATCTCTGGTTTTGATGGAAGGACATAATTTCATGAAAAAGTAACTTCCAATTCATTGCTCCCAAATAGCCTTTGAAGCCAACAAGATGACAGAGTCAGCCATTTGTCACATTGTGGTTTCCCATAAAGTACAGGGGGGAATTTGTGAGCGTTCAGCCTTCCACGGTGATCACTGAAACAGTCCCAGTTTACTCATCCCAGTTCACCTCGCAGTGGAACATGTAGGTGTACATTTACACTATTCTATTTACACTATTACTATTCTTTAATTCTCCAAGAGTCGAAAGGAGAAAAGAAAGTATTTCTTAAATTTCTTCAGAGCTTTTGAGAAGAAAGCAGCACTTGAGAAGTCTGCTCAGTTAAGAAACTGAGCACACTGTAACACACAAAAGCAGCAGTGCCTGAGTATGCTTCATACATCTGCACACTGAAAGAAACCAGAAAGGTTCAGGGCATGGAGTGATATAACCAGTACATTTCTGGATTATTCCCAGAAAAAAATCCCACAGACGCTCACTGGAAACAACTTGTTTCATAGAAAACACTCATAAAGCACCATGCATTTCTCAGATTATTTTCTTGTCCTCCTGACTTCACTGCTTGCCTCCTCTAATTAAAAGCAGATCTGCATCATCAGTTAGACAGGAAGAAAAACTAAACACATAGTCAGCATGGAAGAAAAACTAATACCCTTAACTTAAGAACTTAAAAAATGGGGCCCTTAACAGGAGAATTCAACAAGATGGTGAATTCAACAAGGGCCCCATGTTGATGCCTCGACAGCAGCTGATTTTATAGGGCTGTTGGAAACTTCACCATTATTGAGTGAAGAGATTTCAGTGAACCTTTATTAGTGAAATTCACAGATTTCACACCAGCGACAGGGCTCTGCTGCTGCCCTGCAGCACAAGCCAGGCACCATGGGGATGCTCTGTGCGGGGACTCACTTCTGCCAGATGATTTTCAGGTTTGGGGGCAGTTCTGCAGCTGCAAGTTCATCGATCTTGGTCCCATCCTTCACGGGGGTGCGATAGAAAGCCAGCACATCCCCGGCGCGGCGCATCCGGTGCAGCTGGGAGTTGGGGACAGCGTGTCCCAGCTCTGCCGCCAGCCGGGCCAGCAGGCGATGTTTCAGCCTGTTCTCCTGCAAGGGAGTCTGCTGCCAGTCCTCAGGAAGAGAGGGCCCGAAGACCTCCCTGACGTGGGACTCGAGGCAGCTCTGCAGGTCCTTGGGAGGGAGGTAACTCCGGCTGCGTGGCGGGGGACAGATCAGGCTGGGCTCACTCCTCTCCTCCTTCTCTGGAACTGCTCGGTCTGCTTCCACTTCTCTGTCCTCCTTCCTGCTGGCACCACAACAGAAACATTGTCAGCCTCTAGGCTACCCAAGACAGAGTCAGAGCATTTTCGTATTCGTGGTGTTTTAAACCAGACTCAATCCAGAGAGTTCACACCTCCCATGGACTCATCAGGTCTGTTATCCAGAAGTGCACAGGCCTTCCCCAAGTGCTGCTCCCCACACAGGCTGCCTCTGCAGAGCAATCACCCACCCACATTATTTCATTTACCTGAGAAAAACAGCATTTTAACAAGACAAATCCTGAGGGACTTGTTCAGGGGTGTCCGGCTAAGTGGCGTCCAGAGGGCTACGGCCCAGTGAAGGCCCAGCCCCAGCATGCCGGGAAAACTAGAAGCCACCCCCTACTCTGGGCCCTGCGGGTACCTGCGGCCGCCCCAGAACGCCCTGAGCCCCGCGGGGCCGAGCCCCGGCCCGCGCCGCGCCGCCACCCGCAGAGCCAGCACCGCCGCCATGCCGGGGGCGCGCCGGGCGCCTTCCCGCGGCCGCCGCGGGTGACGCATTTCCTGCCGCGCCCCGCAAAGCCTCATGGGAAATGTAGGCCGCCCCCTCAAGCTGGCTCCCTCGCTGGGAGACGGAATGCGTGAAAATTTCCTTAGGAGGAGGCGTTCTTTGATGTTTGGTCTTTGTGTGCTTTCAGGCCTTCTCGACAGGAAGGGAGATTTTGTCTGTGTAACAGAAAGTAGCCAACGAGCTCTAAGCGATATCCAGGTGTTGGAAAGGCAAATTACTTGTTGGCTGAATTGTCTTATTAAAATTGAGGTCTTGATAAGCTTTAGTGGCGTCAGACCTAGGCAAGGTTAGCAAGGCTTGGGAAGACGAATGCACTTTGGACGGTGGACACAAAGAATGCAGAATTGATGGACACAAGAACATGTGGCAGAACCCCCAAGACAAGGCACAAATTAATAAAGCCAATGCAGCCGCTGTGATGAACCAGCTCTGGTTGGGTAACAGGTCATTCCAGCAGGGGCAGATCAAGTCCATCAACTCACAGGCAAAAATTCAAGAAACCACTGACTGAAGAGAAGGACTGAGCATGCAGACTAATTAGCATGAGAAGCGAGAGGATCATTAACCAACCGCAGACTAACAGACAACTAGCAGAGTACTAGCTATTATGAAAACCTAGGTAACTTGTAGTCAATGAATATTAATTCCTTCGTTTACTAAAATAACTAAATAAGGGGGGAAAATTTGGTAATCTTGGTGCTGATGGTGGGTGCAGATGGTGGCTTATAAATAAGAGGGAGAGGGACTTTCAACACAGATAGTGACAGGATAAGGGGGGACAGTTTTAAACTAAAAAAGGGAAGAGTAAATATTTGGAATAAATTCTTTACTGTGAGGACAGTGAGACCTTAACACAGGTTGCCCAGACAAGCTGGGAATGCGCCATCCCTGGAAATGTTCAAGGCCAGGTTTGGACAGGGCTCAGAGCAACCTGGTCTAGTGGAAGCTGTCCCTGCCCGTGGCAGGGAGGTTGGAACTGGATGGGTTGAAAAATATTATTTTTAAGGTCATTTCTAATACAAATGATATTGAGGTTGATCTTTGATCAGCATATCAGTAGGTTGCTGCTCATCAGGAGCAGAGGTTTCACTGAACTCAGGTGTGTGGAGGCCTAGAGGACTACAGCTGAAGCAGGAAAGAGGTATTATTCCTGATGCTAGCATCAGCTTCTGGAGTGTTTTTTGGCAAATCGCTTGCTCTTCATTCATTGTCAGGATAGACTAAATGCAAGCCTTAATTATGCAGTGATCCACGTGAATCCACATGATCTTATGGATCCACATGAAGGATTTTGGCTATTTATTTATTACCACTGTGACGCACTGGTTACTAACACAGAGGCCATGAGGAGGTGATTTTGCCTGTTTTCCCTGTATTTGTTGGCAGGAGCAGCAAGTGCCAGCGGCCAGATAAGCAGCCAGCAGATAGAGATGACCCGGAAAAAATGCCTGGCCCTGGCTGTTTAGGAGGCTGCTCCAAGGCGTCATGAGTTGATTGGTGTAGCACGTAGCCAGGCAAATATTCTTACATAATCTTAGGCTTGCTGGTTTTGCCATTTGTGCCTTCTTTTCATGACAGTCATCTGACTTCAGCTAACAAAGCTTATGCCTTTAACAAGGACACGGTAACTTTGCCAAAGGTCAAACCATTGGTCTGCAGCATCAGCCTCATTATTCAAGCTACACAACAGATAGATCAAGATACCTTCATGCATGCTTTGTGTTAATTCTTGTGGAAAACACCACTGTAGAGGTGATTTGTGAGGACAGTCTTTGCACAGCCCTGACTAAACGTGTGCAACCCTAACACAGTGTGTAGCAGCCTCATCTCACCAACGATGGTTCTCCTGAGACACGAGATGCTTCTGAAGGTACTGGTGCTTCTGTGGCCTGATTCCCGAGCACTGCTTGCTGTGTACAAAGTGTTTCAGTGTCTGACAGACTTCTGTCAGCAGGATTAACCTCTCCAGGTATGTCACTATTGGGTTATCTCCCTTTGATACCCTCAGAGTTTCCTGAGCTCACCAGCTGTAACATTTTGTGACTCAGTCTTTGCAAGGACTACTGAACATTACAGATGCGTGAAAGATATTGTAAAGTTTACACAAAACAAAAAGAATTGTGAGGTAGAGATATTTTTTCAATTACTGTTTTATTGACATGATTGAATACACATTCGGGTTTTATAATTCAGGATTTTGGCCGCAAAATGTGGTAATGGGCAGGGGTAGCTATTTGAATTGCTAGGAAACTACTGAATATGCCTGCTATTCCAGGGCCTGAGTTTCAGACTGAAGGAAGGTGGGTTCATGATTCATTGGCAGCTGTTGTTTGCTGTTTGGAAAGAATTCCCTTTCCTTGGAATGTGCAAATGAAAAAATAATATCCCCTTGGTAAATTGTGGGAGTGAAGGGTGGAGAGGAAGCTAAGCCATTCTATCTCCAGTTTGGTGTAGGGTAAGGGAAATTAGATTTCTATGTTTTTGTTTCATTTCTGAATATCTTCCACTGTGTAAGAAGAGACAGGAGGCAGGAGGGTTCCTGCAATTTCAGTAGGTGTAGCTGGCAGTGAACAGTGACTGCGTGGCAGCTGCATCAGTCTTCCCGGACAGGACATACTGTCCCTTGCAAGCCAAACTGTTAATCTAAAAAAGAAGAAAGGAAAAAAAAAAAAAAAAAAAAGAGGGAACGAAAAATGATGAGGATTATAATAAAATCTAAGAAGTTNAAGGAAAAAAAAAAAAAAAAAAGAGGAGGAAACAATCAGCATGGAGTAAGAAAGGCAGATGCGTAAAGAGCAACCAGCAGGAGTAACCAAGCAAGACAGAAATAACAGAGTAACACCTCTGGTGAACATGAAGTGCCAGGAAGGGTGGGATCAAGAGCAGCCTTAGGAAGGTGACAACCTGTGTCCCTTCGTGGAGAGCAGCTCTTCTCTGTGCTGGGGGAAGCCTCATACCTGTGCCCGCTTGCGGAAGGCCTCTTGAGCAGCCTTCTTGTTCTCATTTTTGCCCAACCATGCAGCCAGGGCAGAGGCTTGCAGGGCTCTCCCATAGGAAAAGGTCAGTTTCCAAGGCTTAGGCAGAGGAGACTGATTCATGGCATTCAGGTTGAGAGAAGCCTCCTCCTCACTCTGACCTCCAGAGAGGAAGCAGATTCCTGCAACAAAGAGGTTTTGAGGCTTAAAAATAGAGTGTTCTGGCCACCTCAATCCCTGACCTTCCCTTGCCAGAGGAGCAGGCATGTCAGAGGTAGGAGAGAGAGTGGGAATGAAGAGGTAGGAATGAATCAGGAATCACCAGGAACAGCAGCAGGAACGGTGCGGAGGAGAGTAGTGACTGTTGCTATGGCTACATCCTGAGGGGTGTACTTCTTGGAGCAGGAATGCCCAGCTGTCACCATGCTGGGTTTCAGCAGTGTTCCCTCCAGGTACACGTGATGATCATTCAAAGCCTTGTAGACAGCAGCCAGAACCTGAAAACAGGAGGATTGAATACAGACCTCTGCTCAGATCTTCATCTCATCCTAGTGTGGAAAGACAACTTATTCTTTGGTACTGTAGCAAGATCAAATTTAATTTTGCTTTCTCATTAAATTTATCTCCACGTTTGCAGTTGTGGAGATCCCACTGCTTTTGAGATGACCAGGATACAACTCTTCATATTTAAAGGATGTGTCCCTGATGAGACTGAGGTAATTTGGTTTGGTCCTGATACATCTTTTTGAGATTGAGAATGCTTATATTATCATTGAAATGAAAATCCAAAAGCATGGAAAATACTCTTGGATTTCTTATTAGTTTGTTATGTGCCTAGGAGCAGCTCATTTTTGTGATGCAGTTATGAAGGATATTTTCGGCCAAATGTGTTTGGGATCTGTGAGCACAAACTGCACAAAGTTTAGCTGCTGATTTTGAGGGGGAGCACAGACGGAGGAATCTCTTCTTACCTTTTCTGTGACATATTGGCAGCGCTGGAGATCGTGGTCTCCATCAGGCAGGATTTCTGGCTCCACGATGGGCACCAGGCCATGCTAGGGAAAGAGAGACAGGGGATTCTATAGGGCTATGAAAGTAAAACTGTTCTTCTTGTTTGCCCTGGCTTTGGTGGTATTCCTTCATGCTGTGCTGCCCTTCCTCCTTGTCTTTCCCAAAACCTTTGCAAAGATTCTCCTTTGGAGCTATCTACTGTGTTATCACAGGGAACAGGGAGAAGGGGCAGCAGCATCTCAGGAAAGCTTGCTGGAGGAGAGGTACCTGCTGGCAGATGCTGGCATAGCGTGCCAATGTGTTGGCATTCTCCTGGATGGCAAGTTGAGAGGGTGTTGTGCTGGTGATCTTCAGCACTGCACGCCACTTGCCAAAGTCAGCACCATCTTTCTTGTACTGGGCACAGCGTTCAGCCAGCCCATCCAGCCCTGCAGAGGGAGAACAATGCTTCACTGAGATCTGCTCTTCAGCACAGAGCTCTGGAAAGTATTGTGACTTCAGACAAGGCTGCGTCTCTCTGAGTCACCCTATGGCTTTTGCTGCACAGGCCAGAGCTTAGGCTCCTTAGATCTCTCCTACCTTGGATGGTGGTTTCTCCATTTGTTCCTGCTAGAGATGCTGTGCCTTTATCCAGCTGTGGAAGAAACCAGGAAGGGTTACAGAAAGGTGGGAATTGGTCTAATTCTTACCTTCTTACCTATGTCTAGTCTGCCTTTGAAGGCTGACTGTTAGTAATGTGTGGACCTTAACATGCTCTGGGTGCAAAGGAAGGAAATGTTGGAGCAAAGGGGAAGAAAAAGGAGTGAACTGGGTAAAAGGAGGGGAAGAGTGTATATAGATGGCTGCCAGGAATGGCGCAAGAACTCTGTCAGATGTGGAAAGAATTAGATTTAGGCTTCTGCTTGGAGAGACTTATTTGTAGTGATGGTGAGTAGATGGGAGTTGGTGTATGAAAAATTCCATCATCTAGTGCAAATGTGCCTCTAGTTAGTTGCACAAAAGCAATGCAGAGAACTTTAAAACTGAGGACAAAAACTGGGGGGGGGAGGAGGGGAAGGGGTGGGGGCAGTGTTTTTCAGGAGAGCATGAAGCCCCAAATATAATTCTCTCTGGAATGTGGTTTGGATTATGGTGCCAGCCTGGCACATACAGATACCCACCTTAATTCCCACCACAATGCCTTTTTCCTTGATGACTGCTGGGAATGGCTTTCCGCTGCTATCTTTCTGATAGAAGGTTTCATGGAAAAGGATCACTCCCCCAATGCTCTGGTTGATGGAAGCGTCAGAAGAGAAGAGTATCTCTCTAAAAGCTCGGCGGTTCTCCTCCGTGTTCTCCACATTGATCCGCTGCAGCCTGTTCCCCATGGTACCTAGTGAGGTGGACAAAGGCCAGACAAAGAAGTTCTAGCCTTGGCTGGCCTTCTGGTCACAATAAGTAGTAATAAACTGGGACTTCAGTTCAGATCTCCCCTTCTCAACCCATAGTTTGTAAGCTTTTGTTGTTGTAGCTGCAGCCCTGCCTGTCTGAATTATTTCTGCTCAAACAACAGTTTCTAAGTGTTTTTCATCTACTCTACTGATTTCAAATATGAAGCAAAACTAAAAGGAAAGAACATCTTACATACTGATAACTGACTGATGTCCAGAACTTACCCACTGATTCATCTGCAGCTAGGATCCCCTTTCCTGAAGCCACAATCCGCTGAGCTATGTCTGCAAGAGCTTTCTTCTGCTCTGCAGACAGTGCTGGGAACTGGTGGGTCATGTTGACTTATCTGTGGAAGAGAATTGCTGTTACAAGTAATTACAAGTAATTTGGGGGGAGACTGTGAACCACTGACACCAAACAGGTGTTTGCAGAGGAAACGGGTGTTTGCTCTGCAGGGCTCTTGGTGCTTGTCTGGTCCATGTTATCATAGGCAACATGACCAGAAATCCATTTGAGTTCTTCTAGGCTTGGTGTGTCTGGAAAAACTAGAAAGAAATGCAGAAGGCACATCCTGCCACATCCTTCTAGAACCAAAGTGGGAAAGACTTTGCATTTTACCTGGATTTGCTTAGAAAATAAAGGAAGGTCAGTCTGTCATAAAAACATGCAGCAAGTAACAAGTAAGCAAATTGCTGACTCTGCAGACTTCTTGGTTCCTGTCAGTAGAATGCCAGTTATTCCACTGCTTACCTTTACACGTTTCCTAACACTGTTCCTCTTCTCTTTCCTGCCTCTGCTGGCAATATTTGCTGCTGTGTCTGGTTGACTTTCCATCCCCAACTTTTGCCTGGGTTTGTAATTCTTCTCCCTATGGCTGCTTTAAGAGCTGCAGTGCATTGCTTCCTCTACAGAGGATACAGGGCCTTAGGAGAATTCACCGCTCATTTCTATATTTTTAGCTGTGGTAGAGGGTTACCTGCTGCAATTACCAAGCACCAGAAATCTGGGTTCTGTCTTGATATGACAAAATTCTTGGTCTTATTCAAGTTTTGATTATATGGCCTTAAATTACACTTTCTCTGATCATCTGAATAGTCCAAGTTACTTTTCTGAGTGTATAGACCTGTAAGTCTGAAACATAAAAACTCTATTCCTTCAGTTTATCATATGTGATAGCTAAGGCAACACCTGTGTTTTTATCAGTGGGTGGTAAATCCAGAAGGTAATTGATTAAAAACAACATAAAAGTTCTCAAATATCATGTTTTCCTCCAAAAGGGTAGGCCTCTGTACGGTGTTTGCATTTTCTATTCCCAAACTCTGCCTGAGAGAGGAGTGAGAACATGCCATTTCCCATTTCATCAGAGATGGCAAGAAAATATTTCTCCCTGTATAACCATGTAGGCAGCCAAGTCCAACTTCTTATTTCCCTGCACACAGATACTGTGTTGCCAGGTGATCCTTGTCTTATCTTTCCTTCTGAAGGACATAATGTGGAGAAACAATACAGTCTGTCTGCTGCTCATGATAGGGTACAGAGGTCTGTATAGCATGTCAAATTATGCCAAAATTTTCTGGCAACAATGCCATCAGAGTATGGTAACAGCTGTAAATTCATGTCCCTGATTTATAGCTGAAGGTACTTTGGTACCGGTAATGTCATCCCTCAAGATTCAAATGGCATTGTCTGCCAGTACAGACTAGTCAGATGCAGTGTCCAGATGTCTGCTTTACCTCTTTTCAAGTCAAGCCTGGAATTTTTCACATGCAGCTTATCACAGAGTGAGTCATTTTAGGTTTAGAGGGAAGATGAAGGAGTGCAGGATGAAGACTTAGTCAAATTAGGGAGAGTTCCCTGCTTTTCAAAGGGCTGAAATGCCTTCTTGCTGTGGTCCTGATGCAATAGGCTTAGCTGAACCCCTCTCTCAGTATGCCAGCCTGTGACCAGAACTCTGGGAACCATCGTTCTACTGTGGTGATCACAGCACCATCACTCCCATCTCTTGGCCTTTTCAGCTCACCCAGAAGAATTTGAAGATCTATGGTTTATGCTGCATAGGTACTTAAGTTCATCGACAACTCTCCTTATCCCTCACCTGCTTTCTGTGTTGGATATGTCTTAAACAGAGGAAACTGGCTTGTTATTAAGATTACTGTAATAATAGTTTGATGATGAGCACCTCAGTCAAAGCCACACTACTGTTAAATAAGTTGTTATGCAAAATGATAAGGAATCACTCCAGTAGTTCAGAGTCTCTGTAGAGAAGACTCTGGCAAGAATATGATCTTGTCCAAGGTCAAAGGTAATGAATTGCTAAATCAGGAGTGGGATTTTAGAGTTGGAGTTTGGAGCTGTGTTACAGCACGAGGAGATGTATCCAGGTAACCTTGAATCCGGCTGGCTGGACTGCAAGATGACCAGTTGCTCCAGTCATGTTATGATGGATATACTTCCTTTCCAGCAATGCAATAAACAATGAGACTAATGCTTGCTCTATCTTACTTGTTCCCAGTGTTTGCCTAAATATAACAAGGAGACAGTTATCACTCAAACTCAGCCTGCAAGGCAAATTTTCAGAATATGGACATATGAGTTCTCAGTGAATAATGCTGTTACAAGTGAGTACTCTGAGAGACTGAAGCGACAAAGTGTAGTTTCAGGGTAATTAATTGGAAGACAGCAAACTGTATTTTCTATGCAAGTATCTCTTTGAGTGAGGGAACAAGTGGAGATTTGCCCAAAATCTCCTCAAAATGATCTTTAAGGCCATGGTGAGTGGTTCTCAGCTACTCTGCTGATCTACAGGGATGAATAAAAGGCACAGTGTTTCTAGCTGAAATGGTGAAGAAATGAGGGCAAGAGAGGAATTGTAACCCTTATAGTAGCTCAAAGGTGCAGAATGTTCTAGGACCCTTGATTTAGGATTTCATTTTTCTGTGATCCTTTCGTGAGAATAATAATTTCTGAGAATCTTCATGTCTGCATTCAGAAAGGGTGTCTCTGCTGAAAAGTCCTGCTCTGAGCAGGGGAGCAGGCACAAGAGGAGTGGAGAAGCCTTATACTTCAGTAACATTTCATATAGACACCCTGTAAAGAGTAAGCTCTCAGCACATCCATAGAAGCATTAATGCCCCCTCTAAAAGAGCTGGATATGTCACCTCACAGGTCCTGAGAAAAAACAGTTGTGCCCAGGCTGCCAGAGCTGCACAGCTCATTTCAGTCTTCCAAGAACAAATCCTATTTGTCTTAATCTGATTTATCTGTTTAAATTGACAACTTTTCCAGGAAGAAAAATGTTCCAATGAATTGTAACAGAGCTCAGTAACAGTAACTGGGATCTGTCACTCCACTAAATGTTTTAAGAAGCTTTATTTTTATTTACCCATTTTAGGTTGTGGGCTAAGTGCCATAAGCTCAAGCGATTTCACATTGATTTGACATTGTATGAGTATAATGCATTCTCTTTGTAGTATCTGCTTACATATCTTTTTTTAAAGTAGAATTAAAAAAAACTCGAATCGAATTAAAAAACTCGAAATAAACTGCACAAATGCCCTAGCTTTGTGGCTACCTGGAGTGCTTATCAGTCTTCAACAGCTCCTTAAGCAAATAAACTTCTTTGTTCAGCCCACACCCTGTGGCCAGCAGGAGGTGAGGATGTGGGAACAGGGGACAGCACAGTTATAAAAATAAATACTGTAATGCTGAAATCTTGGGTTTTTCTCACCTTTCATAAAGAAAGAAGGGCTGAGGGGAAATGCATGATGGCAGCACAATCATTTGATCCTGTTAATATTAATCGTGAGAACCAAAGAGCAGAATCAAGATGAATAGCAGAAGGAACAATGTTACATTCAGCTTCCAATCATCTTAGAAACTTCAATACATCATTGAATACATCTTTTCTATCCAAGAACCTCATGTGACTGGCATCTTCTAATCTTACATAAAATCTCACCTGAGTCCCGGTTTGCAGATGGGAAAAGACTGGATCAGAATCTCCAAGTTTTTCTCTTGGATCGCTTCACTGCCTTCTTTTGTAAAATTGTTGCAAAAGTGCAGGACAAAGTTTTGAAATACAGTTTGTATCCCACACATGTGTCTTTTTCCTATTCAATTACTAGTCTTCAGCACCATCTCTGACAGTCAGCAATACAAACTGCACACATAAGAGATTTGCTTCCAAGGATCAGGGTTTGAAGAAGAAGCAGCTGAATATACAAACAGATAAATAAATATGATGGCAGGGACAATGAAAAGTATTCCAAAATTTAACCTATTGCACATAGGCACAGTGTTGGGCTGACTGAATTTACTTCTCTTTTACACTTGTATGCTTAGAGGAGGCAGACACATAATGACTTAGGCACCTTATATTCTTACCGCAGTGGATATCTGTCGTTACTGACCTCACTTCTCTGTGAAGCTCTGTTAGAAAGCTGTTTCTAAATAAGTCGGGCTCCTTGGGCGTGGGGAAAGCAGATGGGTATGAACGGCTGGGCAAGTCTGGACCCATCCTGCTGACAGAGCACATTCTTACCTAGGTGGCAGAAGACACACAGCTGGCAGGACTACTTGATATGCCTGATTGATGGGCAGCCGTCCAGAGGAGCCTGGACAGGGAGGGGAAGAGGCCAACAGGAGCACCATGCAGTCCGGCCAAGACAGATGCCCAGACATTGCCTAGGGTGCAGAGCCCTGGCAACCATTCCCCCAGGACTGGTGGGATGAGGGAACAGCTCTTTGGGGATGGCCTAAGACCCTGTCAGGCAGTGACCTGAACAGGGGCTGAACAGGGGCCAGCAGCAAGGGCCCAAGCATCCTGTGTGAGCAGGATCCAGCCTGGAGAGCCAGGGGAAGAGATGGGTTATCCCCCTTTGCTAAGCACTCTGCAGTTAACATCTGGGTACTGCATCCAGTGTTGGGACCCTGCAGTACAGGAAAACACTGACAGACTGTAGTGAGCTATTTCAACAGATGTCACCAAGAAGAACAGTGGCTGCAGCACTTGCTCTGGGAGAAGTCTGTAGAGCTGGATCTAGTTCAGCTTCAAGCAGTGATGGCTTCAGGGGCTCCTCTCAGCAGTCCTCAGTACCTACAGAGGTGATCAAACAAGCAGAGCCGGGCTTTTCACAGCCACTGTGATGGGACGGTGAGAGACAACAGGCACAAGCTGAAACTAAGGAGATTCAGACTGGATGTGAAGAATTTTTTTTCACTGTTAGGACAGCCAAACAATGTAACAGATTGACAAAAAAGGCTGCAGTGTCTCCATCCTTGGAGGTTGCCAAGACCCACCTGAATAAACCCTGAGCACTTTGGTCTGACCTTGTGTCTAACCCTGCTTTGGGCAAGGGGTGGTTGGACTTCAAACCTCCTGTGTCCCTTTCAGCCTGAATTACCCCGTGACTATTTGTGAGTACCTGTTTTAAAGAGTCCAGGTGGTGCATCTGGTACGTATGAAGGAGCTCTAAGGAAAGAGCAGAACGTTTTTCCCATCATCTTTGCACTGAGATGAAGGTTTTGTGTTAGCAACATTTTTCATTTCTGGATTCTAAAAATTCTCAAGGGTATGGGGCAAAAAGAGATACTTCTGTCACCTAGAAAAAGCAGTAGATGTTTTTGATTGACATGCTAATGTCACCATCTCCATAGATCCTTTGGGGCATATATGATTGTAAATTGTTTGGTTGTGTTTTGCTCTCTGAGTTTTTTTACCATCCTCATGTTCTTGTCTAGAGACCTTGATTCAACATCCCGTCCCAGAAACTTCAGATCTAAAGTTCCCTGTGCTGATTCCCATGTTAGCCTCAGAGCTGTACTCAAACCCTGAGCAAATGTATCCCTGTTTCATTTCCCTAGCAACTATGAAAGGAGGTTTTGCTCAGAGACCTGTCCTCTGCAGTCAGTGCAGAACACTTAGAATGGCTAGATTTGGCTGAGGTGGCAAGATTGGATGGTTGCTTGGAAGCAAGTGTTATTAGGGAGAAGCTACTTCTCTTTCAAGGCTAGACTTTTCTCAGAGAAGGTAAAAAACTGCTGATAGACTTGCATGAGAATTCAAATCTTGTATTGCCAGCAGGGGAGGCTGAAGGAAGCAGTGGCAAGAGTCTCAGGTGAACTAAATAGTTTTGAGTAAATACATGGGATAGTTGAGTAAGCGCTGGAGGATCACAGACTCGGTGAGGATTTGAGTTGGTCAAGCAATTTCCTGAAGCTGGCTATTCACAGCTTGAAAGGTTACAGCCTACAGATGCAAGAACAGGCTTTGTTTTCCTGCACTGCAGACCTTTATACTCCTTTATCAAATAATCTTATCCACCACTACACTAATGCTTCAGAAGAAGCTGCACAACAAACACACATAATTGCACTTCTGTCAGCACTGATGTTTATCAGGACCAGCTGCCTTCTCCAGTCATTCTCTGTTCTCCTGTTTATTTCATAAACAGAAATTTATGTACACCACAAGCAAAAACAAACATGAAACAAAGCGACAGAAAGCAATGCAGGTATGTTATTGCTCTAGTCCCTTTAGGCAGAGGATTCACTCACTCACTCACTCACTCACTCACTCACTCACTCACTCACTCCAGGAGTTCCGAGTGACTAAGTTAGAAAGCCAGTGTTAGTAGCAAATGGATAACTCCTGCAGAATGGCTGAGTTTTTATTTCTCACAAGCTCTTCCTGAAACAAAAAAAAAAATTAAAACCTAAAACAACTTTCCAAGCCCATTGTAGATAAACATACCAGGTCTCAGCTTCTGATATATGTACCAGCTTTATAATTTAGAAATGAAATTATTATACTTACTTGTTTGTGGGCAGTGTCTCTGCTGCTACAAGCTTCTGCTGAGGCGCTTGCAGGCAAAGAGACCGGGTCCTTCTAATCACTAACTTTTATAAAATTCTTGGTGGGTTTTTTTTTTTTTTTTTCCCCCTCCCCTCCTTCCCTTTCCCTCCTCCCCTGCAAGCTGTCCAGGGAGGTGTCACTGATCAAGGTCGGTCTCTGGCTATCAGACCACCACCAAACACCTCCAATGGGACCTGGTCATGCTCCTGCTGTTCCTCCCCTTTCTCCTCCCCTGTGTATATAAGGCATTCATGCAGTAAAACTGAGATGTTTTCCAGTTATTTCAAATTATTCCTCCTCTTTCTAAACCAGACCAAAAAGAACTGAAAGAGAAACGATGGAAATTGCTTACACTTATCTTGGGCACAACTTTAGCATTTAGGGTTAGATCTTCTGAAAGCTTATACTTAGGAAACTGCAGGAAGAAAGAGCAGAAAACAAAATGCAGAAACAATGCAACAGATCCTTAACTGGCATGAGTTGATATCATTCCAGTGGCTTCCTAAGTGTTACACTGCTTTTCCTCACTGGAAAGTCTAGCATGGAAGCATATTTTCCTTTTCCAGTTGGTATATGGAAAGGCAAAATGTAATGCTGCACTATCAGGTTTAATGAAAGAGCAAGTTCTGGTGTCCTGTAACACAATGTACCTGTGAAATTAATGGCTGTCAGACCACATATGCCCACATTGAAGTGTACAGCTGCAAGCCAAATTTTCCCCCCAAATCCCACTGAGATGCCCACCCATATTGCAGTGACGTGCAAACTTCTCTGGTGCTTTCAGTGAAAAATATCGATGCTGTATAAATGGTGTATCAGCATTGCAGTTTATATGAATCCACACTACAACTGTACACCAACTCTAGGCCTGTAGATTTGTTTATTTGCTTTATTTTCTTTCTCCCCATCCTGCAGGCCAGTATTCCTGAAGGGAAGTAGAGCGTAAGGACTGTTGGACAAACATCATACCCTCAGGAACAACACCCTCTGCAACCTTGGACGTTGGCACATTTTTACCACAGAGACTCAGTGTTTGCCTGCAGAATGACGTAATTTCTCCATTTGTTTGGCTCCTGCAGTGACCCCTTCAGCATTTACATGGACAGGTGAGACACCTGATTTCTCTCCCCACAGCAGTGTCTTCCTTAGGGCACTTCCTCCTTGAGCCTCTCTTGTGCAGCTGCATGCCAAGGTCAGTGCTTGTAGGAAATGTTAGGAACCTGCCAGCCACACAGTCAGCAGAGAAACCTCTGAAGGAGCTGACAGTGCAGTCCAGTTGAAGGCCTTGTGCTTGTGTTGCTCTGGTTTCTTCCACATTGCCCTTCCTGATCAATTATTTTTTTGCTGAAGGAAGCTGTGGCACATAACACTGACATAAAGCCTTCCCTGGTTTACAGTGTTTACTTTACATTCCATTTCTCCCATCCTAGCAGAGAGACAAACCCCATGGTGTATTAAAGTTTCTCCACCACAACAAAGGCATCCAATAGAGATTACAAATACTTTTAATTAAATACCTTGTCTAAGACCTTCTTGAGACCAAGAAGATGTCATAATGGTGGTCTTCTTCTTCAAAGTCGGAGTTTGAGTCCTGTTTTTCCTGGTTTGGCTAGAAGCTGACACAGGAGGGAAGTTCTTAGAAATGTTTTATTTCCTGTGNCATTGCAGTTTATATGAATCCACACTACAACTGTACACCAACTCTAGGCCTGTAGATTTGTTTATTTGCTTTATTTTCTTTCTCCCCATCCTGCAGGCCAGTATTCCTGAAGGGAAGTAGAGCGTAAGGACTGTTGGACAAACATCATACCCTCAGGAACAACACCCTCTGCAACCTTGGACGTTGGCACATTTTTACCACAGAGACTCAGTGTTTGCCTGCAGAATGACGTAATTTCTCCATTTGTTTGGCTCCTGCAGTGACCCCTTCAGCATTTACATGGACAGGTGAGACACCTGATTTCTCTCCCCACAGCAGTGTCTTCCTTAGGGCACTTCCTCCTTGAGCCTCTCTTGTGCAGCTGCATGCCAAGGTCAGTGCTTGTAGGAAATGTTAGGAACCTGCCAGCCACACAGTCAGCAGAGAAACCTCTGAAGGAGCTGACAGTGCAGTCCAGTTGAAGGCCTTGTGCTTGTGTTGCTCTGGTTTCTTCCACATTGCCCTTCCTGATCAATTATTTTTTTGCTGAAGGAAGCTGTGGCACATAACACTGACATAAAGCCTTCCCTGGTTTACAGTGTTTGCTTTACATTCCATTTCTCCCATCCTAGCAGAGAGACAAACCTCATGGTGTATTAAAGTTTCTCCACCACAACAGAGGCATCCAAAAGAGATTACAAATACTTTTAATTAAATACCTTGTCTAAGACCTTCTTGAGACCAAGAAGATGTCATAATGGTGGTCTTCTTCTTCAAAGTCGGAGTTTGAGTCCTGTTTTTCCTGGTTTGGCTAGAAGCTGACACAGGAGGGAAGTTCTTAGAAATGTTTTATTTCCTGTGTCATCTGTAATATGGTCTCACAGGCTATTAGAGAAAATCTGCGGGAGTCTTCTTGAAAAAAAGCAGTGTCAGATNGGACAAACATCATACCCTCAGGAACAACACCCTCTGCAACCTTGGACGTTGGCACATTTTTACCACAGAGACTCAGTGTTTGCCTGCAGAATGACGTAATTTCTCCATTTGTTTGGCTCCTGCAGTGACCCCTTCAGCATTTACATGGACAGGTGAGACACCTGATTTCTCTCTCCACAGCAGTGTCTTCCTTAGGGCACTTCCTCCTTGAGCCTCTCTTGTGCAGCTGCATGCCAAGGTCAGTGCTTGTAGGAAATGTTAGGAACCTGCCAGCCACACAGTCAGCAGAGAAACCTCTGAAGGAGCTGACAGTGCAGTCCAGTTGAAGGCCTTGTGCTTGTGTTGCTCTGGTTTCTTCCACATTGCCCTTCCTGATCAATTATTTTTTTGCTGAAGGAAGCTGTGGCACATAACACTGACATAAAGCCTTCCCTGGTTTACAGTGTTTGCTTTACATTCCATTTCTCCCATCCTAGCAGAGAGACAAACCTCATGGTGTATTAAAGTTTCTCCACCACAACAGAGGCATCCAAAAGAGATTACAAATACTTTTAATTAAATACCTTGTCTAAGACCTTCTTGAGACCAAGAAGATGTCATAATGGTGGTCTTCTTCTTCAAAGTCGGAGTTTGAGTCCTGTTTTTCCTGGTTTGGCTAGAAGCTGACACAGGAGGGAAGTTCTTAGAAATGTTTTATTTCCTGTGTCATCTGTAATATGGTCTCACAGGCTATTAGAGAAAATCTGCGGGAGTCTTCTTGAAAAAAAGCAGTGTCAGATATTTAGATACACTTTAAATAATCCCCTGCAGCCCGCCTGACATTTTTAACTCTTTCAGAAGTATATAAAAATATTTCCAGATGGCTAATTGCTGGTGTGTGCCTTTCCAGGCCTTCTAACCCTGAAATCCAGCACTCCAAGGATAGGATTACAGGTCCTCTCAGAGATTTTGAGGACAGAGGAGATAAAAAGGTGAATGAACAAGATGCTTAATTTTTTTCACTTAATTTAGGAATGAGAGCCTTTTCAGGAAAGAGTATGGAATGAGTAGTCATAGTAGATGATGTCACTATAAGGTGTTAGTATGCAGACCAATACCTGCACTGACCACGCTGTGCAGAAATTGCAGTGATATTAAAATGACACTGGAAAAGAGTACGTACTTCCATCACACATAATCATACTTTGGCTGTACTTGTGCCTCTTAAAAAGAGGTTATAGTAGTATTGTTTCTTAAATAATAGTAAGAGGAAAAAGCTTGCATCATGAGTGATATGCAGTGTATTTACATTTTCCAAACAACTAACTTGACCCATAAAAAGTACTAAATCACTGCCTGCACTATTTCATGGCAAATTTGTAATTCTGTCTCACGGAGGTAGCGTTTGAACTCACACTTTTCCAGCGGCAATGAAGGCAGGGCTCCCAGTGGGAGTTCAGTTTCAGAGGCAGAACCATTCTTCCTCTGCATACCCAGGGTTCCTCATCTGCCCTCTGCGTCTGGCATGGGAAGGAGGACATTGGACAAAGATGCCAGGCAAGGATAAAGATAGGGTGAACAAGAAGGGAGGTCAGTTGCACTAAATAACAGCTACTCTCAGATTTTTGTATTCTTAAAAATGGTTATACAGACTGTTGCAGTGATTGCTGATACACTTTTTTAGTGAAGAGTATAATCATTTATTAGAGAAAGGATTACTAGCTGGTTTTGAGTTTGGATGTCTGAGAATTGATTGCTTAAATACATATCTAACTAAATACAGTGACCAGAGGTTTTCTGCATAGATTATGGCTTTTTATGGGTTCATGAGAGAGCTGATATAAATAGTCTTGCAATATAAAAAACTTTATACCTGTATTTGAAACATCACTGCAAACAAGATGCATAACTAGTTACAGAGCTTAAATGTTCATTGTTGTGTCTTTCATAGCATAGAAACAGAAAATGGTAGTTAGCTATAAAAGAGATTGCTTAGGTTAAAACACAAGAAATGTGCCAACAAAAGTGAATTTTCTGTTTGAATAGCTTGGAGATTTTTCTGATGTCAGCTTTTTCATCTGAAAGTCCCATACAAAAGTTGAGAGAAGTATGCACTTTAAAATATTAAGGAACATTGAAAACTGTATTCACACATGGCATGGGTTATTACTTAGGTCTTAATTTGTGAGTTTACTTTTTGGAATTTGACAGTGCAAGTACTGGATTTTTGTAGTAGAAGTTAATTTAATTGCTGTCCTTGTTATACCCAGCCTTGCTGTGAAAGGATCCAAAGGTTTTAGGTGAAGTCTTGCTGGACAAAATATATTAAAATCAACAGAAAGCCTGTTTTAAAGACAACAGATAAAAATATTTTAATTTCCTATGATTTTCCAGATTGTGATTTTTATTGCCTGTTTCTAGCAGTATAATTCTGATGATTTTTTACCTTTAACTAATCGAATGAACTAGCATTTTAAATAAAAAAAATAGGTAAGTGGGAAGAGAGATAAATTGTAGTACACCTCAGAAAGAATGATGAAAAAGAAGTGGATGAAGCAACATCAGAGATTATATGGTCATGACAAGAAAAATTACAAATGTACAGCTTCTCTCTGCACTTAAGTAAATTAAATACTACTTTTGGATGTGGTCAGACCTGTAAAATGGATTGAAATGGAATGGAAAAAAACACTGGGAGTTGGAAGGATTTCCAAGAATAATATTCATCCACATGAAAAACACCTGGTTCTGTTGCTCCATGAGCTGCTGCCTGCGTGATGGGGTTGAAGTCTAATCTGAGCAGGCTTAAGCAGAGTGGAGTCTGCCTCTCACCCACCTCTCCACACCGTGCTGGATGTTTCCTGTTTTCTGTACTCTGCAGTCTTGCTTAACCATCTCAAAGTCCAGCTTGTTCATCCCTATCTAATCAGAGGTATTGTTTATTAAGTGGTTTGTTTTCCCCAGTCACCTACAGCCCTCAGCCCCAGTGTGAGGATCTTGGCTGTTTAACCCCACTGGAAGAAACGCCCCTGTATTTTTGGCTCCACAGCAGTCTGCAGACAAGTACATTGTGGGGGCTGGGGGCTGTCAGACAGAACAGACTCAGACCACCAAGAGATTGCACAAGGAAGGGTTTGCTTTGTTCTGCATTCTGTGCAACTTAAAGCTGGGCTGCCACAAACATCATGACTTGGAATGAAAAACAGGCAAGCACGCAACACTTCTGTTATCAAAACAAAGATCTTTGCACTAATTTCAATAGTGGGTATAGCAAACAAGGATACAACTTTAAATCGAGCTGCCTGTGGCAACTTTCCTGGGCTGTGAGAAACAGCTGTAACAGGACATGAGGGTAAATGCTGTAATGACACTGGTCTCTGTGCCTTTCTGTTGACATTTTGTTTTTAAATAAAGCAAGAAGGCAAACACTTGGCTTCTATAAAGAGAGACATTTAACTCTTTATTATCTGTTTATCTGAGCAGTACATGGTC
>VWZS01002368.1:1457024-1643469 GCA_013397075.1 Rhabdornis inornatus | reverse complement strand
GTTGTGGATCGCGGTGCCAGATTGACGCCGTGAATCCGGAGCGGGGCCGCGGGGTTAGAAGGATGTGTGATTGCTTCTCTGTTCTCCCCCCACCTCCTTTCCCCCCACCCTCCTTTGCGCGTTTCTTGTTGGGTAGGCTGCTTGCAATCGAATGTTTGAGGTTTTGAAAAAGAACTCCCTTTCATCTCGAGTAACTTTTTCCATTCAAAATACAGATTTTGCCCTTTTTTCTTTCCCTAGTAAGAAATTGAGACCTTTTCTGTGGGTCTCAACATTCACGTAAATGTCAGCTCTAGGTCAGTAATTCAGTGTGTGTCTCCAAAGAAAAAATGTTTGAGAACAGTACACTGTGAACTTGCAGAGTAATCTTAAAAATCCCTGTCTAGAACATCGGTGTGTTTCATCTTGTTTGGGCTTTTTTTCTAATTGAGCACAAATGCTCGTTTTATTTTTAAATATGCAAATATGGCCATAATCTGCCAGTGACTGCTCAGCATAGGTAATCTGTAATAACAGTCACAGATTCACTTTAGTTCCTTGGGTGCAGAGTTAAACCTCTTATTGTCAGTTAGCTCAGCATCCCAGTTCATTATCAGGGATTTGAAACACCATTTTTGGTTACACCAGGATGTGTAACTGCTGTGTATATTTTTGGCTTCATCTAAATGTTTAAACTTCTGTAGTATAAAAGTGTGCTCTAGATGCTTGTTAACTTCAGATTCAAGCAATTTGTTATGCATAAAGCAACTGATGGGCAGTATGTTACTGAGAAACTCACACTACAGAAAAGTGTTGGGTTTTCTTTCCAACGAATAATTGATGTTTGTAGATTCAGTTTGTGGGATTTTATTTTAATTCTATCTCTGCTACATTTTATTCCACTTCTGCTTCAACCGGTTTTATTTTACTTCTATCTCCTTTTCCCAATTCCTCTTACCTCAAGCTGCTGGGGTTCAGCTGTTCTAGTCCTCTCTAAACTCCCTATTTGCAGCATGTCATCTTGTCTTCCTCTCAGTCCCTGCTGCTCTAGCATTGGGTCCTTGAATCCTCCAGTGGAGCTGTCCTACTGCTCGGAGTTTAACTAGATAGCTGTGAGGAGTAAATTCGGAGGGAAGAAAAAAGGAATTAAAAAAAAAAGCCAAAAAAAGACAGTTTCGAAGCTGCTATTGAAGATACTGTGTTGGAATGAAATGCAAGAATTGTCTCTGTTCATTGTGCTGTTCTTTGGGAAAATCCTGGGTAGCTAGAGAAGTTTAGGTCTACAGAGTCAAGGAAAGCACTACATTATTAAAGTTCTTAGCAACCCTAAGTGCTAAAACGTAAAACAAACACCCCATCTCCACCTCCATTAATATACACCCTGTTCCATTTCCCTAAAGCCATTTAAATTGCCAGCTTCTGGTGAAATTGCTTCTTCCCCTTGTCCCTTGCATATCTCTTCCTCATACCTAAATTTGATATGTTTTCTTCCTCCAAAAGATTTCCCTCTCTGAAAGTCCCTCTGTGTGTGTTTAACAAAGGATACTGAGAACGCTTTTAAGCACAGAATTGACTGGGGTTTTTTGGAGGTAAAGTACAATACCATTTAAAAAAAAATAAAGTCCAAAGTGTAAAAGTGCTCTGTGACTTTTATCTTGATGGCACTGTGTCGTAAATAGTTTCAGCTTCAAATTGATCAGCTTTATGAGGTTTCAGGACCTCCCTCGTTTGTAGTATGAATCTTGCATAAATCGTTGAGTCATGTAAATGTGTTACCTTTTTTGTTTTCATATTTTAATAAAATTATAAAAGGTTTATTGCACTTGCCCAGGATCTCCAGCTGAAATTATGTTGTGATCTTAACCCCTTGCTCTAAATATACCTCTGTCATCTTTTAAGTGAATTTTGACAATATTCCATGAGATTTGGAAGTAGTCTGTTAAATTATATATTGTTCTGATTCACCTTGGCTGTTTGTAGAAGTCTTTGAGAATATTTTCCTGTAATAAACACTCTGCTTTCCAATATTTATGTATCAGTATGAGAAAAATCTTTCTTGTAGTAATCAGAAATACTCATTCATATTTAATTCTGAAAGTAAATGAGGTGTGTGGGATTTTCTGTGTTAACATCATTCCCTGAAAAGTCATTCTAATACCACACCATGTGGCATTCAGAAAAAATATACCTGTGGTTTGAACTAGTGCATTTGGCAATAAAAATGGCTTAAGTAATTCACTTTCCCCTCTTGTTTCTTGCTTCTGCAGTTGGCTGCTCCTTTGGACTGTGAGTTCATGGCAATTTGTCAAACTAAGCTTGTGTTCTTAAGGGAGCAAAACCACAGAGGGACTGACAGACCACCTGCCCACAAGGAGCCAATTCAGGGGAGCTGTCCTAGCAGAAAACGTCTTTTGGAGGGAGTAGAATAATTTTCTGCTGGTATAACTCCCTGAACTGGCTGGCAGGTCAAGCAAATACCAGCACTAGCAGAAGGAAGGGTGTGAGAATGCAAAGCTGTTGGAAAGGAGAAGAGTGAGAGCAAGGCAGCAGAGATACAGATAAGCTTTGATCTGTTAGGGAGTTGCATCTTTGGTTGTCCCAGTGTAGCTTTTTTTGGGAGATAGCTCAGGGAACTGATCTGGCTGAAACCTTCCTTCATTGTTGTATATTTCATCCCGTTTTTGTGAGGAGGGAGATGGTGAGGCTGGTGGAGCATAGGTCTGTGAGCAGTTCTGTTGATCAGTGATGAAATTAAGGGAGCAGCATCCATGGCCTGGAGGTGGAAGGAAGTGTGGAGAAGGGGTGTCTAAGCTCTCTTAGCAGTGTGTTGTAATGGGACTGTGGAACCACAGCTGCGGTAGCTGGGTCTGGCGCCTGGATCTTGGTGCCCTGGTAGGATTTTGTAGAGACACTGTTGCCAGATGATAACTATTTGATGCTGACATATGTGTTCTCTGGAGTGTTAACATTTTTTTCGGTGGTCAAAAGCAGATACCTAGACACAAAGGCATGTGGGGTTTTTGTTTTTCCTTCTTTCTCTTTCTAATCATCTTGTGTTCAGACACTTGCTGAATTTGAAATGGTTGATGAGATTGGATCTGCTAAGGAATGGGGAGTTTGAGGAAGGAAATAACCCACAGATCCCTGAAACCCTCCTGACACCTTTTATAGAGGCAGTTAATAGCATGGCAGCGCTGCGTGATCACTGGAGTAGAGTGAGGTGATCACATGCATTTCTTCTAGCTGGTGATGCTTGGCCCTTTGTTAAATATTAGCTGTACTCTTGGAGACTCCCTGACTGAATTATGGTCTGTGTTGGGGGTGTGGGGGCAGGGAGGGAATGGTTCACTACTCTTCAGCAGTGATCCTAGTTTTGGGAGCAAAATGAGGATTTCAAGGAAAAGCCTGTAACATTCTCATAAGATTTCCAATCATCTTGAGCTCTGCCAGTGTTTCACTGAAATGCTGCTTAGCTGTTATGCTGTCAAAATAAACTGAAGTAATTTCCTTTTTTTTTGTTTTAAGTTATTGTTGCTGATTAAATACTGCAACCTAAGTACCTGATCTCTTTCTGTTTAGCTCGTTGTATGATGGTGGTCTTCTGTAACCTTGGATACTTAGGATTAAAGTGTGGATTCTGAGAAAGAAATATGATACATCAGGAAGTGTTAGAATGTAATAACAATCGAGAGAAGGTGTATAGCAGTTGAATAATTCTGAAGTCTTTATTACTTTTCTTATCTTGATTATGGCTCCTGTATAGCTCCAGCCTGTGTGTGATATGAATTAGCTGCTGCTTCCAAACAGTTAGCTTTGTTATCTGGTTTTGGAAGTAGGCTCGAGTCTCCAAGTGTTCAACGTAGTTCTAGTTCAAAGGTCAGATTATATTTCTTTGTTCCAAATTGAGAAAGCTTATTATAGCTGTGATGTTGATGAAAAATAATAATAAAAAGCAAGTTAAAGTTTAAATGTAGGGCTGTTCTATGCTGGTATTTGTTTTAGATACACCCCAGCCTTGTCCCCAGCAAATGTGTGAGTGGTGCTGTTTGTGTTATCTCAACCTGCTTGCACATAGCTGCAGCTTGTGGCTTCTTTATTAATATAAATACATTTTACAGCAATTTTACAGTATAGTAGCTGAAGGCTCATTCAAGAATATCTGTTCTGTGCTCCAGCATTTCTGCTTGATGGCAGTATGAATAGAGGGAAGGAGAATTATCCTTTTATTTCAAAGTTACACCAGGAAAAGATTGAGGAAACCATCATTTAAAAATAAAAATCCTGAGTTGGAAGGAGTAAAATTTACAGTTTGATTTTTAGCTTTACTTTAAATGTGCATGGAAGGTTGTGTCTGAAGGACAGTAGAAGTTAAACTGTGGGGGATGAATCTAGAATCTAGATCTGTTCCAAATACCTCTTTGAATTCACTACAAAGCACTCTGGATTTGTCCTTGTTTCCCTGCTTGCACATGAAGAATAGCTCCTGTCCTTTCAGGGACTATGTCAACCAATCAAAAGCATATACAAAAAAATTATTGATAATCACTTAGAGTTATACCATCTTGAGATCTTCTTCTGATGCCTGTGACATGAAATTTCAGACTAGGCCTAATAACTTGTTTTTTTCACATTTCAACAAAAAACGTATTTTAATTTGGATGAGGTAAAACAGTCATTGCAAGGCGGGATGTTTCCTTCTTGGGATATGTTTGTCCTGCAGGAAGTATAGGCATTTGGACTTTTTAAAAAATAATGACATTCAGAATTCATCCACTCTAATAGAGTTTACAAAATTAATTACACTAATCCAGTCCATGCATGTAGAAAATAGTAAAAATCCACCTAGATAAAATCTTTTTAGCGTTTATATTGGGATGTATATGTTACAGATTTACAGCTTTGTGGTACAGTACCATTTTAAACAAGTACCTGAAGGACTGTTCCAAAATTTTAAGCCATTTCTTGACAGTTTGTGCCGTATGTTGATGATAGCCCTAACGCTGTTATATATAGAAGACCAGCAACTGCACTTTAATTATTAATGGGTGATAAAATCCCAATTTCCATGCTCAGTTGTCTAAATCCTTATTGTGTGGTACTTTCATGACTCAATAGTCTGCCATCTTAGGCTATCGTACATGCAGGCAAGTACTGTCATGTGTCTTTATGGGGTTTGCTGGTTTTTGGTTTTTGTTTGCTTGTTTATTTTTGTCTGAGAACTTGGTTCTTTTATTGCTATTGTAAAATCACAGTGAGAATACCTCTTAGAAGTCAATTTAGGCAAGGTTTGAGGAAAAACAGGCATTCGATAGGGTTAAAGAAAATTAGCCTTGTCTTACAGGTTGGGCCAGAGCAAACATTACTGCAGTGTTTTACAGACTTTCCAGTCCTCTTCCTCACTCCTCTGTGTATACATGTTTTCACTCTTAGGAGGATGAGGCTTTAGTTCTCAAAGGTTGCTGGGATAGATATTTATAACTCTCTGAGAAATACAGAGCTTTTGGGATTTTTTGAGGGCAAGGTTGGATGGGATGGGCTGAGCCAATTTACGGTCTGCCTCTGTCTAAGAGGGGCGTTAGTGCTTTTTTACTAAACTGACAGAAGCCTGCAAAACCAGCTAATCTTCTGGTGATGTGCAGTAACCTGAGTCATCCTAGCTGGGATTCAGATGAGCTCTCCTGATCATCTCAAACACTAACACTCAATGGGATCACATCTGTGGGGGGAAGGGAAGCGGGTAGAATAGTCTACTCCAAAGGCACAGAGACTTCTAGTTTGTATCTTGTTTCTTGTAACTATGCTACAGACTGTGGTTATGTTTGACAGTAGTGCTGTCTAAACTGGCTTAAATAGTCCCCTCTGTTTACACAAGCACAACTATGTGTGGCAGCTTGGTGAATCAGGTCCCTGACTAGACCTGACTAGAAAACAATCTTTTTGTTTGTTTGTTTTTGCTACAACATCTGCAGAGGAAGAGGAGGCAGAGAATGAGGAGTTGAGACTATTCAACTGGTATTGTCACACATGCAAAAATACATCTTGCACTGAGTAGGTGTTAATTTTTGTGTGCCTCATGTTCATTGCAGAAGCAGGAAGATTAAAGCAATCTCCCTCTTCATGCTCCTTCCCTGATAATGAACTGTGGGCTCTGCTTTCCTAACCAGTTCCTCTCTAGTAAGTTGCAGCTTTATACCTCCTTTCCCTGTATCTCTGCAGGCCTCTGGGGTTTCTCATTTCTCTCTGATAAATCTATGTGGCCATTTTGGGAAATGAGAGCTTCAGCTTCTTTCTTTTTCTTTTGAAGAATGCCTTACTGTTATTTCTCTGGATATCTTTAAGTAATTTACCTTTTTCCTTAGATTTAGTTTACCTTGTGTGTTGTGTGTAGTATCATGTGCTCTTTATGGTGAGTTGACAAAAAAATTGAACTCTCAAAGTTAAGGAGGAGATTTGAGTTACACATCAATGCTGCTGACATGTGAAAGATGAAGTAGAGGTTATGGTTTTGCAACATTTCTGCAGGACACCAGTTCTTCTGTGGTAAAATTGCTGCTAGATGATGTCTCCATCTGTTTTTTCCACCCTTCTTACAGAGAAGAGAAAGGATGGTACTCCTCTTGCATTTTCTAGGAGGGGTGACAAAGTGGCTGCAAAGGGAAGACTTGCAGGAAGACAGAGGATGTTCCTTATGCCCTGAGGACCGTGATATTTTATGGGAGGGAGTAGAGGGGGAGAAAAGAGGACTGGACAAGAGCCTAGTATTCATTAACAAAGGAAGCTTTTAGAAGCTGAATGCAGTAGTGTGGAAAGACATCAGAGGCCACCAGACAATCTTAACTCTTGAGCTGAGTTTACTAATGAAAACTTTCCTAGTTGCCTTTGATTGCTTTTTGCATACACTTATAGTACAGGTGTTTCAGTGTGTAGCTGGAGAGGTGAGTCCGTCTGTTTTTTGCCCTCTGCTGCTGCAGGGTGGTTGTTGTAAAAATGGAGTAACTGCCAGAATAGGAAGAGGAGCAGGTAGTCAAGAGTCAATTCTTAATTTCTTTATTTCTTTTTTTGTTGGTTGCCCTAACAAAATGATGTGAAAGCTTCAGCCCACAGCCTGTAATTCCCTGCTCTTAATACTTCAAGGCTGGTTCTTAGTGCTGAGGCTCCTGTGCTTGTTGTGGTGTCTGTAGCATTGTGCTGTTTGGTTCCCCTTGCTGCTGTGTTTGTGTGACAGGAGGCAGCTTGCTCTGTTACCTGTGCAATAAACTTTTGAGTTCAGCGTGCAGCCTTGCAAGGACAGGTCCTGCAGCTGTTAAACTCTCCACAGCCATTCATGTGCACGAAGCTCTTTGGTGATCTGCTTGTGCTTAATGTGCAGACTAACTTGCAGGTCAGTTTTGAAACTGTCACAGATTAGTCAGAGTAATGGAGTGATGTGCTTGTGCACATCAGATGGGGTGTCTTGTGATCAGCAGAGTCCTCTCAGCTTGTGCCTTGTGACCTGTAGTCTTGGGCTTCTAGAAAAATATTTTTATATATTCGAATGCAGAAAATGGATTAGCTTTGGTTTAAATAGCAACCCGGCTTACTTCTTGCCTTCTTTGAGAGTTATTTGGTCCTCACTGTGAACAAGTTGAAGATAAGCTAGTGTTACAGCAGACCTTTGTCTCAAGTTTGGTCATCTTCTGGGTTAAAATTTGTCATTGTGGCAAAAACGATGAGAGCTGCTGTCTTGGTAATCCGTTATTGTGGTCTTTAGATGTGTTTCTGAAAACATGCTATTGTCTCCTTTGCATAAAGAAAATTTTTACACAAGTGGATGCTTAACTTCCATTTCGTTCTGCAAAAGCAAGAGAACAGGAAAGCGTGGAGGTAATTTCCTTTTCTGATCTAAACAAACTTAAAAGCAGTCTTCTTAAAGCAGTGATTCCATTTACATCCTTCAGAACAGGAGGAGCATTGCTACCTTATCCCTAGCTTTCTCTCCTATTTTAAAGTCATTAGTGAAACTTAAGTTTATATGATACCAGAATCTCTCTTCTGGGATTTCTCTCAAGGGTCTTACTTTTGTCTTACGAAGAAAAGCACCATCTGACAGTGTTTACTTTCAAACAAGCTGTGAAAAAACTTTTTTTAGAAAAAAACCTACTGCACTTTTGTGTCAGTGATCATTTCTTGATCTAATTGTCCTCTTTGCTAAGTAAGAGGAGTGTTCCTTGCTGATTTTCAATGTCCTTTGGAAAAGTTTTGCTCTTATTCAACTGGAGATTGAAGGTTTCAGTTACCTTAGTGGTTATTCTTTATCTGCATGCTGTGCCTTAATATCTTTCAAAATATTACGAGATTGAGAAAAGGATGAAGAGATGTGAGGGAAAAACCAAGTGTGAAGTATTAGTTATATGTTGGTTTAGATGAGTATCCATATTGCAGAATGTGTTTTGTAAGACAAGTGCACTGAGTCTGTGTCAAAACAAAGTGTCAGAGTCTTTTGGAGGGGGAAAAAGTAGTTTTTTCCCTGAAATATTTTCCATGAATATTTAGTTTCTTTTAACTTACACTTGGTGGGCAAAATTGTATCAAATATAACACTAAATTTGGTATTTCTGGTTATATGCCCAACTACTGCCCACACATTTCTCTTGGTTTTTTATACTTTTCTGTCATCCTTGTCAATCCCGTGCATTCATACAAAAATAAGAAAAATTTAATCATCTGGAACTGTATGGTAAGATGCTGTGAGAACTTAGTTCTTGCATCTTACAGAAGTATTTTTGTAAACTCCTCACAAAATTTAATGCCTTGGTCTTGCCTCAGCAGTTTTCTTTGAGTGATGTGCAGTCATTTGGGAATGAATGGCTGTAGTGCTCAGTTGACATAGGCCATGCAGAGGTCCATTTTGCATATGATCTTTTGAATTCAGCAGAGATGCTGTATTTATTTCTTGAACAAGCCTAAACCATTGAGAGAAGAACTGTGTTTTGCCAGAGCTCTCTTAAATCAGTGTTTTTCAATCTGAAGTTGGCAAGAAACGACTGTGGAAAAACAAGGCTATTGCCAGTAGTTTCAGTTGTGTGGGGTTTTTATGCTTTTCAGGATCCCACAATTTGAAAATTACTGCTCTAAATGATTTGTTAAATGAGGGCTAGTTTTCCTTTCCAAATTGGCTGTAGGTGTTAAGGAGTATGAGCGCCTATCTTATAAGGAGTATGAGATACTTAGTGATCCATTAGATTAGGATTGATTTGTATCTTTCCTTCCTCTTCTCATACTTTGCTATTTAAAAGTATATATTATCAAATAATGGGTATCATGGAGGCTGCTAAGTCTGGAAAACTTCAACTTGAAAGCTGACTTCTGAAAAAGGGTAGAGTGGTGTTAAGTAGGTCTGTTTACAGAACTGTGCTACATGAATGTAGAGCTTCTGTATTTTCCCTTCCAAGAATCTTGCTATGAAGGCCAAACTCCTGCTAGTTTGTGTTAGATCTAAAGATTTCATTGCATTCCTTCCTTACATGGTTGTGAAAGGAACTTTAAATATCCAGGCTTGAGCCTGAACTGATGTAGTCTCTATGCAGCACATTGGCAGATGCCCTGAAACAACAGGTAAACTACCTTTCAGGTCTCAAGAGGACATGGATTTATTTATTTTAACGACTAAAAGGCATCTGAAGTATGGGATGGACGCTAAGCTGTTTGGTAATCCCTTGGTGCACTGCTCTTCTGGGTATCAGAACCCGAATAGTCTCCATCCTGGCTGCTGTCCACCTGACTTTTTTTGTTAGAACCATAGCTGAGGTCCCAATTTGAGCATGCTAACAGTATAGAATTGAGTAGAGTTCAGAGGTTAC
The DNA here is from genome assembly GCA_013397075.1 of Rhabdornis inornatus. Taxonomy (NCBI): domain Eukaryota; kingdom Metazoa; phylum Chordata; class Aves; order Passeriformes; family Rhabdornithidae; genus Rhabdornis; species Rhabdornis inornatus. The sequence goes on along the minus strand of VWZS01002368.1, from coordinate 1,633,651 downwards.
TCTGCTCAACAAGTTACTCAGTTTTAAAATAGATTAAAATTTGACTTCATGTGTTAAAGATGTTGCAGAACTGTAGTCAACTTTGCCATGGAGGCTGCACTCCTTTCCTATGACAGATTGGTTCTTGTTCTTAAATCATCTGTTTGCCTGTGACTAATCTTGAATTTGTATCTTTCTGCTGCTTGTACTTTGAAGTGAATTATGTGCTCCAAATAAGAACAGAGGATAGGGCTTTACATTTTCTCAACTCCCATGTAGCCCAAGGACTGCTCCTGGCCCTAGGATAGGAAATGCCTTCCGCAGCTTGGTGTATAATGGGAGGTGCTTGAGAGGAAGGCATGTATCAAGAAGTTGATCTTAGCTGCTTTGGTCTATACTTACTGGTGATGGTGATGAACTTTAGCAGCTAAATGCACTTGTGATGACACCTCACAAACTTCAGAAAGTAAGCAGTTATTTTTGGAAACTTTTTTTCCCCTCAGGACTAAAAGTACTAAACCTACTTAAAAAAAGTCTATGCAAAAACACTTTTTCCCAAGAAATTGGCACCTTCTGCTTATCATGTTTGTGGGCATTTCAGCATCCCAACCCTATATCCCTCTTGATGTTCCTTCTTGTCTTTGTTTCCTGTTGTCTGAGATTTGGAGGGCTTTCCATTGCTGTAAGGGAAGAAGAGTAGTTATTTCCTATTCAGTCGGGGAAAGAGATAAGCAATCCTCTGATCTCATATTTAAGGCAGATGGATCTTTGCTCTCAGCATGCCATAGTGCTGCCTAGGGGTGTCTTCATGATTCTGCTGGTAAGCAGCAAACAGAACTAATTTCTGAGTTGGTTTGTGCTAGCAGACTTGAAGGGTTAAGAGTGCTGAATTGTTGTGCAGTTTTGAGATTCTCTTTAGTGGTGTCAGAAATTTCTTTAATAAATTAATAAATCATGCTCTGAACACTGGTTTGCTGCCCCATGGTTTTGCTGGTGTAGCTCTATCTCTATTTGGTCTGTTTATAGGCTGGGTTGTGAAGCCAGGGTTTAATAAGCTTTGACTCTAGTGAGAAGTCACAGGTTAGTGTGAGCAGAGGCTGTAAGACCTCAGCTGTGAGCAGACCAGAATGAGATCCATGGATGTGGGTGTGTGGAGGAATCCCTCTAAGGGGTGGCCTTGCCTCTGAGCTGGGAACCGTCTGTTCTTAGTGGCAGCGAAAGGACACCAGTGCCTGCTGGAGCACCCCGTGGTTATGTGTGACAAGTGAGGCTCTCCTGAGGACTAATTCCCACTTTCTGTCAGCGTGGCAGCCAGTGTGCAAATGTGCTTTGGCTGTAGTGCGATATCTGCCTCACCCTCTGCTGTCAGTCCACACTCATGTAGGGCTGGGGTCTAAAGCAGCTCGAGTCAGGTGGTCTCAGGGAATTGATCTCTTGCTTCAGATGACCTCACAGAAGGTCATAAGCTTACTCTTATTTTCTAAATGACACATAAAATACTTGTCTGTGGGCTTTCAAACCCCTTGGTAAGTCATTCTTTAACTCAGGTGGCTCCTCCCTGTTAGTTCCTTTTGAGGGGAGTAGAGATGAAAATGAACTAACAGGACATCATAGCCTTGAAATATCCCAAGAGTTTTTCTTCTTGGAACCAGTGAAGGAAAATGAATATATCTTCAAAACTAGGTCTCTTGAAAATCCAGATTTAGCATAAATGAGGGTCAAACTTCACAAAGAATGCTTTTAGAAAAGGAGATAATGAATTTTAATAGCTATGTAAAGACTAAACTTCTCCAAATACATCTTAAAGCATTTTTGGGGAATGGGCAAAATATTTCCCACTTCAGAGATAAAATGGTTTCAGGTAACTAACCACCTGATCTTCCCATCAAAGAGGAAAGTGTATTCTTTTGAAGACTTTGCTTATTAACGTTCTAATGTGAAACTTTAGGGGGCAGTGTTTGGGGAGGCACTGGTGAGAGAAGGCAGCAAGGTTCTGGTGGGTTTGTTTTGGTTTTTTTCTTTGGTTGGTTCTGATTCTGTTTTTGTTGTTTTAAGCTTAAAAAGTTAAATGGAAGTCACAGTGAAAAAGCTATTCTAAAAACATACTGTTTTCAGTTAAAGGTTAGGACAGTATAGGGATGTGCCTAGATAGGTTCTCTGAATCTTTTTTTAAAGGAAATTAACAGAAAATGGTCCTCAAGAATATAGAATAAAGTTTTTGTAGGCTTTTGAGGCATGAGTTATTCTTTGTCCAGAAGTAAGTTAAACATTATGCTATTTTTTAAACTGTATTGCATGAACATTAAGCAAGTTTCTAGAGGGTCAGATTTCTGAACAGGCAAGAAATTATTCTCTTTGCAGTATCACTGTTTTGGTGAAAAATATTGAAATATATTGATTATATACCCTCCTAAAAGTGATGTTTAGTGTTTGTAGAAGATGCTATAGGAAACATTAAATAGACTTTTTTCCTTTTTAAAATAAAGGAGAGGTTATGCTGGAGCAACTGTAATAAAGCATTTCACTCTGATTTTGAAGGAACTGCAAGTCCACATTTCGGACCTTGCCAAACTGCAGCTTTGTGTTACATTTAGAATAGGTACAGTTTTGGGCAGTAACTCTTACCATAATTTCTGAGAAATCACAATTGTATGTCTTTTAACTTAAATGAGCAGTATGGGATAGTATAGTTGTTTATGCTGACCAATATATAAGGTTATTCAGGAAAGATTTTGGTTCCACTGCAGATAAATAGAATACGTGTCCAAGGGATGCATAGCAGTAAAAGTGAATTTCTGTGTAAAAACACAGTTCATGGTTGCACAGCAGTTTTTACTCTCATATAGATTTAAAATGCTGCAGGAGAAGGGTGATCATAGCACCTCCTTTGTGTCACTGCCCTCACTTTGTGTAAATGCGTGCTGGGTTGGGTCAGGAAACTGATCCCTGAACCGTCTTGTCATGTTACTGTGCAAATGCAAGATGAGTGAGCATCTGGGGGGGTGGGGAGGATGAGTGGGATCAGCTCTTTCAGTGGAGAGGTGGATTTATCATGGATTAAAGTGCCAGGTGATCAGTAATCATAGCTTCAAAACATTGAAGACATGCTGCAGAATGAACTTCCCTGTTACAGTAACCTTCAGTCTGCAATAATCTGTCTTCTAGTGGCTTGGGATAAGTGAATTGTGGAATTTTGTGTTTCTTACTCTGCTTTCCATAGTTAATAATTTTTGCGCAGTGTATTTTGCAGTCTTACATTTTGCTTGCACATGGATTTTACTGCTGTTTAATTTTTATCACCCTCCTTTAATGCACGTGAGTCAGGCAAGCCTCATTCTAATCCTGATGCTGCCTTGCTAGTCAATGTGCCTCAAGTTGCATTAAGTATTGAGTAGATAAAGATCTCTATCCAATATGTTTGTTTTTCATAAAATTACAGGAAGTTACAGAAAAATTGATGCTGTAATGGGGACATTAGGGTCATCGCTAGTTAGCAAAAAGTGGTTTACAGGGATGAAAATAGCTGAATCTATCTTTCTATCCCCTAGTAGTCGTTCTCATAGGTATTTCCTTGCTCTGGTTCCTGTGACATAATGGTAGTCTAAATTCTCCTTTCGAGCTAGAGTGAACACACTTTTGAATGTTGGCCTAAAGGAAGGGATTCTCTTTAGCTCTTTGGGTAATCTGCGTATTTGGGCTTAACAAACGACAATGATCTCTGCTTGGGTACCTACACCGTAAGTTTATGTTGCCAGCTGGGGAGATGGACCAGTGCTGGAACAGCTTGTTTGGGGTCAGTGTTCTCCCAAAGAGCAGGGGCAGTGGGTTTCTAGCCATGGGAACTTCCTGAACCTCAAGCCCTCATTGCACCAGACTTTGAAGCATTCTTGGTCTAGTGCAGTATCTTCCATTTTCAGTGAAAACAGTCCCTACCACAGAGGGATGCATAGGTTTGGACTGGGCTTTTTATGTGGTCAGCTAGTCAGGATGCATATTCAGCACAACTTCTGGTTTAGGGATTTTGTGTTAAGACACAGTTTAAAGTTGTCATAGGGTTTCCAAACAGGAATCACTGGGAAAAAAAGCGAGTAGAACTAAGGACAGTTAGCACTTGTGCTGAATTCATCTGAGATTCATCAGCCAGCAACTCCAGATGGCTGACCAAGCTGCATTCACGAGAGAGAACTGGAGTAGGAACCACTCCCAGATAACACCTGTCTGCTCATTCAGCTGTAGATCCCATTGCCTTCCATGCGAGCTGTGTGAACTCTGTGGTGGCCTCTCCTGCAGGAGCATGAGTCTGTCCTGCTCCTGTGTGTCTCACCTGTCTCACTCTGCAGCACACTGTGCCAAAACCTATGGACCACAGAGTACTGTTGACTCTATCTCCTTTCTATTTTAATAGGCCTTGATTTTCCAGTGTCTTCACTGTAACATGCATCTTTCATGGTTTTCACTTGCAAGGAGTCCAGTGCAGTTACACATCTGACAAGCTGGAGTAATTGCATGCTGTTATTTAACAGGCTTTTAGGCAGCAGCTACACTTCTACTTCTGAGAAGAGGTTTTCTGTGATTTGCTGGCCATGCTTTTCATTATGGCATTGTTTAAGGCAACTCCTTGTGTTACCACTTACACTTTTGCTCTTATTGGAGCTGGGATTCTGGGCTAGTTAAACCTTTGTCTTAACCCTGAGCAGCCATTCTCATTCCAGGTGAACTTGTAGAAGTACTTCTTTAAAAAAAGAGAGAAGTGAGGGGTGTGTGTGCAAAACCACTTATCTTTTCTGCAGTCTCATGAACTTCTACTGGTGTAACTGATGCAGTGTAGGAGTAGGAGTAAGTGATGGAGTAGAGAAGGGAAAGGGCTGCAAAACCTGCTGTTGCTGCTGCTCAGGAGACTGCTTTGAATCAGTAGGATGATTAGAGTTTGCCTCTATGAATCTTGCCTCATGCTCGCACTGATCTTTTAAATGGGGCAAAAGATTACATAGATACTTTGCCAGTGTCCCCTGGTGCAAAAAGTAGAGATTAATTTTTGTTACATCTGAAGCCTTGCATCTTCTTGAATTGCACTGAGTTCTTCAGTGAGGTTATGTGATTGTTCATTCTGTACTGTCTTTATAGTTTGAAGTAATTTATAAACCCGAGCTGTGTTTCATGTGCCTTTGGCTTGAGGGATACCTGGCAACATGTTACTTAAATCTCCATTGAAATATGCAGGGCTAACCAGTTTCTGTCAAAGATGAGGCAAGCTGGTAGGAGCTGTTTTGTTCTTGCCATCACACCACAAGCAGCAGCTGAAGATGTGCATAGGATGACTTATTTCAGAAATCACATATCTTAGCAGTTGTCAGGAGGAGGGAAAACCTTCAGTCTCCTGTTTGCTTGTGATGATGGATGCATAAACTGGAGCTTGAGTCTCCATCCATGCTGGACCTTCTAATGTTCGGCAACATGATAGGCAGAAAGATGGCTTCTGGTAAAATGTTGGACCTTTTGCCTTTTGGTTTGGAGTGGGGTTTTTTTGTCTGTTTTATCTGTGGACTGCCATGAGTATGAAGCATCTACATGGTTACCTCATGGAACCCTTGTTACCCAGAGAAACAAATTCTATGAAACTAGTCTGTTCTGTTAATTTGGGAATGAATCAGAATAAATGGTTCTTAGTGTGTGCCTAGAAATATTTCTTAGAAACAAAGATTTGACAGTCCTTGATGATGTATGTTGGTTACTGTAACTTTTACATTTGTTTGCTGTGGGTGGGGATCCTCTTGTAACCTTTCTAAAGGCAGAGTCCGTGCTTTCCTCCTGTTACCTTTGCTATTAAAGCTGGATAGTACAGACATCTGCCTTGATGAATGAGTGGATGTCATTCTTGGTAAAAGTAAATTTAAGGCGAAAAGGAAATGGTGAAGGATTTTTTTTTTTTAATTCTTTCTTTTTAGTAGTTGAACTAGCTGTTTTGGTTTCTTTTCTCAAGGACCACAGGAATAAATCTGAACAATGCAAGGTTGAGTTGCACCTGTAAAAATGGATTCGTTTTCTTAGCTTCCTCCTGTTCTGCACAAAGCCACAAGCAGCAGAAGTACTGGAAGAGCCTGCTGCGTAGGCTTATGCTAACCGTATGTTAACTTTGCTTAAAAAAAATTAAACCCTACCTCCTGCAGAACTTGATTTGCCATTGAGAAGAGCTTTCCACTTGCTGGGCATGAAGGGGAATTTTTCAGTCCCTGGCAATTGTACAGAGAGATGGCTATTGTTATTAGCTCAAAGACTGTAGAAAGAACTTTAATTTCCCTGCTCTGTTTGGTGCCTCTGCAACTCCACACTGTCTTTCAATGCAGATATGTAGCTGACTGTCCACTGTTGCTGCTTCTAGGTTCCTTTCATTTTACATTTTCTTCTGCTATCCTTGTGGTTCTACATTGAGTTTTTGGAATTATTTTTCATGAGATGTTTTTGTTTCCAATGTAATTTTATTTTTTCTCGGGGTCATTTATGTATCTGTCTTCACTAATGTTTACAACGTCTCCGAACATAGTATCCTCTGTGAATTTAACTAACGTGCTGTTTACCCTTTCTTCCAGATCCAGTTTCTGATCCTACTTCCACATTTGGGAGTATGCAAGGGACAAACACATCTCTTTGCGTAGCTTGACTGGATATCCCAAGACTAGGATGTTAGTATATTTAAACATTTTTTTGCATTAAAATGTTGCCAGTATCTTAATTGCACGTAGACTATTATTTCTTAAATGTAATTAACTTTATTGGCATTATGCATATTCAGAAGCCTGTTGGTAGAAACATTCTGCAGTCTGACTAGTGCTTATTGGTGACTTTAAAGTGGGTGCAGGAGTAAAAAGAATTTCAGGGTTGCTTTTTAAATGAGCTTATTTAGTGTTAGAGATTTAGCACTCATTTTTGAAAATGTTGGCTCTTTGCGTAATAAGATTAACTGTAGGTTAATCCATGAACATATAAAATCTTTAGACTATGTTCAAGATAGTCATGAAAGACCATTTCAGACTTCTGAATGCATGAAGAGAGATTTTTAAATACTTGAAATAGTCAAATATCTATAGAAATACTTGCATCAAATAAGTGTTAACAAAACCAAAATTGCACACTGAAGTCTTCTTTAATTCCCTGCATTGTAGGTCATATTACTTATTCTAGGACTTGTAAGGAGCCAGTTGTCTGGAAGAATAAACTCTATGCTAAACTATTTTTGCAAATTTGATAATGCAGCTTCCTTAAAAATGTGATTTGTGATTGTATCACTATTGCAAAATGAGATATTGCATGTTTTCTGTTACGTAAGTAATTGTATGGAAGTAATTGGCAGTTCAAAGACAAAGTCAGCATTAAACTATGTGCTATTTTGAAAAGTGTTGGGTTTTTGACTTGGCTACTCTTGGAGTGTTTCATGTATTCAACTACTACTGTATTTAATTATTACTTATTGAATACTAATATTAGCAAGTATTTAAAATACTGAAGTCACTAAGATACTGAATGCAGTGTTCATTGTGGAGCTGTGGATTTTGCAGGTTCCTTTCCAGCCTTAGTTTTCCAGTGTGCTTCTGTTCTTTCTACCCTGTAAATGAAAGGCACCTTCTCTTCATGTGGCTTGAATTCCTTTTGTTAAAACTGCTGCTGACCTTCTCAGCTATGATTTTAAAGTGATTAGGTATAGTTTCTCTGCTTGGATTTTAATTGGTACTATTCAGCTCTGTCCATAGGTAATAAATCCAGGTAAAATTGTAATTCTTCTTTAGCTTGGCTACTTTGGCAAGAGAAGAACTAGAGCAAGTTTTTCTGCAACACTTGTTCTGGTATTCCTGCTGCATTTTGTTTTAGTGTCTGATTTCCTTCGCTTATACCTCTGGTATTATTGCTGTGGTTTTATAGAAAAGTGTGTTACTGTTACTACAATGTGTTCGAGAAGTCTAATATTCCTTGAACTTGGAAATATTTCTGGTTTCAAAGATAACTTTTTTGAAAAGTTGGCTGTATTTGAAATAATTTTCAGAGTACTTAGGATATAAATTGACAGTAGTGGGAAGCAGGGCACTCACATGAAGTAGCTATTAATGCTTCTTGCACACACAGTCATCAGTAATTTACTGTTCCCTCTTCATGTCATACTTTGTTCATTCCTTCTGCATGATAGTCTTTTTCTTTTAGAGAAACTTACGTATGAAGAATTCTGTAGGGGAAAAAATTATCTTAAGGGAAGATATTTACAAGGTGTCATAGACATCAACAAACTTTGAATAGTTGTTAGTGCTACTGTAGACTTATTAATCCCTTAGGATCAGGTGATTAGGGTGTAGCCTGCAGAAGCTCAGTTTGCATCACATTCCTTTGCTGTTTATATGGCTGTACTGCTGGCAGTTCCTAGCTGTGGATTAGGAAATCCATTTCTGATATTTTGCTCTGAAAGAACAATTAAGAAGTTATAAAAAGAGCTGCTTGGAATGCAAGTGGACAGTGATACTGATCTTAAAAGCTGAAGCTTGTAATGAAGCAGCACTCAAATTGTGAAGAGTTTCTGGGTTTTTTTCATATAAAGGCTGCACTGGATACTTCAGTCTCTGATGAATTTAGCAATACTACAACGTGGGCAAGCTTGAGAAGATTTGTGTATGGGTTACCTGGAAAATTTAACTGATTTGGAACAAAGGACCAACTTCTGGTTTGGAAGGCTGAGTGCTCTCCCAGTGTTTCTTCACTTGGCATCAAAGAATTGGTTTCAGATCTTCTGATCATCCTAGTGATGATAGTGACTTCATTCTTTGAAAAGATCTGAGGCAGGTCTAGCAGGTTTACTAAGACCTTTTATTGAGATACTACTGTAATGAGATTCTACTGTTGTAGAAGTCTTACCTTCAGATGTTTTGTCTTTGTAACAGTTTGATGTTCTTGACTAGAAACTTGTGATTTGTTTAACTGTTAGCATATCCTGAGATTCTGCTGCAACACAGTGACATTGAGAAACTTAGTGTGCAGGAAGTATGGGACTGCTGTCTTCCCTCAAGTTCAGATCACAAATGATGCTTTGAAGTAAAGAACTTCAACTAGATTGAAAACAAATGTGTGAGGGTATAGGGTGGCCTCAACCAAAGTACAGTGGATTAAACATTTGACTAAAGAAGGCCAATAATATATGCTACGTTTCAGGAATTCTAGAAGGTCTGGAATAAATGACATGGAGAAGACAGCAGTGTCAAAAAGCTGCACATAACTGCTTGGTTTGAGGAATACTTGAAGATGATGGTAGGAACTGAAATTATTATGTATATAACTCAGTTAAGTGCACTATAAGCTGTTAAATATACCATTAGCCACCAGGTCACTGTAGCTATCCAGAAAAGATACTTGGGAATAACTTTGAAATCCTTAATGAGCATAATGAAATTCATGTTCTCTATCGTGTTACTTTTGCATCAACCAAATCCCAAAGGATCTGTTCTGGCTGTGATCTTCAGTTCTGATCCAGTAATTACTTCAGATATCTGTCTTTAATCTGAATGAAGGAAAGGCAGTCTGAGAGAGCAAACAACTAAGTTGGACAGATCTTGATTTCTGCAGTGTTGTCTAAGATGTCCCTCCCTGGTCCTGCCACTTGTTCCTGCTGATGTAACTGGACTAGGCCAGGAAATTGTTCCAATCTAGAAATAAGGCAAGCAAAAATTATTTTTTTTAATCTTCTGTATGTTCTTACATAGTAATTTATATTGCCAGTCAAAAGTGTGATTATAAATGCTGATGGTTAAGCAGTCTGAGCTTAGCTTACAGAATTGGTGATGTGTGTCTGAGACCAAAGGGTTGGTTAGACTCCAAGAGTTGCAACATGAAATGATGGTAGATGTTGTGACATCAGAAGTGAGAGAGAGATTTATCAGTCACTTGTTCTTTGGGAAAATTTCGCTAAACCCCAAAGGTCAGGCTTTTTTACAGCTATTTACTGTTGGTTTCTTGCATCTGAGTGTAGTTACTTTTTTAGAAAAGGTTTACTGTTCCTCATCTATACTGAGTAATGTTCCATCACATCTGGCAATTTCAGTTCCTGCAGTTAATTTCTGCACCAAATTGTTTTTCTGCTGTATTACTTTGTTACAGAGTTGTCAACAGCTGTGCTTATGCTTTTCTATTTCCAGAGGAATGTCAGGGCTTGCAGCTTCTTTAGTGCATGAACATAACCTGAGGTGTGACTGAAGGATAACTGAGAATATTTCTTTTAGTATTTGGTTCTGTTGGCGCAAGAATAACAGCAGTAATACAGCTGTATCTTCCTTGCTGTATGCGAGAGTTGTCAACTGCTTACTTTGTACCTTTGTGTTCTTAATACTACTGCTGTGCAAACAACCATAAAACTGGAGAGGATTGTTAGGCTTAGTTTTGCTTCCTTTGGGTTTGCACCTTGTGTTGTAGACTTGTGGAATAATGCCTCACTTGATGTATACTTGCAAGTGTGACTTCGGTGATTGCAATTAGTCACTACAACCTGCCCTGTCGCTGGTATGAATTCTGTGTCTTTCAATGTGAAGACACTCTTCTCTGTGTGTTGATTTGTTTTCAGGGTTTTTGTTTAAGGGATATAACTTGTGACTCCCTGCCCTTCTTTCATTTATCCTTTCGTTTTTGTGTAGCTGCCTGTATCACCTTCTGATTTCGCCCAGATCATCCTTCCTTTTGAAACAGAACTGACCTGTCCATCTGAAAAGGCTAAGGATAATTTTCCAGAATTTTTGGTAGGCCTTGAAACATCACATGTGCTTCATATTCACTGTAGTAATGATTCAGCTTTCTTTCCATTATCTAGAGCTTTCTTTGCTTTTGTTAGCTTTTTAATAAGAATTTAGATATACTCACTAGTGTAGTGAAATAATCACTTAAGTCACTTTATTAAGTGGTGTATCTTTGCATACCATAAGATTTTTCAGGATGCTGTGAGCTAGCTGGAGTCAAGGTGTGCTGTTCATTGAGGCAATTACGTAATGGCTTGTCGTGGAGGTTTATTTTACACCAGATAGACAATCACAAATAACAGAGTGAAAATGCTCTTCACAATTTTTACCTTACAGGTAAGCTCAGTATATTCACCTCTCAACTCAGAAATGTTCAATTGTGTTCATGGGTCTATTCATTGAAGGACATCAGATTTTCAATGATTGGTGATATAATTATGTTTAGTTTCCTAAACATAATAATGTTTTCATTCCTATTTTCCAATTACTGTATAGATCTGAAAAATATCTGTAGAGATGGTGAAAGGGATACCTATAACTTGAGAGCTGAAAGAAAAGGATGGTGTATTGAGTTAATTCAGTAATGAATCATGGTGTAAATGACCTCTTGTGGTAAAGAAGTTAAACTGAGTCACACTCCAGGAGTTCTCTAGATCACAGCTGTGGTTTGGTAGATGATTTTTCTGCTGGCAGTCCTTGTTTGAGTGAATTCAGCAGCTTGTACCTACCCTCTCTGGGCTGATTTTTAGCTTTGAATTATTTCAGTTAATGTGGTTTCAGTAGGTGGCTGTGTTGCAGACAGGGAACAAGTCAGGCAAGACTGAATTGCTGAGGTCAGGCAACCCTCTTCAAACAGGACAGTTTTGGAATATGAAATTTAACTTATACCTCAGCCAGCTCAACTCATCCTCTAGTGCTTTTGCACTATGCCAATATCTCTTGAGGTTGGGGTGAAAGCCATTGGTGTCCTGTGCTTCCACATAGACAGCTTCTTTGGGAGAGGGAGGATTCTCCTGTGGTTTAGGCTGACTTGGACCTCTACTATACCTGTTGCGGCGAGTTGTTCCTGATAGCACACCTGGCCTTCTCTGATCTGTGATGTGAGCATTACTGTGGCCGTGAAATAAAGTGGAGCATTGAATTGATGCTGCTGGAAATCCTATCTTTTCTGTGGGAGGCGTTTTCCAGGCAGATAAACTCCATCTACTGCAAGGTTATTCTTAAGTTTGTGCCTTAGGAGCATGGCATATGGGGATAAACAGTGGTAGTTAATGAATGCCACCTTACCTTTGCTTGGGAGTGAAGCATTAACAGATTACCTCCAATGGGAAAAAAGTTTCAAGGTTTTTATTTTGCTGCCATAAGTACTACAACACAGAAATAGAAAAAAATAGCCTCAAGTTCGAGAAATGTTTGGGCCTCTGTATTTTGGTCCATGCTGATTTGTGCTAGTGTGCATTCTCATTCTTGAGCTATTTGACTCTTCTAATATGTTTGTAAACTTCCTAGATAGTTCTTATAGTTTCATATTGGTGAAAGTTGTACCTGGTTGCCTGCCGGAGCTCCATACCTGGAGGTTGAACAAATAAGAGCATTTTGAACTGAGATACTGAAAAGCAAATCCCACTTCAATTTTTATTGTTAAAATTTGTCTTTTTGGATTTTAATTTAGTTAAATTTTTTTTTTAAATTTAGATCCTATTCTACTATTAAGTAAAACCTATACTTTTAAAGGATGCATAGAAAGTTGGTAGTTACTGAAACTCTTCTGTTGTAGTTCTTTGCCATTTTGTACTGTCTATATTTTATGGTTTATTTTCTAAAGTAATAAAATGCAAGTATTTACATGAGAAGATTCCAATTAGGTCCTGCATTAGTGCTGACTGGCTGTGAAGGAAACCAGATAGTCATACAATAAACCTCCTGATCTTGAGGTAAAATGTAAAACAGAAACCCACAGCCTCTGACTTGAATAACCAGCCATATTAATGGTGCAGTATCTACAAATTGGAGGGTTCTTTGTCCTTTCACCCCTGAAAATCCAGACGAAGATTTCAACTCAGCCTGCCAGAACAATTGCTGTTTCTTGAGGGGATCTTGAGATAACCATTGCAATGTCCTTAGCTTTTCTTGAATTCTGCTTCTGAGACTTTTGATTGGAGATAAGAAGTTTATATGCCTTTGTACAATTTTCTTCTTGATATCAGGTTACACACACAAAAATACTCATCGTGGGAGGGAAGCGGGAGATGATCCATATTTTGCTATACTGTGCACTCTGGTAACGAGCTTTATAATTTGTCACTTCTGGTTTTTTGGGGTTGAATTTTCAGTTGTAATCAGTGGATAACCTGCAAGTTAGAGTGCTAATATTGGATGGAGAGTCCCCTGTTTCCATTTCTTACACTGTGGCACAAGCCTGGTAACTTGCTTTGCTTCTCTGCTGTTCCTTGTAGAGCGGAGAGATCTCCCCTCTTCTAGGGTATTTGGCAGGGCACTTTTCTGCTGTCAAGGCAAGTGCATTGCAGCTCTGTAGTTCTGATGTGTAGCTGATATGCTGTCATATCTAGCTCATTAAATTTTAAATGCCTTGCTGTGAGTTTGGGATTGCATCAGAGAAAATGTTCTTAGACTTGGTTCTCAGAGGAAAAGGAATAACTTGGTTGAGAGGGATGCGTGGAAAGCAGAGTGAGGATGGTCTGTTGTGGTTTTTTTATTAAAATCACAAACTAGTAATGGAATTTTAATTAGTCTTGCAGAACGGATGGTCAGTCAGAAGCACTTCTATCAACAGTTCTTGTGGTTTTTTGCTGCTTTTTTGGTTTCTCATTTTCTGCTGTGTAAGTTACTCTAACAGTGAAGGGGTGACTGTTTGGCAGAACATGCACCTTGTTGGCTTCTTGATAGCTTCAAATGAAGCTTATCTGCAGGAGATGCTGTTCTATAGTGAATAAAGCATTACTCTAAGGTGAAAGAATTCTCATTCTCTTGAGCTCCCAAGGGCCTGTTTAGGGACCTCAGCACATCATATTCCATATTCTATCTTGAGAACAGAAGGTGTTTTGGTGCAAAAAGCTACAGAAGAGCTGTGTGTTGCTATACAGAACTTGGATATACCTGTTCTTTTAAATAGTACCTGTCTTAACATCCTTAGTTCTTTTCTTCTGTGTGCATGTGTCTATATGCTCTTATAGAACCAGGCTGATATTTAAGGTCTCCAGAATCCTCAGGAGCAGGAATGTCTGCACTAAGTCTCTGAACAGTGCAGTTTCATTAACAAGAATGGGGAAGCATGAAATTTGAAAAATTGGTTGAGATGCACAGCTTTTTCTTTGTTCCCCAAGAAGCTGCAGCAAAGTTGATTTACCTTGTAGTTGGAGTCCTTAATTGGTCTCCATCAGATAACGAGATCTCTCATCATAGGTGGATGGGAGTTTCTTTTATTTTGTTGCATGAATAGAAGAATATTCATAACTTATAATTATATGCATGTCATGAGATTTAGTGTATATTAATAACTGTCCTGTGACTTTTTTCCCCCTCCCTTGTTGCTTGGTCTTGCTTTTCTATTAAGATGCCTGTGACTGAAGCATTTAAGTTTAATAGATTTTTGTCCTGAAAGAGACAGAATTCCCGTGTTACACACAGACTGTAGGATTTTTCTGAATTAATTCCTGCTTCAAATCCCATAGCTGTGGATAAATATAACCAATCTTGACCAGAAAATCTAGGTATGAGAAATCCAATAAAAACCTGATGTGATGGTGGTGGCTCTTGCTTCAGTTAATGAGACTCCTAACATGATGAATCAAAATGCTGAGGGAGAGGGAAAGTGAAATAGATCTTAGCAACCAACCCATGCTTTCCTAAATAACACCTCCAGCATCCTAGTGTAGGGAAAACAATGATCCAGTCCTAGAGTGCATGTCTTGTGTCTTCAATTGGACCCTTGTAAAATTAAAGAGAAAGTGTCTTATGTCTGGCTGAGTTTGATCAGCTTACGGTTTCAGCTGCTGGATCTGGGTGTGTCTTTGAGAAGCTGTTTTTCCTGTTCCTAGATGTGTGATTTGTGGCTTGCTCCGTTCCCCCTACCCCCCTTTCCAAGTAGTGTTTAATTGCATTTGCTTTGGTAAGCAGCCTTTGTGACCTGGGCCTTTTGTTAATTGCTGCTCTTCCTGTCTTTGTAGCTCCAGTAAATTTAGTGACTGCTTTCTTCCAAGTCAGTGACTAGGACTGAAATGGCACAGGGCCAAGAACCAGTACTTGATGGACCTCGCTGCCAGTAGTTTCTCATTGCCACCAATATTTCAAGAGCTGTCACTTAATTGATTTTTAACGTTTTGTATTTATTTAACTGAATTTTTTTTTGTTTGGCTTAGGGTTTTTTTTTAAATTTTGGTTTGGTTTTTGATTTTTTGGTTTTTTTTAACTTCTGGTTTTTGTCAAGATGTGTTGTGCCAGCCCAAAAGTCTAAAAATATTATATCAAACCTGTTGTTAATTAAAATTTTAGTTTTGTAAGACTCTAATAAGAATTTCTGTAAGCCCATATTGATTTACACCATTTTTGCTATGAATTCCTAAGAACAGCTCATAGTTTTGAAAACCTTTACCAGTTTGAGAC
Organism: Rhabdornis inornatus; assembly: GCA_013397075.1. Lineage (NCBI taxonomy): Eukaryota > Metazoa > Chordata > Aves > Passeriformes > Rhabdornithidae > Rhabdornis > Rhabdornis inornatus. The sequence goes on along the minus strand of VWZS01002368.1, from coordinate 1,618,292 downwards.
CCCGGTACTAACTTGTTTAATGTGACATTTCAAAGAGATTCTTTTTTTCCTTTTTTTGAGCCCATTGGGGATTTGGAAATATTTCAAGACTTTCTGGAATTAAACACTGCTGCAAATACTCGTTGAGTAACTCACAGGAAGAAAACCAACACACGTCCATTGAATACTAAGACAATTAACTTGCACGTTAGTAAACACCACCTTGATACATTTTATTGAATGATTATATGCCATTCTGTTGAATGTTTTGTAATATACTACTATACTCTTACATGTATTACCTAAAATGTGTGCCTTGGTTTTGATTTAATCTTTGCTTACGTTAAAGCTGTATGCATTTCCTCTCTGGCTTTTGCAACATTTCTGAGTTTTGATTTATCTTCTCTGCTCTGAATCTTCCTGTCCATCATCCAACTGTTTGTCTCCTCTTTGTCCTTTTACTCTTAGTCACTTGGGTTTGGGTTTTGTTGTTTTAAATTTTTTTTCCCCATTTAGCAGGTTAGGTTTTTTCCCCCCATGGTTTTGATGGTTTCTAATATGTTTTTAGATAGTTACGAAATTTAAACAAAATATATAGCCAATTAATGTCTTAAGTGACTTGACTCAATTTCCAGCTTTTTGAAGTTGTGCTTTTAATGTGCAAATTGCTATATATTTGGCTGTTTATTATAAATAAATGCTGATGAATCACTTGTCTTAATTTCTGCTGCAACTGGTCCATTGCAGTTGGATTTGATCCTTGTGGATCACTTCCAACTCTGGATATTCTGATTCTCTGGTTCTATGACCTATTGTACTTAACTGCTGGCCTGGATAGTACTTATTTAGTCTATTGAGGTTTAGTTTATAGATGTATATTCACAGATTAATTTGATATGCACAGATGAGGGCTGAGGAGTTGACAACTATATATGTTGGTTTTTATTTTCTGCCCTTGCTATGTTGACTTTTTTTTTCTTTTTTTAGTTTCTAACAATTTATGTAATAATACATTCAGAGCAATAGTAGTCTCTGGTTTTTTACTACCCCCAAAATGATTTGTACATGTAAGTTAAAAGTCAAGCTTTACTGCTTTGACTAGATACTTATCTAGGGCCGAATTATGTAGTGACTATTCAAAGGTATATTTGAGCTGTGCTGTCTTGAGGGTGGAAAAGGCATTGTTTGACATGCTAGTTTCTGTGTCAGTGGCACTCCAGAAATGCATCCTTATCTTTTTCTGAAGATCTTGCATTCCTGGTTTTTTACAGTAGAGAATGTGTCTTTGGCTAATCTGCATTACAAGAGATTGGCCATCAGCTATCGACCTCTCTGATACTGTTATCCCGGGGAGCCTGGTAGCTACTTAATGATCACCAGGGCTCTCAGTTTTAAGGGACATGAAGACATGAGGGCCTAACTGAATTTTTGTTTTTTCTTTGCGAAGTTTAAATTAAACGGTTGTGTTAAATTGTTGCCTTAAAGCATTAGCTATCAAATTACAGCTGTAGTTTAAATTTATGGCAAAATATTTGGTTACAGATGGGTAAAAATGCCAAGAAAAGATGAAAATAAAACTGTTTAGATGGAGAGACAAAGCTAGTGAAAATTGATCACACTGAAGACTGCACAGTCAACCTTTTTTTCCCCCCTTTCTTTTTAGCTTTCATTTCTTTCCTTGCTACGATTGGCAAAAAAATGGCACATACATATTCTGATTTTTATCTGAGGATGTTTTAGGGGATGCTTTACTTGTAAAGCAAACAGTTGTGAAATAGGAATAAGTTTGTAACAACCTCTGCATTTAAAAAGTTATTCCACTCTTGCTTCAGTACTAAGGGTTTTCGTTCTTTGTTCTTTTTTCTAATTCTTCACTTCTTAGAGAGCTTTCTGGAAAAGAGAGATGTTTTCCACTTTATAAAGTTGGGTTTTTTTTTTTAATTAATTTTTTTTTTCTAAATTCTTATGCTAACATCCAAAAAATATTTTTCATTGTAAAGGTCACCAGTAACATTTGTAAGAGTTAAATATGTAGCTGCTTTGATTGTGAAGAGCATGTGAGAGCTCTAAATACAACTGATATTGAAAATCTAATCTGATATATAGATAATACTGATTTCTAAAATACTGGAATCTTTTTTCTTTTTCTTTCTTCTAATTCTGTTATTCCTGCAACTTTTCCACTGGCTCTGCTCTTCAGCTGCTGTGAACTGTCAGACACTGAAATACAGATGATGAAAATAGAGAAACTGGAATTTAGCAGAGGAAGCCATGTTAATTTCTGTTCCATTTGAAATGCAGGAAAATATCATCTGCCAAATGGAAAAGGACAATCGGTGGGAACAGAAATGTTCTTTTCAAGCTTCTAAGAGCAGTGACAATGGAGAGAAAAAATACTATAAAAAGTAGGCAGCTCCTTTTTCAAGATTTTGTTTTCAATGTATTCTGCATGATTAACTGTACACAGTTGCTCTTTTGGAGCCCTGAATGACTGAACACAACATCACAGGGCTTAAACTGCATTTGCTGCATTGCACTTTGCATTTTGGGGGGATAGGGCTCAGCTTTATGGCAGTTTTACCAGTCTCTAGTATAATTTTTGAATACATTCATACTTCCCTTATTTGCCTTTTTTAATGTCAAACATTGCACATAAGATGTTCTGCTGTTGCTATGCAACTGCTAAATCCAATATTTAATATTAATAAAACCCGAGTGGCATTAACATCACTCAGAACAGTGGGCTAGCAAACTATGATCGTACAATATCCAAGCTGTAAAACTTGGCAGGGACTTCAGTGTGCAATTGCATGCATGGCAAACTGTGGGGCATGAGTCACTGGCAGTTACTATTAAAAGATTGATGAGTTTGAGTAAAATTTCTAAGTCTTGATTTTTATACATATATATATTTAAAAAATATAAGTTTTAAACAAAAAGATAAAGAACAAGGTTGGTTAGCTATTTTCCATAAGGTTTCATTTCAGAGTAAAATTCTGAGGGTCACTACCCATATGTTAAAAACATTATAAACTATTCAACATTATAAACCTATGGGCCAATACCCTGATTCTCCTATTTTTCTTCTAGGTCAGGTTGGTCGGCCCTTTCCCACTGTTCCTGCCACTTCCTGAAGCCTGAATTGGCTTTTTTTGGAGGCAGTGCTACTTCTCTGCCTGACAAGGTGCTGTTCAATGGGATGTGTTTCCAGTTTCTCAGTTTTTCCTCTTCCACCTTGTTTTCTGATTTCTCCCTATTTCTCTTCGCTTTTGACTGTAACTTCACTTTTTAATTTTTTTTTTTGTCCTTTCTGAGATCAGTTTTTTTGTGTTGTACCTCAGCAATGCTTTGGCCATCTAAGTCATGTTGCAGGCTTCAGATTCTGTAGGATCCTGCATCTGATCGCTGAAGATGTTGGTGCACTGGCACTCTTGCTGACACCCAGAGAGGTGTAAGGCTATTTGTCATTTTCCTTTGAAGACTGCTGTCCAAAATATAATTTAAATATTAGATCTGGATGAAGTCAGAATTATTTTAGAATTACTGCTCTTTTGAAGTGTAATGAACGATTTGCTTCATAGTACATGATCATTTAGATTTTGACTGATTTCTTAAACATTGCTATTTTGGGTAGTTTATCGGTCCTTGATTCACTCATGCAAGTTTCTCTAAATTTAAGACCATATTTTTGTTTCTTAATTTGTTTTTTATTTCTTCTTCTACCACTCAAAGACTCAAACAAGTAGGAGAAGCTAGAAGCCCCTAGCTACTTGGTTTACTTAGACCTACAAAGCAAAAGTATTGGAGGGGGGAGGGAAGGGCAGTCAATGTAGTAAGTTACAGTCTTGAATTTTTCTGGTCATTCCATTTTTATACATTTTTATAGGGTGGAGTTTGTCTATCACCCTTAAAGTAATTTTTGTACTTTTTATACTCACTCTGCTAACCCATCTTCTCACAGTACTGGGTAGTTAATAGCTCTCTAGATTTTTTTACCACTAACAGGGCGTTAGTGTAATATTGATTTACTTTTCCAAATAATGGCAGTAATTTTGATGCATGTTTTCCCTCTTCTGGAATAAACTAAAATTTATTAGATTTTTTTTAAGTGAGGTGTAAGTTGTGGCATTGAAGTAAGTTGGGACTGTATGTGTCTTGGATGCAGATCTGTGATTGAAATTTCATTCCTTGGTGATATGGCAATGCTGAATCCCCTCCTTTTAATTTTCTCTCCTCAAAACGCCACTGAGATGGAAGAATGTATTTTTTAGTTGGGAAAATGTACTTCTTTCAGTTTGGAGGCTTAAATGAGAGTATTTTTATTTGGGTAGAAATTACTCGATCGTGTTGTAGAACCTGCAGCTTCCTGTGTTCTTTTCAAAATTGTTTATTTCAATGTTGTAATGTTCTTTGCTTTTAACCTAGCTATTTAAAAAAGTGCAGGAGTCAGTGGACTCTAGATTGTGCTGTGATTTATCAGTAGTTTGGTCATCACAATTGACCTGTGTGTCTTGTAATACTTGGAGAAAACGTGTTGAGCTCTGTTCTTGGAACAGATAAATATAGAACTGCTATTATGAATATTGTAGTGACGTACTAATCTAGAAAGCTAACAATTCTTTTATTTGCTTTTAGGGTTTGAAAGTATTCTAGAAGGCCTGTTTGGACCTGGATTATTAAAAGATCTCAGTTTGTTTAAAGGTATTCAATCTCTATGTTTGTATCTTGTTCTGCATTTCTAATGACAGAAGCAGCCTCAGCTCTGCCTCTAGAAAATGTGTGTTACCGTGGTGATTTGTGCTTTTTTCCCCCCCTCCCCCAGGCAGTGCTCACAGTTAGTTTCATATTGGCTAAAATTACTAATGAGTGTGTGTTCATCTTTATGTAGCTGGGAGTGTATTTTGCAGTGCTCAGAAAAACAGATTTGTTGTGCATAGATGAAATGTATATAGTTTGGTAATCTGAGGATTTAGAAAAATGGCTGAAATGAAGCCTGAATCCTCAGAAAGCGGGCAAGAATGTTGTGAAACAGGTATTTAATTCAGCATTTCTCTTTTGGCTCCAGTTGTGTCGTGGTTTATGAATATGAAGTAATTTGCTATTCTTCTGATTTACAGACTGTGAGCCTGAAGGTGTTTCTGATTGGTCTTTTGATGAAAATTGTCTTTTCTGCTGCCTGAGAAGAGAAAAAGTGAAGGTAACAATGCAGATGTGTGAAGCTGGTAGTTGTAGGGGAGGGACAAAGGGAGGGAGTTTGCTGCTCCTAGTTAGCTGAATATGGAAAACCTGCAACCTCCTACCCCTTTCTCCTCCTTTGGAAAAAGGTTTTTTGAATTAAAATATGCGAGTTGATGAACAGACTTCCCTCTTTCTCTGCAACTTTTTCTTTGTAGTATGTAATGCAGGTGGTGGGTTTCTTTTTTTGTTTTCCTTGTGCATTGGCTCTTTCTGTTTGGTGTTTTTTATTTGTTTTGGGTTTTCTTTAGTTTTTTGTAAGAGATCTTGTTGGGAATCATGAAACCCTCCCCAAGGGAGCCAGACTGTGGCTTGTGCATGTTTACTACAGTCCGATGATGGGCTTATCTTCAATATGGAAATGTGGTCATTTTAAGAATCTAGAATCTTGTTCTGTATCTTGGAATCTCCTTCCCTGTGGGCCATATCCTTTTATTAAAGTGCTCTTGTGCATGGTAGATTTTGTACCAACACAATAAACTTGCAGTTCATTTTCTTAAGGAGATTATAGTTATATATAAAACAAAAGCTATGGTGCTATACTGATTGTTTTTCAGCCCATGTGTTGAAATTGTGATTGTTCTATAACATAGGAAGGAAGGATCATCTGCCTTGGCAAAACTTCATTTACTGGATTTTGTAACTGCTGCTTCTTCCTGCACAATGTAAAACAACACCAGAATGGATCTCTATCAACCTAGGAACAAAACAAAAGCACTCTTTCCTTTGCAGCAGCTAACATGTAGCTGCATGGCTTGTCCATAAAGGAAGTACCTTGTTGACACTGATTCTTGTCATGCTGCCAGTTCATGCATGTTTTTGTATTACAGTTTTTATTAAGGCATAGGAAAAGGTATGGGAATGCTTGCATTTGGAAGAGATAGAAGTCATAGTTATTTCATCGAGACTGACAGCAGGTAACATGTATGTATGTTCGTTGTGTAAGGAGTTCTGTCTTTTTTCTTACCTCATCTCATAAAAGAGCAAAATCCAGTTTTAAGCACAGGTCTATTTAAGCCGTTGAATTGATTCAGAAATTAGTTTTGTGGTGGGTGAGAGAGGCTGGTTGTAGTGTGGGCCAGTCTATAGTGTATGGGTAGGAATTCAAAAAGACAGTCTTGCTGCCCTCCAGCCTCTGTCAATTCTGTTGGGTTTGGGTATTTTGGCTTTTTGGTTTGTCTTTTTTTGTTTGTTTTGTTTTTGAGGGAATATGATGTCTCCTTTCAGGTCTAGGGTTTTTTGTGTATCATCTGAGAGATGGTAGGATGGGAGTGTTTCCTTTCCCCTGATTCCCCAGTGCTGCCCTGCTGGCACTAATGACATTAGCTTGCAATATAGAATTAGATATGATTCTTTCACAAGAGCCTTCAAATTGTGTGAATTTGACAACCTCTTAATTGGAATTATAATATCAGAGACAAAATTGTTAGGAAAAAGTTTGTAACTTAATTTGATATTTAGCTAAATAATGGACCATCTTCAGCTAATTTAGTTCAGCTAAGTTAGGAATGATTCTAGTTTATTTGACATATCTTCCATTGAACATCTTTAACTCTAGAGAGTTGCAGGCTGTTCATGTGCATCCTCTCACCTTGTTTGGAAAAGAACTGGGCAGGGTGGGATGGTTTGAGTTGGTGCTTGTGTAGTGCTGAGTTACAGAATGAAAAGGTGTGTGATTGATGCTGCAGCTAGGAGCAGGATAGCCACAAGCCATGTATTATGGTAGTGTGTGGCTGTGGCTGGCCTGTTTCTGGGGTTTTTTTGAGTACATAATTACCAATACCTCCTTTTGAATTAGTTGAATAATTAATCTAAGTACTTGATTTTCACCTGTCACATATAAGTGACATGTAGGTACCTAGTGTAACGAGTTCAAAACCAATAAATATCTTCAGTTTTTTTGCTGGATTTCATTTGCCCATAAGAATTACCTGTAACTTAGGAGACCAGTAGTTGTGCATAAGTAAAAATGAGTTCTGGACTGTAGGATGGAAGTTGAAGGCCAGTATTAGTTTATTGGCAGAGCTTCTTAAAAGGTGAAAATCTACATTAGCTCTCCCACTCTTTCAGTGATAGTCGTTACTGCTTTCACAGACAGGTTCAATTACATGACTTTTTCAAAGGATGGAAGACTATCTGCTGAAGTATTCTAAAAGGATTAATTTATTTGTAGTTCTAATAGCAAATGCTGAGCAAATATACCTGCATTTTTGGCCGTCAAAATACAAGACTGGTTTTGATAGAGAAGTGGACTTAAGTGTCTTCATTTGAAAGAGATAATAAAATACAGACGAAGTAAGGGGCCATCATCTTCCCAGACATATTTTTTTTCCAAATCCAAAGAGTTATGTGGAGTAATGTAGGACTTTCAGAAACTGTTTTTTTTCTTTTCATCACAGAATGTAGAATGCGCAATTGTTTCTGTATGGTGTGATAGGAGAATAACTGGTTACTTAAGGTGCTGCTACCGGGTTATGAGCATGGGTGCCTGTGTGCAGAAATGGGCAAGTACCTTGAAAGACAAAAAAATCCAGTTAGCATCTCTGGCTGCCTGCGTGTGGTGGGAGAAAGATTGGGTTCTATGGGACCAAATCTGACGAATTCACATTTGGATAATCTGCAATTGTGGTAATTCTCTATTGCTTGTGGTGTTTATCACTTTTCCTTCTAAAAGGTTGTGGTACAGCGAAGACCCATCAATTCAGATTGATTGAACTTGAAGGGTACTTGCCTCATCTCTTTTTAATTATGATTCCTAATTTTACCATGCGATTTGTTGAATAATCTGACTGAGCTATCATTACAGAAGAGATCTTTGGCTCCATGTAGAATGTTTGTATCAAATGAGGTAGTGTCTAGTGTCATTTGCTCATAGTTGGAATTGGAACTCAAGCCTAGTTTAAGAAAGGCCAGAAGAAAGGAGAAACTGGAAAATGAGTCCTTAAAGAGTATTCAGCTGAGTATATTCATGTGGAAAAGAAAGTACTACTGTCTATAGTGACATAAAGCAATTTGTATGTTTTAAGAGAAAAAAGGAACACACACACGTGGACATACAACTTATCTTATGAGCTGGTGAAAGCAGAACAAGAAGGATAATACTCCTAAGCACATTAACTATTTTATAGATATATATAAGCTACAAAAATAGCAAGAGAGAAAATGACTTCTAGGAGCATATTCTGGATTCATTGGCTGTTGATACCAGAAGATTGATTCTGGTATGCAGAGTTCTGGTCTTCAGTGAAAGGACCTCTCACAAATCTTGCATTGTGAAGAAGTGTGGTGAGGTACAGCATTTGAAGAAGTTATTTTAAAATTCAAAATTACTCTGATATGATTTGGGTATTTTTAGAAGCTTGTAATTGTTTTACACAAATCTGATGGCCTTTGACTATAGAGGAACATAAGCAATAAGATATGAACTATGGTAAATGTCTGAATAATTCTAAAGAGAAGTTACCACTTGTCTAAAGCATTAACTTGTAGAATAATTGAAGATGGCAGAGGAAATACCTGAAAATTAGTTGAAGTTGCAGAACTCTTACAATTTTTGATGGCTTTAGAATGTGTTTAAGCTGTGTACAGAGATCCCTAAGTGTGCTGGAACATGCTCTAAAACATTTTAAATTGATTTAATCACTTAAACTCAGGCATTTAGACTGTCAATTTTGTATTGTGTCATTTTAAAATAATTTAATATGGAGGCTAAAACTTGAAAAGGTTGTTTGTGATAATCTCCAGATGTGTTTAGTAGTAATGTAGGGTTGCAGCTTTGCTTGTGCATCAATGTTAATTTAAGCATATTGTGGTTCCACACCACAATATGCTTACATTTATATTCTGCTGATATATTTCTGCTCCCCCTACTATAGATAATTAATGATAGTCAATAGCTGTGGATCAGTCAAGTTGTTTGTTTTGAATTTGATAAATATGACGTTGCTCATCTTACTAAAAATATGTATGTTCAGTAAGTGAGGGAAGTCTTAAAACTGATTAAACCATCTGAATCTTTATTAATATTAAGCTGGGAGCAGTTGTAGATACTTTAAAGTACATGCTCAGAATTGAAAATCACCTTGATAAATTTGGAAAACAGGACAGACAGACCTGTTTTGTCAAGTCACAAGTTATAGATGTCTTAAAAGTGATAGGATTGAAAAAGTAATAAACAACTTTGGGAACTGTTTCAAGAGAAGAATTTTGTGTTAATACCTGGAGAGGAAAACCTAAATGCTGGTGAAGCCTCAAATGACCGTAGCATTTTGAGAGATGCAAACAAACTGAATAGCACTGAAATGAAAGCAACAAGAATGATACTCTCTTGCATGTAGAAAGAAAGAAGAGTCTCTGCTGCCCTTAAAGCTTGTCTACAGAAAATTGTTCTCCTTTGTGTTGGCTATGAATTAAAAAGACTGTACAGTCTTAAGGGGAAAAAAAAAAAGCATTGGAGAAGACAACCTAGGGATGTTGAACCATTCCTTTCTTACTCAGTGTTCCTGATTTTGCCTTGAAGGTAGGGTGGGAGGCTGGATTTTATCCATGGGTGGTCTATGGGCAGCCTTCTTCCTTTTTCTCCCTGAAGATGGATAGGAATTCTCTCATCCTGTTCTAGTTTGTGGGCTCTTCCCATTCCACCTTTGTGTGTGCTGTGGCTTAAACATGAAACTGCTATTTGCACATCCACACAACAACAGCCTGTATCATACAGTTCTCTTCATGTCAGCAGTTTAGCATTTGGAATTGCTGTCTCAACATTTCCTACAAGGAAGCTCCCAGTGAGCATCCAGCTCTAGTGCTGACGAGGCTGGGCTGCCCAGGATTAGGTGATCTCACAAGGTCATGCATTGACCTTGCATTTTGAAAACCTGTGCTCTGTATTTCTAAGGCTCTTTGACTTAATTACATAGTTATGCTGTTTATCTTAATGTACAAAAAGAGCTTTAGCCCTCGGGGAGCATGTGCAAACCACTCCAGGTATCTTTCTCTGAAGGTATGTTGTTCAATGTAGTGATACTGCATGTTCACTGGTGGACTCCAGGAATCCTCTGGGGCATGCTTCCCACCTGAAGAGAAGCACAAAGAGAATAGAAAGAGCCCTGCATTATAAATAATACATAAAAGTAACTGATTGGTTATAAATATCCTGAAAAAAAATGCCCAGTGAAAATTCTGTCTAGATATTATTGGGTTTTTCTTCTTCCTACTACCTGCATGTTGCTACCAAAACCTTCAGTGTGATTTAGGACTGTAGAGTGAGTAGGTAAACCTGAAAATAGTGATTCTAAATAATGGTTATTGGGAAGAAGTGCAGGAAAATGTAAACAAAAAACCTAAAAAATCAAGAACCTCCCACCCTAAAAAAAAAAAAAAAAAATCCAACAGATACCAACCAACCAGACACTCCCAAATCAAACAAAACCACCTCACTTTTAGAAGTTGAATAGCAATCACAATCAAATACTTAGTGTGAAAGCTTGAATTTTCCTTCCAGGGTGAAAAAACCTGCAGATTCCTGGAATAATTATGGGACAATGGATAAGAAAACAATTAAAGAGTGCAATAAGCAGAACTGTTTCCGGTATATTTTGTCTCACGTAGTCAGTGCTGTACTAAAGATCCCCAAAGACTTATTTTCCCCTAAGTGCAAGGTTAAATGTGACTCTTTTATATAATTGTATTTCTTTACGTTTTGATGTCTTAGCATGGACACTGATAAAAACCATACATGTAAGGAGATACTCCTTAGTTTGGGGGGTAAAAACTAAGCACTGCCATTTTCTTGCTATTATTCCTCTCCTCTCCTGAATGCAGATCAAGAGATCCTTTACTGAGCTGTTCACCAGCATAAGCCACTTAGAATTGTTTTCTTCTGGCTGATCCCTTTTTCTTTGTTCCTTCTCTATGTAGCAAGTGTACAGCTTTATTTAGCTTCAGTAGATTAAATTGTACTCTTCTTACCTTGCCTTTATATGAGTAATATAAAATACATCAGTTTATGGTGAGGCAGGATGCTACTGGACTTTGTTTCCGCTGAATTGCCAGGCTACTATTTACAGTGTCTTGTTTGAGATGCAAAAAGTGCTAGGAAGATTGGAAATTCATTGTGTTGGCCAAGGGTTATTTTTATTTTAGGCTTCTTCCAGTGCTATAGTCCATTAAAGGACAGGGTGTCAGATCAGGTTGGAGGGGTTATGTTTCCTTCAAGTCTGAATTCTCTGTTTGTCTCTTGAATTAAAAAGTTTTTTGCAATGGTTCATGGGACTTTAGATAAAGGATGCCTTTAGATAGAGTTAATGCTAATGGATCTTATCTAGCCAAATCTCTGCATCTGGTTGCAGAGTTTCCTTTTAAAGCAAACTTCTGTAAAGGCTTAGAAATTTCAGTGATTATTCCAACATTTCTGTGTGCCTAGATTACTTATATTGTTAGTTACTTTGCACATCTGCTTTTTATGCAAACTGATGAGTTTACTGTTATCCTGGTAATGCCTAAAAGATAATGGAGCTGATCTCAGACTCTGTCAATAACTAGGATAGATCCTGCATAAAGCTTTGTCAGATGCAGCAACACAGTTTCAAAAGGAGAATCCAAGTGTGCTCTGTGAAGTTCCACCTGAAGAGTAACTCTCAAAAGATATTTGGCTTACTATCCAGAAATACGTTTATTGTGAAATCCTGTGCAGATACTTAATGTATTTTAGTATCATAGAAGTACAACTGCATTTTCAGTGTGTTCATAAACTGCCAGTGAACTGCTTCTGGTTACCAGTACAGGGATGCCTGGCACAGAGGTGAACACTTCTATTATAGCTAACTATCAATTCAAATTCATATGAAAGAATTAAAAGCTGTCTCAATAGAAGCTTTTCCTATGGGAGCAAGCAGGTTTGAATCTCTGGTGTGGAAGAAAGCATCCGTCATTTTGTGAGGCCTTCACTTCTGCAGGCTCTTACCTTCACAGTATCAAAGATGTTTTTACTCACTTGTTACCCCTGTCCTGCATGTTCCTTATATTTCTATTTGTCATAAAATATGTCTTTGTCTCTGTACCCTGATATAGTATCTCCCTTTGCTTTTGATAGAGAGCTTTTGGAAGCTGTTGAATTACAAATACGATGTGAAAGCCCATCCATGTGGTTCAGGACAGAGTCCACAGCATTTCATATTATTACCCTTTGCACGCAGTTCATGTGACTGCTGTGTTTGTTAATTGACTGTGGGCTGGTCGTATTGCCTTGCTTCATAAACCTCTTGAAGTTGAGACAGCATAAACTTAAGAATTACTTATTTTTTCATTTACTGTGATTTATAAATGAATTTCCATTTCTTCCCTTCTAGTCCCATGAGGATATGAATCTGAAATCAACTTATACAGTAGAGGCCAAAAGAACAGATGCAGCCTAGATGTTATGGTAACTGATACTTTATAAGGTTAACAAAACAAAACACTCTCTAAAGCCAAAGAGTGGCTGTGTATACATTCATGCAGTAGGTAAATACAGGTGTCTTTAATATAGCTTAAAATGAAAGTGGAAGGAGAGGGCCAGTAAAAAGATTTTTCTCCTGAGCAGGAGCAAGGCATTAAACTGAAAGAAATGAGAAAAAGTGTGTGCATCTGAGGGTGGAAACTAAGCATTTAGATTTTGTATTTTTGTAATCTTGTCTTCTAGTCTCTCGAGTGTATTTAAAATGAATGATGTATGCTGGCATCTCACGTGCTAATTATCCTAGTTTGAATATAATCTTGGGATTACTCAGCTGCTTCCAATTGTGAGAATGGATTTTATTTCATTGTAGGTGTGGTAATGGCTAACTTAAATTTATTTCACTGGGCAGTATCTACTACTGAGCCTCTTCACAAAAGGTCCTGTTTGTTGAAAATGCTTGGTCATTTCTTGCTTAGTTTGCATGAAGGATGTATAGAGTAAGGAGAGCTGCGTATGTTTTGCCTTCAGCAGTTATTTCTTGGATCTAAAAATAGTAGCCAAAAAATAAGTGCTAGATATGAGATTTGCAGCCAAATGCTGTAAAATATCTAAGTTTTTTTCTTTATAATGGACTTTTATTTTCTGTTTTCACTATAATGGACTTTTATTTTCTGTTTTGATCAAATCTTACAGGCTTCTGCTGCATTTATGTCTTGGATTACAATGTAAGGTGTCACCACAGTATGTATTCTGCCACCACCAAATCACCTTCTGATGAACTGTTAATTGCACATCCTTTGTAACAGCTGCATGCCCCACCTATGAGTTGGGTGCAGTGTTCTCTTTGTTACACCCAGCCTGAGGGTGGTCACCTCTGCTAATGTACCATCAAGGACTCCCCAAAATATCCCATGTCTCATAGGATTACATCACTCCATTGTAAAATTCTCTGCCCTGAGGGAGGTACTGAATATTGCTGCCTGGATTTGAGGGTGTATGATCTTGAGGTCTGGGGACTTGGGGGAGCCACCACTGGACCTCCAGGGAAGGACCAGACCTTTCCACAGGACCACTGTTTTGGCAAGTCAACATCCATGATTTCAGTGGGAGTGCAACCACATTTAATCAGACTGCCGCCACCACCACCCTGACCAAGAGGGTGCCCAGTTGTACTCTGGCTTTTTCAGTTTAAGTCAGTGTTTCTGTACTATTGCCTTTATTGTAACTTTCTTATTAAATTGTAGTGTGGGGTTAATTCCTCCCTCTGGTTTACCTTCAAACCAGCACATATTTTGGCATCCAGTATGCGGCATCCTGAGAGAAGTCAGAATTGCAGTTTTGCATTATATTACAGAAACTGCCTATTCACCATGATGCTTGGCATGTTTACATGGATGTTGTACCTTGTTCCGTATATTTTTCTGCACATGGGGAACTATTTGCCAGTTGTGATGCTCCTTTTGAAACCAGGGAATGGTGTGAAAATTGCTTTGTTAGTTTTTTTATGTCTGTTGTATGATAACATCGGAGACGGTGAACCTCATTTGGAATGTATATTCAGTTTTGTTCTCCTGTCCTGGTCTGGGCTGCTGCCTCTGGAGCCTTATTAATAATCGCACCCAGTCAATGCGGGGAAGAGTAGAGAATGGTTTCTTCTGGGCTTTCAGGCCCAGCACAGCAGTTTCTGTGAATACTGGGTTCTGTCTGGATGTCAAGGACAGCATGATCTTGTTGTTAGTTTTGCTTTGTCTTCTCTGTACGGCCTGCACTGTGTACACCGTGCTTGGAGTCAGGACCATGCTTGGTGAGGTCTAGTGTATTCAGGAGGAGGAGAAAAGAAGCAATTCAGCAGGCACAGTGTCCACACAAACTGTCACTGAGCCACAACAGCCTAAGTCAGTAGCAGTTGCCTCTGTTCAGAAAAGAAAATTGAAGAGCAAATCAGTCTGCATAGTGACTGATGAGGAGGCAGCAGGACCTTTGCACCCAGTGGAAGAGACGGAGCCAGAGATCATCACTCAGTCTCTATCCCTGGGTGAGCTGTATGACCTGCAGAGAGAGTCCACCTGCCAGGTAAACGAGTCCGTTCTGACCTGGCTGCTCTGCATCTGGGACGCCTCAGCTAATGACACCATGCTGAAAGGACATGAGGCTGGGCAACTGTGATCACTGTCCTGGGATGTGGTCATTGATCAGGGGATCAGAGAAACTCAGGAAACTCTCAGCCTCTGGCAGTGGCTGCTGGCAAGTATAGGAGATAAAGAGGACGTCTCTGTGCAACAAGGAATATGGAGCACAATGGAACAAGGTATCCAGTGCCTGAGGGGATTGGCTTTGCTGGAGATCATTTCTTCAGAAGATGAGGGATTCCCTAAGAGCCCAGATGGTGTCCAGTGCACATCACAAATGTGGTTGAAATTCTCATGACTCGGACTAGATACATACTCCCAGTACTTAGCAACACTGTGATGGAAGGAAAACGAGGACAAGGTGGGTGCATTGGTCAACAAACTAAGAATTTACAAGGACACTGTAACTGCCCTGTTATGCACCTGTGTCTTGTCTGTGGAAACAAAGTTGCTGAGCAGTTCTGGAGCTTGGAAGAGAAAATTGAAGAGGGCCACCAGAAACTGAGGAAGGAGCTTAAGGAAGGAATTTACCACATCTTGCCAGAAACAAGAAGAGTCTCTGCCATTAGACCCGGTGTCCCCCAGCCAAGGAGAGAGGATACACTCCATGAGGTAATAACCTCTGGTTTTTTCTTCAGGAGCATGGAGAAGACGTGAAGAAGTGGGATGGAAAACCCACCTCTTGCTTAGACACCTGCGTACATGAACTGAAAGGATGAGCAACGATGGCAAGAAGCTCTTTTAGGGTCAACACTGCTCCAGTCGGTAAAGGAATGATGATCTGACCTACCCTCTTGAAGGGACCTCAAGGTCATATTTACAGGCGGAGAGCAATGTGTACCATGACTGGGATAAGAGGGGGCCCTGCCTCTAGCCAGGTGGAGAAAAGGGACAGTCAGATCTATTGGATTTGATCTGATGGCTGGGCATGTCTGACCGACAAAGATTTATGGCTTTGGTTGACACCAGCACTCAGTGTACCCTGATGTCATCAAGGTGTGTAGGAGCGGAATCCATTTCCATTTCTGAGGTGACAGGGGGATCCCAGCAGCTGACTGTATTGGACACTGAAGTGAGCTTGACTGGGAAGAAGTGGCAGAAACACCCCATTGTGACTGGTCCAGAGGCCCTGTGCATCTTCAGCATAGACCATCTCAAGACCCAAAAGGACACTGCTGGGCTTTTAGGATAGGTGGTCTAGAGACAGAGGAAATCAGACAACTGAATACCCTTCCTGGTATCTCAGACAACCGTTCTGCTAAGAGTGGGACTGCTAAGAGTCAAAGAACAACAGCTACCAATTGCCACAGCAACAGAGCACCATCAGCAATACTGCACTGACTGAGACTCTGTGATTCCCATCCATAAGATGATTTGGAGAGCCAAGGGGTGGTCAGCAAGACTCATTCACCCTTTAACAGCCCTATATGGCTAGTGCATAAGTCCAGTGGAGAATAGAATCTGACAGTGGATTACCGTGGTCTGAATTAAATCATGCCACCACTGAATGCTTCTGTGCTAGACATTCTGGAGCTTCAGTACGAGCTGGAGTCCCAGGCAGCAAAGTGGCATGCAACCACTGACATTGCCAATGATTTTTCTCTGTTCCTTTGGCAGCAGAGTGCAAGCCCCAGTTTGCGTTCACCTGGGGGAGCGTGCAATATACTTCAAATAGACTGCCCCAGGAGGGGAAGCAGAGTTCCACCGTCTGCCATGGACTGATTCAGACTGCACTGGAAAAGGGTAAGGCTCCAGAACATCTGCAGTACATTGATGACATCATCGTATGGGGGAACACAGCTGAGGAAGTCTTCAAGAAAGGAGAGAAGATTACCCAGATTCTCCTGAAAGCTTTCCATTAAATGAAGTAAGGTTAAGGGACCTGCTCAAGAAATTCAGTTTCTAGGAGTGAAGTGGCGAGATGGACATGGCCAGATTTCAGCAGAAGTGATTAACAAAATAACAGCTATGTCTCCACCAACTAACAAGAAAGAAACACAGGTTTTCCTAGGTGCTGTGGGCTTTTAGAGGGTGCATATCCCAGAGTACAGTAAAATTGTTAGCCCCCTCAATCTCATGACACAAAAGAAAAATTATTTCCAGTGGGGCCCTGAACAACAAGTTTTTGAACAAATTAAACAGGAGATTGCCCATGCAGTAGCCCTTTGGCCAATCAGGACAGGGCAGGATGTAAAAAATATGCTCTACACTGCAGCTGGGGAGAATGGTCCTTCCTGGAGCCTCTGGCAGAGACCTGGGGAGACTGAGGATGACCGGGGTTCTGGAGTCAGGGATACAAAGGATCTGAGACCAGCTATTCCCCAACTGAGAAAGACATTCTTGCAGCCTACAGATTAAAGCCTCAGGGTTTGAGCCACTTCAAAAGTGATTGGCACTGAAGCACTGCTGCTTCTTTTACCCTGACTACCAGTGCTGGGCTGGATGTTCAAAGGAAAGGTTCCTTCTACACATCGTTGCCACTAATGCCATGTGAAGCAACTGGATTGCGCTGATCACACTGTGAGCCTAGACAGGAAATCCTAATTGCTCTGGGATTCTGGAAATCATAATGAACTGACCTGAAGGTGAGAGTTTTGGACTGTCTTCTGAAGAAGAAGAGAAGCAGATGATATGTGCTGAGGAGGCCCCACCATATAACCAACTACCAGAGAATGGAAAGCGATAACGCCTTCTTCACCAATGGTTCCTGCAGAATTGTAGGAACAAACCGGAAATGGAAAGCTCCTCTAAGGACCCCATACAGAAAGCTCTAGAAGCTACTGTGGGACAAGACGGGTAAGTCAACTTGCAGAGGTTAAAGCCATCCAGCTGGCTTTGAATGTCACTGAATGAGAGAGTGGCTGAGACTCTTATCTCTGCACTGACTTGTGGATGGTAGCTAATGCTCTTTGGGGATGGCTGGATCAGTGGAGAAAGGCCAAGTGGCAGCGCAGCGGGAAACCCATCTGGGCTGCTGAGATCTGGCAAGATGTTGCTGACTGGTTAGAGAAGCTGACTGTGAAGGTCTGTCACATCAATGTACATGTACCCAGAAGTAGGGCTAATGAAGTAACAATCAGCAGGTAGATTGGGCTGCCAAGATTAAGGTATCTCAGAGGGATCTGGACTGGTAGCACAAAGGAGAATTACTTCTAGCTTGTTAGGCCCTTGATGCCTCCAGTCGTCAGGGAAGAGATGGGGCATACCAATGGGCCTGTGGCCGAGGGCTGGACCTGTGACAGTATCTCACAGGTCATCCATGACTGCAAGACTTGTGCTGCAATCAGGCAGGCCAAGCAGATGGAGCCTCTATGGTATGGTGGACAGTGGTTAAAATCTAGGTACAGGGAAGCATGGCAGATGGACTACCTCACCCTTCCCCAAACTTACCAAATTTTCTGTGTGCTAACCATGATAGGGGCAACTACTGGATGGCTGGACACCTACCCTATGCCTCAGGCTGCCGCCCAAAACACCATTCTGGGCCGGAAAAAGCCATGGAGACATGGCACCCCTGAAAGAATTGATTCCAACAACAGGACTTGTTTCAAGAACAGCCTTATAAACCCCTGGGCTAGGGAACATGGCACTGAGTGGGTGTACCATATTCCTTATCATGAGCCAGCTGCTGGGAAAGTTGAACAGTGCAATGGCCTGCTTAAAACCACTTTAAAGGCACTGGGTGGGGGGACTTTCAAAAGCTGTGAGCTGCATTTAGCGAAGGCCACCTGGTTGATCAACACCCGAAGCTCCATCAGTCGAGCTGGTCCTACCCAGTCAGAAGCCTTGCACACTGTAGATGGAGGTAAAGTCCCTGTGGTACACATGAAGAGTATGTTAGGAAAGATAGTGTGAGTTAATCCCACCTCAGGCAAAGGCAAATCCATCCATGGGATTCTTATTGCTCAAGGACCTGGTTCTGCTTGGTGGGTAATGCAGAAAGATGGGGGAACCTGTTCTGTACCTCAGTGGGACCTAATTTTGAGTGAGAACTGTATATAATGCTTCATTGTGTGTGTGTATATATAGAGAGAGTTAAAGAAGGGCATTAATTTGGGTATGATGTAGATGGTGTAGAGTAAGGGGTGGATAATGTCTTGGGTTACAATGTAAGGTGTCACCACAGTATGTATTCTACCACCACCAAATCACCTTCTGATGAACTGTTAATTGCACGTCCTTTGTAACAGCTGCATGTCCCACCTGTGAGTTGGGTGCAGTGTTCTCTTTGTTACACCCAGCCTGAGGGTGGTCACCTCTGCTAATGTACCATCAAGGACTCCCCAAAATATCCCATGTCTCATAGGATTACATCACTCCATTGTAAAATTCGCTGCCCTGGGGGAGGTACTGAATATTGCTGCCTGGATTTGAGGGTGTATGATCTTGAGGTCTGGGGACTTGGGGGAGCCACCACTGGACCTCCAGGGAAGGACCAGACCTTTCCACAGGACCACTGTTTTGGCAAGTCGACATCCGTGATTTCAGTGGGAGTGCAACCACATTTAATCAGACTGCCGCCACCACCACCCTGACCAAGAGGGTGCCCAGTTGTACTCTGGCTTTTTCAGTTTAAGTCAGTGTTTCTGTACTATTGCCTTTATTGTAACTTTCTTATTAAATTGTAGCTCCATCTGGAAATCACTTGCAAGGTATTTGTGTGGGGTTAATTCCTCCCTCTGGTTTACCTTCAGACCAGCACAGTTAAGAAAATGGGATAAAGTACAGTGTTCTGATGCAGCCAAAAACCCATGTTCTGATTTCAATAAATTCAACTCTGTGCTGAGTACATTTAAAAGTTTTGAATTTAGTAAAATATTGAGTGCCTAGGGAACTTTATTAATTTTGGAGTGTGGAAGATCTTACAAATATTGAATATCTTTGCAGGAACACATAGTCAGTCTGGATGAGCCAGCCTCGGAAGCTGGACAAGAAGCTCTGCTTAGACAAGAGCAAGCAAAAATCATTCGTTTTGAAAGGCAAGCGGAAGAGTTCCTCAATGCAGTCTTTTACAGAAAAGGTTGGTTTTAATGGTGGGAGGAGGATGTGGGAAATGGTCTCTCTTGTGGTGTTTTTGCATGCAATGTAGGTATCAAAGATCTGATGTTCAAGCTGTATGTTCAGTAATTTTCAGTCATCTTCTTCATATATATTTATCAGTGATAAAAATCATCCCTCAAGTGTGGGCTTGGGACATCGGAAGAGAGTATAACTGTTTAACCCTAAACCAGATCTCTCCATGAGAGCACTGGTGTTTTCACTTTTGGAGAGATGACTCATTTCTTACCCTGCAGAACTGTTCCCCATAACCGGTGTTTAGGTGAGTGGGCTGTTTGGAAGAAAGGTCAAGTGGCAGTGGTGGTAGTAGGTGGGTAATGTGTTTTTAAAAAAAATATTTGTTTTATTTTGATGGGATATGTACTAATGCAGTTTTTCTTAAAGGTCATCAGTCTTTTCACTGTTGGTAGTGATTACCCACCCTATTCCCAACAATCTAGAGTATAAAATATTATTGGAATAGTGCTGAGGGGGATATATGAAGAATTCAAAATGTGATCAGCAAAAGAATTGCTGTAGAATATGCTGAGAACATACTTAATTCTAGAAAATCACCTAAGTATCTTCTGGAGAGTTGTTGCTTAAACTGTGTGCTTAAGGAAGGCACAGAGCTCATTTCACTGTTTTCTACAAAATCTGAGAAACATGAATCCGGAGGTTGCTTCCAAATGCATCCTGAATGAAAGTACATCGTACTTATCAGTCTAACCCATGTGTGAGAAAATCTGCCAAATCAGTAATTCCAACCTGTCTGCTGGGGGACAATGCAAGGCTTCAGTTTAACAAATTAGAAATTGCTGTAGCCAGTCCTCAGCCCTTCCTTCCAGTGACCAAAATATTTAAAGGTGTTTTAAGTAGATAACGGTATCTTAGCCTTTCTTTTATGACTCAGATGAATAAATACAAGCTATACATTATGATGCTTCTATACTTTTTGCAATACATGCAGGATGGTAGGAAGGATAGTTACTGCATTACTACTGATTATTCAGATAATGCCTTTATTCCAAGGCTTCCTTTTCAAGTTTTCTTTTTTCTTGTAAGGTTAATGTTTCCTTTTGCTTTTGCGTTTATCCCATTTATCTTCAAATCCAGAAGGAATTTAAGAAAACTAAAGTCTAGAGAAAATACAGGTTTTTTTCCATATTGCTATTTTTGGTGAGGAAAAAAAAAAGCCCTTCCGTAATTTCCAAATTGTTTATTGAAGACTTCATTCCTTTACCACTAAACTTAAATCTTTGATGTGTGTGTTTGTGTCTTTTAGGAAAGTATGCTTTTAAAAATTCATTGAGGAGTCAGCAGCAGATATTGCAGTATGCTAATGAAGGGTGTAATACTCTGTCCGTGGCTGGAGACCCAGAATAAAGATAATGGAATGTCAGATGTCTAAAAATCTTTGAGAATTTTTCCTTCCTTGGACAAAGCTGTGCTTGGTGCAGGAGCAATAGGCGAGGGGTAGAAGCCTGTCAGGAAGTCAGTTCTGAATCCATGATTTCAAGCTTGCCCATATTTAGATTGCTTGAAGTCTAACTCATGCTACTGTTATAAGATCCCAAGGCACTGTCATACCAAAGAGGACACAAAGAATGGCAGAACTGACATTCCTACATTGCTCAGAGATACTGAGCTCTCCTGGCTTCATGCCAGCAATTAGTTTTTTTTCTTCTTTCCATTCTCACTGCCAGTAACGTTTGAGATGGGTATTTTGTAGCCCAGGTAGATCAGAGAAAATGCATATGCTCTCTGAACGCTGGCCACACATTCATGTACTGGAAATGAATCAGGAATTAACAAGATCAGCAAACATGTTTACTGTCCATTAATCTTAGTCCTTTCTCTGAAATGTGTGTCCCTGGCACTCTGACCCAGTAATGCTTCCTTCAAATAATCATTTTTTCCAGTCAAAGCAGAGTGGTAGTACTTAGTTGTCTGTTACCTTTACTTTGTGGCAGGACAGGACCTTCTTCTGGTTTAATGAAATCATACGTTTATTTGTTTGATACTGCCCTTTTAAGATTTTGGTATAAAAATACACAAAAGGCTTTAAAGCTCAAGAGGTACTGCTTTAGATTATTTATAGCTCATAGTTTTTTCCTGTATTTTTTCTTCCCTGAGAATTTCTATGTTTTAGTTAATTTTAATTATATTTTCTTAAGAAAACCTAGACAGGTAGAGTCAAGATAAATATCTGGTTGATTTCAAGTGATGCTGGGCGGGCACCAGCACATATCTTCCACTCACTTTTGAACAGCTTTAATCCTCAACATTCAGGCTCTATATTAAGCAAGAAGCCTTTAATGTACTAGGTACCTACTCTTGTGCTTAAAAATTGAGTTTTGTGACCTGAATTAGTACATTTATCTTGAGCAGCACTAGAAAGTTGTCATTCTGGGCTGGTTCTTGAAGTTGCAGATGACAAGGATGCATGGCTGTAGGCATATGTAATGTTTTATTTCTGAATGTGTAAATATGTTCAGATGTAAGCATTTTTGAAATGAACCTATGAAGTGCACAGTAAAGGCCTGATTCTTCCTTCAGAAAACACTGCATTCCTGCGAGTCCCATTTGTATGGGCTGCAAGGACATGTCAAACAGTTGGTATCCATGTGATCATGCTATCAAAGTGTGTCCCTCTGGGCCTCCCCAGAGCTTTTCTATGTCCTTCAGGAGGTTATAGTGAAGAGATTAAAAAAGTAGAAGAAATGCCACCACAGCAGAACAAAGCCTCCACACTTTTCCAGTCTGGTGTCCTTGTGGACCACTTGGGAAGCAAGTGAGATTATAAATACCAAAATTTAAGTTTGGCTCATTTTTTGGTGTCTTCTTAAAGCTGTGGTATTTGATAAACAATGAGTAAAATCTACAGGATGTTTTAAAGAAAATGGTTACATATTTACATAAACATCCTGGAAATTTATAAGATTTATAGAAATTTACTGTAAGAATGTACATGCTGACTGTACAAGATCTTGGGTAGAAAAGCTGTGCTTAACAGAAAGGAATTTGGACTTGATAAGTATTTAAAGCTCAATATGGTGTTTCATCAAGAAACAGACTGCTACTGCTGCTCTTTGATTTGTGGGCAGCTCTGCTCAAATCTTCATGTCAGTAATCTTTTATACATACAGTAAAGCTGTTTGTTGGATTGATGTACTTTTGACAAAAATGGTGGTGAAAAGGAAATCTGACACTGAAAGGTCCCACAGAAGATTTTGATAATGCTTCTAATAGCTCAGTCTCAATAGATTACCTTTCAACCTGGGCAATTTTTTAAAAAGAGGTAGTAAACACTTCTCTATTGTTCCCTCTTGAGAGCTGCTTTTAAAGATTTATTTGGTCTTCTGCTGTACAGGTTTTTTTCTGAATGTTTCTTGGTAGTAGAAAATCAAACCTTTTGAGCCATTTCTGGAATAGTGGTGTTGTTGTCTGTGCTTTGCGGTTTTTTGGGGGTATTGTGGGTGGGTGGTTTGTTGTTGTTGTTTTGGTTTTTTGGGGTGTGGGTTTGTTTGTTTGTTTTTTTAAAAAAAACCAAATTGATTTGGCCAGAGAACACAGTGTTTCAAGTGAAGTGGCAGGACTTAGCTTTTGTGGTTTAGGAGTTAGATTTACACGTGAAAGTACAGATACTTTCACGTCGCAAATTACTACTAGTCTAAAATAGTGGTTTTTGTCAATAAATTTTTTGGGTTGCCCACGTGCCCAGATACCTTTCTATTTGTACACTATTTCATATAAATAAATTAGAATGCCTACTTGTTCTATTTCACATCCATTACTAATAGATTTAGCAGCTCTTCTAGAAATAGAGTTATTTATCATGTGACACATCTTGGGGTTTTGTGTATATGCAAGTTCTTGGGTTATTCATGATCCTGCATTGATTACAATGGTAGAAATATCAGAAGGAATAGATAGAATGAGATGGAAAACACTTGAACATTTGATCTTCATATGAATAATTTTAAATTATCAGAACTATAGGGCTTTATTTCTCAGTAAACTTATAGGGGACTGCTGCAACTTTATTCTCCATTTTACCCTTTTGTAGCTGCAGGTAAGTTATGCACTTCCACTGTATATCCTGTTCAATATTTTTGGATGAGCTCCGTTACTTAGCACTTTAGCTCTCCTTTCCATTTCCACACCTCTTAAAGGTCTGGTGAAATATATCTATATTTTAAAACAAAATATGAGATTGCATATGTCTTTCAGCAAAGCGTTATTTTGGGAAGGCTGTACCAGAATTAGCAATGGTTCTTATTCAGGTGTTTAAGACTAAAGTACATTTTCTACAGAAACTATTTTATCTTTGGCTTTTTTTTTCCCCTGGATTTTTTTTTCGTAAATAAACAATGACTTAATATAAAAGCTGTTTTACTTAAAGTGCGTCCTTAAAAGAAATCTCTAATATTTGCAGACAGTCCTAGGGTCTCTGACCCCAATATTCCCCTAGTGGCCCGTGAGATCATGCAGCGAATGATCCGACAGTTTGCTGCTGAATATACCTCAAAAAATAGCTCTACTCAGGACTCCAGCCAGCCCAATAGCACAAAGAACCAAAGCCTGCTGAAAGCATCTCTGGTCGCCTCCTCTCCCACGGCTGCAACTGCTCAGAACCCTGTGCTCAGCAAACTGCTCATGGCTGACCAAGACTCACCTCTGGACCTTACTGTCAGAAAGTCTCAGTCAGAACCTAGTGAACAAGGTAGGACTCTTACCAGTGTCTTGCATCCTGTGGCAATCCATTAATGGCATTCTTGTTGCAGAACCAGACAATTAGAAGGTTGCACCTTTGCATAAAATGTAAAGTGGAAAAGCAGTAGATGTTTTTACAATAAAATGACTAGTTCAGTGTGACTGGGAGAGAAAAGACTTTTTGAAAGAATGTGGACCCATAGACATGAGAGATTCTTCTGAAGAAGGGCCAAGGGGGTGGACATGCTCTAGACTCTGAGGATAAATGTGCTGTTCTTACTGGGAGCTGCAAGAAACAGTCTGCCAAAATAGACTGTACGCTTGCTGATAAGAAAAGTTCATGTGGTCATGAAAATCATGATGTTGTCTCTTCTCTGAAGATTAGTGCACAGTCTGACTGAAAGGCTGATTTATTTTCTTTTTGGTCATGGTGTGAGAAGAGTATCTTTTAAAAGTCTGTGAGAAATTGCTTTGTGAAGGCTATAAAAGTGATACCCATGAACTGCACTAAACTTCCAGGTTTGTGCATTTGGAAGATGTCTCTTTTCTACCTTAAAAATAGACTTGTTCTGCAGAGCACAGATTGAATAACTTGTAACAGTGTTTCAGAGCTTATTTTAATTCAAAAACCTTGCTTTGAATCAGAAATGCCTTTTTTTTTAAAGAAGCAAATTCTGTGGGTGATATAGTATATGAACTTTTTCTTTTCTGAAACTATTGAATCCTAAGTGTATCGTACTGATTAAAATTAGACCCTTTACCCTTCTTCAGAAAAACGTTAGTGCTTGAGGTCATTCTGTCACAGTAGGCTGTCCATCTGCAAATGGAAAAGGTGCCTGCAAAAAAAAAAAAAAAAGCCTTTTTCTAGCTAGGGCAGAAGAGTAGGTATCCTTTTATTATTTTAAATATGGTTTATGAAGCTTTTTGTAAATTTAGGTTAATTTTATGTATCCAGTAAAATGCAGCTTGGACATCTGGACATGTACTGCACTTACTGAAAGCTGCTGTTGCACTTCAGTTACAGACTGCAGTGAGAGGTTGAATAGTGTCTCTCTTGAAATGTGGACCTGTACAGTTAGCTGATAGGCATTTGTTTCTAGCTGTCTTTATTATAAATGCATTTTGTGAGAGTGTTTTGCACGTATGTTTATAAATGTTCAACTGTTCTCATTGTTAAACTTTTTGCTGGAACAAAAGAGAGAATCAGTTTTGCTTTGTTCCTTTTTAATTAGAGGATGGTATGGTGAAGAGGAAAGCATGTACGTTAACTGTTCTTTAGCTACCATGTGATGGAAAAAGCTGTAAGATAATGTTCATAACACTTGTTATGGAAGTAGAACATGTGCATATTGACTTATACAGTAATCTGTTTGCTGATGTAAATTTTTTCCCAAATCACATTTAATGTAATTGGAAAGAGATTTTTGCCAAACTTGTTAATGAGAGATTTCAGAGGCTGTCAGGAAAGATTGCTAGTGGTGCTTTGTGCTATATTTTGTTCTAGTGACTTGAGGGGAACCCAGCTAGTTGTAAGCTTCTCCCTGGGGTGTGTGGTTGGCCCTGCTTCCCCTCTGGGTCACAGTGACCCTCCTGAGGGAGGAAGCATGCATCCATCCAAGTGCCTCCAGCAGCTGCCTGTGCTGTCTAGCCTCTTGAAAAGAAGGAAAGACTTGATCCAGTCTGTGTCTCTTGTGCCTGCATAAGTGTTGTTCGAAAAGAAAATTTAATTTTCTGCTTGCTTAAGTTTGGGTTATGGTGTGTTCCCAAATGCAGTGGGTGGCACAGCTTTCCATAAGTTAATTCTAGTTCACTGTTTATCTTGTTTTTTCTCCATATGTCAAATGAGAACTTGAAGCAATCTGAAAGCTGTCTTACATTGTTCCTATGTTGGGTGGTATTCACTTGATTAGATGGAATGAGTGAGGAGCTATGATATGTCTCCAGTTCACCGTGCCAACAGGTTTCATTTATCTTTGCCTCATAAATTCCTCGTTTCAAGGTTTCCAGGAACTTCAGATGGCTGGGCTGCTTCAGTGACAAGTTGCCCTTATTAAAATGACCAGAATTTCAAGCTGCTTCAGTGCAGCAGGAGCAAGGCTTTCCTGGTGGAACACACACCCTATAAATGCAGAATTTATGTAAGGGTTTGCAGGGGAGCATGGGGGGAGCATGAGGAAGTGCCATTAGTTGAGAGTGGAGGAAGCGGTCTAACAGGAAATCCAATTTGGCATATGGAAGAGAGGGAATAAAACAACACAACAGAGGAGAAAGGCAGCAGCTTTTCCAGTAGGGAGCCGTTGGAGACATGAAAAAAGAACATGAAGCTGGCTGCCGCGTGAGATGGAATCTCGCATCTATATGTGTGTTCATTTAATTTCTGATACGAAATTCTCTGTGCATTTTCCTACAAGAGATTTGGATTTAAAAAAAAAAATCTGAATGCTGGCTTGCAGCCTCCCTTTAAAAAGGGGAATATCTCAGGTTGACAAATCTTGAAGATTGTCTCTGTTCTGGACCACTGAGAGATAGCGGCGTGATAGGCTCTATTGTATCCAGAACTGTCACTTATAGGTTATTTATTATGCTATGTCTCTTTTAACAGATGCACTTTTAATTTTGTTAATTTTATTGTGATTTCTGAAGACTACATTGAAGTCACATGTAAACCATATTGCAAAAAAAAAAAAAAAATCCAAGCCTTATTTTGTTTAAAAATACAATAAACCAAAAAATGTTGTGTGCTAAAAATTACTTCAGCTCAGAAGACTTGCTTTGTCTTTTCAGCTGAAGACAAGATCAGCATGGCTGATCCTGCTTCTTCAAACACTGAAGTCATTCTTTTGTCTCTACAGACGGTGTGCTTGATTTATCCACTAAGAAGAGTCCTTGTGCTGGCAGCACCTCTCTGAGTCACTCTCCAGGGTGCTCCAGTACTTCAGGAAATGGGTAAGAGAAAACAACTTACTATGACCTTTTAAAACAGTTTTTTACTAAAAATGTGTGCTTAGCTCCTGTTAATTTTTACTTTCTTTTGGTGTTAACCCTTTGGAGTAATGTGTTTTCAGTTTGTACCTTTGGCAAATATCTTCACCCCACCTGCCAAATGAGAGTTGTTGCCAACAGAGACAGATTTAACTTGCAGTTACAGACTCTAATATGTGTTATTTTGGCCAGTTTGGTACTTAGCCAGAGATCTTTCCATTACCTGTTTCTTGGGTTTAGTGATACGTGATTTCTGTGGAGGTGCAAGTTCATTTAAATGCATGAAGAATCTTAGAAGCTTTGCAGTATATTTAGACTCCATTTCACTGAGGGCTAAGTTAGCTAACAGGAAAATTTATTTTAGAGGTAACAATGATTTGGGTCATAAACTATGCTGAATTAGATTCAAATCACTGCATGGTTTTTGTTAATATTTCCTAGCATAAACCACAACTTAGAAAAGGACATGGGGCAGGGAGTCAGGTAGTTTGGAAAACTCTAAATGTAGCTTTGGATTTGTGATTGTTCTGTAGTACTGAACAAGTTTTTAAAAAAAAAAATCACAAAGAGTGTGGTGTACTGTTCTGGCCTAATCAGTTCAAGGTGTGAAATACTGTTAAATAAAAAAAAAAAATCTTTAGGTTTTGTATTTCTAATGGTCACCATTTGTATACATTTAAAAACCCTTTACTCTTAGTCAGGGTTGTATGGAGAAGCTGACTGGGACTAAGGGGGATTTTGGGTGTTGATTATATTGAAGCTACTGTGAACAAATAATCTTTAATCGAAGTACAGAAGTAGTACATGGTTTAAAGTGCTATTAATTGCTGGATTTAGCTTTATGATAGCCTTTGAAAAAGTTAAAAATCTCAACTAGCAACCCTCTTCCACCACCAATCCCATGTACTGATAACAGCTGATTGAATTTTTGCATTTCTCTTTGGAAAAACATTGCTGTCTCAGATTTCTCCTTTCAAGATTATTTTTCCGTTTAATATTTCTGTTAATAAAGTACTTTAATCCTTCTTTAAAACTTAGTCTTAATACTTCTTACAATTCTTTAGCATAAACATTCCCCAGCAGCACTTATCTTTTAATTCTGGACAGGTTAGTTCCATCTTTATTTTCCTAGGAAGGCAGCAGAAGCCACTGAGGCTCTGCCCTTGTTTGTGAATCAAGTGAGGGCCAAAGTCCAACACACAGGGATGGCAGGGCCAGCATCTGCCACTGTCCTGCTCAGTCTGGTGGGTCCAAAGAGGATGTGGCATACTGGCACCTGTGGTTACTTGTACAGGTGTGTGGTGTACGAGGCTGGCTGCAGCTTGTTTAGCATCACTAAGGCAGGTGTAACCCTCTATTAGCTGCCAGTATGACTTTTGTTTAGGTATAGAATCACTGGTGCACAATGTGATGCTGATACATGCTGTAGAAGGGGTGGAGAATGCACATTGTCTGAGAGGGTTCTCTGGAACGGCAAACTTTGATCCATTTCTCTAGATTTTGTTCTGAATCCTTGTTGACTTTTGTTGTGCACATCCTATGACTTGTTGCATCCTGGAAAGAAGTGAACAGCATGTGTATCAAGCATTGTGTATGTTACATGCCAGGTTCTTTCAGTGGATGTCTTTTCCCTAAAGACTTTCTTTAATCTCAGTGTGATGTTAAAAATAATAATGTAGCTTTTCAGTACTATCTATCCTATGCTTAAGTAATGCTGATTTAGCCAGAGGGCTTTACACCAGTATAGTGTCCCAGAGCATTAAAATAGATTGTCTTTGTTAATTTGTATGCTGAACGTGGAGAAATTTGGGGGTTGATTTTGAAACCAATGTGACTTAATAACTACAGGGGGCTAAGCAATCAAAGCATTAAAATAGATGTGATTCTCTGCAGCAGTAGTACTTAATTTAATAGAAAGAACACTTGTGATGAAAGGGCAATGGTAGAAATACATACTGCCTTTTTTCTTTTTTTTTTGGTTAACCCTTGATCGGGATGACAGATGGAGCTTAAATCTTCCTTTTCCTAGCCATGCTTTATATCAAATGTGATTCAGGGCTGTGTATATATGCAGTTAGTTGTTAAAAGAGCAGTTTGGTAAGTCTAGTGTAATGTAGCGTTTTTCTTTGTGATCCGCAGTATCCCAGCTTTCATATTCGGTGCTTGATGAAAGTCAGGCAAATATCTTTGAGGCCTGCTAAGCTTTTTCTTTTATCCTGAGCAGCAATTCTTCAATATGATGTAAGCAAACATTACCCAGGATTTCCACCTATGTGTAGCTACTGCAGGTGGCAGTCATATTTGCATGTTGGATATGTTGCACTTTGGCTTACTCTTTTATTACTGTGCTTGTTTAGTGGTAACGTCACACCAGTAACACAGTTGTGTGTAGATCTATGGCGATTGATTACTACTCTGTAATTAAGGTGCTATTTTCAGACGATTGCGCGAAGTCTTTTCTACTCCGAGAATTTGTGAACCCAACCAGAGACCAGCCAACAGGTTTCATTTTTCTTTGCCCAAAAAGCTTCTCTTTTTTTGCGAACAAGTTTTAAAACTGACTGATGCTGAGACTTAAAAAAAAAAAAAAATTAAAGTAATAAAAAAAAATTTTAGAGAAAAATAAATAACACAAAAAGTGATGTTACCCAAGCAAGGCCTTCTAATAAAGGAGTGGCCCCCTCACCCATCCCTCCCTACCTGTGCAAGTCCTGCTCACATCAGTTTCCTTCCATCCAATTAGGCGACCTGGGAGACCCAGCCAGCACCATCCGGAGGGACTACAGAGTGGTGATGGGGTACCTCCAAGAAGCTTGCAGGATGGAACCAGGGAAGGTTATGGCCACTCCACATCTCTTAAAGTACCGCTGGCTCGATCACTCCAGATTAGTGAAGAACTGCTGAGCAGAAACCAGTTTTCTACGGCTGCCAGCCATGGGCCATCTGGACTACAGAATCATGGACAGCACTTAATATTATCCAGGGAGGCTTCTTGGGCAAAACCACACTACGAATTCAATTTCAGCCGCATGAAATTCAGGGGAAATGGTGCACTCAGCAACATCAGTGACCTTCCTTTTCTTACAGAAAACTCTGCCTTTCAAAAAATGGCACTTCAAACTAAACAGGATGGGAAAAAGGACGTGAGCCATTCATCTCCTGTGGATTTAAAGATACCACAAGTTCGAGGCATGGACCTTTCATGGGAGTCCCGCACTGGTGACCAGTACAGCTATAGCTCTTTGGTAATGGGTTCACAAACGGAGAGCGCGCTTAGCAAAAAGTTAAGGGCTATCCTTCCAAAACAAAATAGGAGAAGTTTGCTGGATGCTGGACCAGATTCCTGGGGCTCAGATGCTGAGCAGTCTACCTCTGGACAGCCATATCCCACCTCAGATCAAGAGGGAGATCCTGGCTCCAAGCAACCTAGGAAGAAAAGAGGGAGATACAGACAGTACAACAGCGAGATACTGGAGGAAGCAATCTCTGTGGTTATGAGTGGGAAAATGAGTGTTTCCAAAGCTCAGAGTATTTATGGGATCCCCCACAGTACACTGGAGTACAAAGTTAAAGAGAGGCTGGGCACTTTGAAAAACCCTCCAAAGAAAAAAATGAAATTAATGAGGTCGGAGGGGCAGGATGTTTCAGTAAAGATTGAATTAGATCCCCAGGGAGAAGCAGCACAAAGTGCGAATGAATTGAAGGATGAATAGGGATGTTGTAGAGTGCCAATTACTTTGCAAACTGGGTGAGCACTACTGCATAGTTCAACCATCACTGAGCGCACCTGAGTCTCCTGTTTACTGCAATGCTCTTTCCTTTGCAGTTTAGCATAGACTTACGTGAACACAGGTGAAAGATGTGCTCTGAATGTCACATTTGTAAATTTCTCTAGTCTGGTATGGCGCAGTTTCCCTCCTTCACCTGCCCACTGCCCTCTTTCGTTCTTTGTTCTTTTTTGTTTTCTTTTGCCTTTTGCATGTTTCTCTGTAATAGAGAATTGAGTTACCTCACAAAGAATGCAGATCTGTAGAAGTGGACATCTTGCCTGTAGAGCCTGCCTGAACTTATGATGTTGGATTTTTCATATTTGCCTTTATAGAAATAAGTCCACTTTGTTAAACTGACACTCTCCTAAAACCAGGCAATTTTCAAATGAAAATCAGACTGTCATTCTTCAAAAATGTTTCAGAAATCTTTTTTTCCCCCTCTTACTTTTGTTGATCCAGTTGATTGAAAGATTTGAGCTAAATCAAATTATTTAGGAATGGTATCTCTCTAGAACTCGGATTTGTCAACTAGATAGATAATCAATTGGGTCTAATTAGGCTCTCCACTGTTTTCTTTCTAAATTAACTGTACTTACCATTTGTTGTCTGCTTAGTGCTCACCCAGAGGGGAGGGGAGGGAAAACTTATATACACTACCTTCAGAAAATGTCAGTTAATTATTTATAACACTACCTTCGCTGTAATTTTATTTGGTGTTTTTGAAGGGTGATATTTAGACTCACCTGCTTGAGGATGTAGCCTTATCTCACGGAAGACAAGCTTCTCACAGTCAGGAGCAGTCAGGGTACACTAAATGATGTATTAGGGTATGCCTCATTATACCAGAACTACGGTTCTTTGTGACCTTTACACTTTTTACAGACTTGATTCTGAGTTTACTAAACTATGTGGTCCCAACAGCTAGTTTAAATGACTCTAATCCAGGGATGGGGGATTTGTGTAACAAACTACTGTGATACTGAAAAAAAAAAAAAGGAAAAAAAAATAGCCCACAAAATGGTGATCTCAAACATTACAACCTCGGTAGTCTGCCCAAATAACCACATTAGTGAAGGAGCTTGTTAATGTTCAGGGAAGAATTAAAACACTGGTAGCCTGATCTAATTCAGGCTCTGCATCATGTCTATCTGTAATACTGTCAGGGTCGAACACTCAATGGATGGGTGTTTCCTTTTTAAATATTACAGTTGCCAGTAGCAGGAATTTATTTAAGTCCTGCTTTTTTGTTGTTGTTTTTATTTAATCTATTTTGATAGTGGTTTAGCACATGCTAGAATAAGCATTTGAACACCATAAAAAAAAAGCACTCCATAAACCACAAATCTGGGGTTTTTTCCATATGGTGATATCTTTATGATTATATGGAGATCCAGGATAAGTTTTGTACTGAACTTTTATCTTTGATACTTTCTGCGGGAGTGGTCAGTAACTAAGTGGAGCTTACTGGATTTACCACAACATGACCAAATCATAATTGCTGGTTCTTCAGGTAGAAGCAATTTGGTCTTAATCTGTGCAAAAGGTAGATAGAATTACCGTTTTTTTCCCCATTTGCACAGCCAAAAGAAGCATTGGAGTTTTTGTGTGAGAGCATTAAGTGATGTCAGTGAAAGTGGTTTCTCAAAGTTCATGGGAGGGTGGCTTAGGTAGTGCTAGGAATGCTGAATGACTTCTGGAACAATTGATTTTATTAGCATGTCCCCCTCCCCAGCAACTTCATATTTTCAAAGGTTAGGCACACCATTGCTGTTGTTTTAAATATGCACTTCTCATTCTTGAAATGGACTGGGCATTTGGACCCAAGTATACTTTATTTTTGTTTACTTAATATATTTTAGTCCTCAAAATCCTGGTTTCTTGTAGCTTTCTAGTTGTCATCTTGGCATTTAAAGCAGTTTAAGCTCAGTAGCAGTATATAAACTCTGCAATATGTTCCAGTTTAGCTGGTGATTGCAATAAAGGTTCAGTTTAAGGTGTGGTTTCATCTGCTGTTGGAGGTTATGGTAGAAGGTTTGTTGCAAATTAAAAAAAAAGTTACACAGTTTTACTCTTAAGAGAGGTTTAACCTTTTGCAGTTGTCTTTATTTAAGAAACATGAGTTGAGTTTTATAAAACTTGTTACTGTAGTGTACGTGGAGTGCTCATTTTACTAACCTAAATATTTTGTATGTGTATGTTTAAGTGGGTGACAATCGTGCAGCAGAAGAATGGTGTGCCTACCCTTTAATGCTGCAGTTTTAAGAGAGAATTTGTCTTGTCATTTCAGACTGTAGGCTAAGAATTGTAAATAGATAGTGAGAAGTTGAGTACTCTTTATTTGCTTTGATTAGAAAGTGGATTTAAAACAAACAAAAAAAAAAAAACAACAACAAACCAAACACGTAACTTTCTCAGTTTAAATGTCCTGAGACCTGAAGATTGTAATACTCATAACTGCAAAGCTTTTAAACACAACACTTGATCTGTGATAACTTAATATTCAGGTAATCTTTCTTTTTCGAGAAGCTTTTGAACAACCATATTTCCTCCAAAGGTCTCTGTTTAAAAAGAAAAAAAAGAAAAAGTGTAGATTATTTTTTAAGCACTAATTGCATTACATTGGTAACTGCAATATGAAATAGCCATTATTGTTTTGTGAAGCATGGTTGAGATTAGTTAGTGGTCCCTTTTTAAAATTTCATGAGCCTCTCAAAAAATAAAAACAAATTTAAAAAAAAGCTGCTGAATATTCAAAAGATATATATTTTACCTTATTGTAGGTTTTGTAAATTTAGTCTGTAATATTCAGGTGCACCTTTTAATGTTACTTTTTTGTTTCAAAGTCCCATCTAATGTATTTTCTCTGAGGTGATTCATGACTTAAGACTAGTATCACTCTAAGTGCTGCAGTGATCACTAAGATTTTGTTTCATTTTTCACTACATATTTTTTGCAGGCGCTTTCAGTGTAGCTAACTAGTAGTATTTGGGATCATTTTAAATATATGATTGGAATTAATGTTTGTCCATTAGCATGCTTAATTTTCTGCTGACCAGCAGTTTGCATGGCCAAAATCCCTGGTTGACCATATTTTGGTGTGGGAAGGTGTGGTTCACTGCGGTCTTTGTAACAAAAGCCTTGTTTCTCATCTTATTTCTGGTAAGTGGATGCTTATGTTACTTGGATCACTTGGACAGGAGAAAGATTTTAAAACCTTCTCCTACTGCTCTTCTGAGATCGCATTAACGTGTAACATAGACAAACTGCAACCCTGTAAAAATCGAGACGTTGTTAGGAGGAGACCTTTCAGGTATTTTTTGTCACTAGTTTTCTCTTATTCCCGAGAATGTCCATCTGATGTAGTTATTGGACTTAACAGTATTGTTGTGTACTACGTTGATGTAGCTGAAAAAACCTGACAGCAAGAAACTGTGAATTATATTTGTGGCAGTCTCTGAAAACTAGTTTTTCAGTCCAAGTACCATGAAGGAGAATCCCCCTCCCCTACCCCATCCTAGAAAAGTAATTTTATATTTTGTGTGTATAAAGTTTTAAGAATCGAAGTTTCATATTGTACTGAAGTTTAGGTGTCGCTTGGTAAATCTTTGCTGCAGCATATAATTGAAGATGAGTAAGGCTTAGTGTGGTAGGGGTCCTGGTGTGGAGTTAATTATCGTACAGTTCTGGTGAGAAAGCCCAACATGTATGAAATGTGTCCTTTTTTTTTTTTTTTTTTAAATTTGGATTTGTAAGATGTAAAAGTGCTTTTTTAGAACTCTGACCTATTACAAACTATTACCTCACTTTCAGCCAGCTGGATCCTCATTCCACAGTGTTGTAGGCATTATTGTGGCTGTAATGCTTGAGTACAGCTATAGAGTTGAACGTATCCAGTTAGATATTGTAGGGACACGTTTCTGGACTCGTTTTTATTTCTGTCTAAAGATAATTTATTTTCCAGTCATTCCCTGTTTTTTTTCTAAAGGTTCAAGACAGTTTCCTTTAGAATTTCTCTTTTTTTCCCTGTTGCACATAAGCAATACAGGTATGCCTTTACTGTCTTTTTTGTTGCAGAACTCATAACTTGATGTTTGCATTACCAACCCTACTGCTAGACCTGAATTCAAACTCTGGACTTTTTTGGCAGTTGGAGAAAAAATTATTTTTAACAATGCAGGGGTACAGATAGGATAATGCCTCTAGCAAGGGAACACGTTCAGCTTCTGTGTTCTCTTGCAACTCCTGCACGACCTTTTTTGTAGAACTTTCCACTGCTGGAGGATATTGCTAAACACAGGAGGTAACTGCACTTGAGTTTAGACTGGATAAGAGCAGACAAGGAATAGCCTGTGCTTTGTCTTGTGGCAGGCCAACATTTGCATTGAATTGTTTCTTTCAAGGAGTATATTGCCTTTCCCTGGAAATTCATGGGAGCTGGCAAAGTGATTCAGGGGCTTTAGGGTTGAGCAAGCTTTGTGAAACAACTTTTTAGTTCTGATTGAATTGCTTTTTGTATCATCTGCAACGATTGTTACGCAGGCAAAACTGGAATTGCCATGTGTTTCTTTCCAGTTTACTTTCAAGTAGTGCTCTTAAGATGTCCTTGAGTCTTAGGAGAAGAACACAGTGTCCAAGGAGTGAAGGGAGCACTCTGCTGTTCCCTTTTTTCTCAAAAACAGTGTGGCTGCATCTGTAATGTAAAGAACTCGTTCTTCAGTGAAGACAAAATTTGAACTCTTCAGTATAAGAATGCATACTCTTACTGCAGTCCAAAATCTTATGAAGGCAAAATTATTAACCTTACTGAAAGATTTGTCACGATATTTTAAGTAGCTTAAATTCTCTGCCAGATATTAGAAGTAGGATGGGAAGGGTTGTTTCACTCGTTTTCATGAGGATCAGAAACCTCTAGGTATTCCCCACAAATGTTTCCGAAATTAAATGTAATTTCAGTCTAGGTCAATGTTGCTTTTTCTTGGCATCAGTACATAATGTTGGCTTATATTGTTTTAGAAAGCTGTAAGAAAATAATTTTGAGATTTGTTTTGGTACTATAAAGGTTTCTACTTGATCTTGAATTATATTGAAAATTCAGTAATTGGAACCTTCAGAAACCTGGAAATCTGCACTGCTAGTTGTATGCAGTTCTGATGAATGTAGCAGATAAAGTCGCCACTATAGTAACTCATTTCTGATTATCCAGTGTATGAACACAATGCACTGTGACGACCACTAGGCAGAGAGGTATTACAAACTCAAAACTTCACATACACCAGAAAAAGCTGTTAAGTACTTAGAGCATTCCGGTGTCCATCTCTCTCTCTCTGTTTCCTGTTCTTTCTTTGATTGGGGCCAGGTCTCTAAACCGGTATTACAGCAGCAGTTTTGGAACTCATGTCCTACTGAATTATGCCTATATTCAGATATTGTCATAAAACCCTTCATATTAAGAAAGCTTTATTTAATCCTCACAAAAATCTCTTAGCCCAGTTGCAAAATCAGTTTTCCTGGGTGATATACTAGGAAGGAGGATTTTTTTCAGCCTGTCCAGGGCATTTAATTTACCTTCTTAAAAACAAACATCCTCACCTGTGCCCCTATGCTTGTCTCTACTGAACTGGTAAGTATAATTTAGGAGGACTCAAGATGATAACTACCTTACAGAGCAGGGATTAGGACAAAGGCTTCATTCTGACCTGAGCAGGAAAAGTGAACATCAAAAACAATTTCTCTCATCATCACCTAGCACAGTTTATCTTAATATTTTTTTCCTACTCAGAAATAATGAGGATACTACTAGAGCTACTTAAACAGTTTATAAATTACTTGGTGCTACATTTCTCAAATAGTTTTGCAGATAATACTTTTTATGCCTGTGTGAAAGCATGTAAACTTTTACTGTCACTATAAAAAGCACTTGTCTGACCTATTCTAAAGTATCAGAAAAGGGATAAAAAACTGCAGCACTTTTTCTGTTACAATGCCAGAGTCTTAATTAAATCTGGTCTTCAGGTTATGAGATACTTCAAATATACAATCTAGGATCATTAACAGCTTGTCAGGTCAGATCACAAGGTTTCTTAGGATATTAATCTGTCTTTTAAAGACTAGTAAAACAAAATATTCTGGAGTTCAGGCAGGGGATGTATATATACATGCCTGGTATTTTTAACTGATCATTTCAGTAGGCCATTTCAGGGCTTAACATTGGGAATCTGGGATGATGGGTAGGGAAGGGAAGTTTCCCAAACAGAAATAAAAAACCATTT
The DNA here is from genome assembly GCA_013397075.1 of Rhabdornis inornatus. NCBI lineage: Eukaryota > Metazoa > Chordata > Aves > Passeriformes > Rhabdornithidae > Rhabdornis > Rhabdornis inornatus. Next base: position 1,580,743 of record VWZS01002368.1, on the reverse strand, counting down.
TTGACCATTGTTTAATGTTCAGTTTGAAAACTGTATCACAAGAATAATGGGTAGGGATTCTTTCTCCCTTACGCCTTCAGGGAATGAGTAGTATTTAGAATCTCTGGCTGAAATTCAAGCCTTTTTACCGTGTAAATTTTTAATATAAACTCATTGACATGCTTTTTACATCTGAGGACTGAAAATGGATCTTAATGTTTAAGTTGTGGAATGGTATATTTCTTAAGTGAAGGGGGAACATTTAAAAAAATAGATTAGAATACCAGCATTAGTGAGCTTAAGGAATTTTAGTATGTAATAGCAAAGTATTTGATTAAAAAATTAATCTTGAATTGCTAGTCTGTAACTAGGTGCATTCTAATTTAGCAGGTGATATTCTTTACTTATCGATATATGATGGGCTTTTTGCAAATAGAAACCTTTATCTGAGTCCCACGTGTTGCTTGTACTGATGGGATGTATGCTTACAGCAGCTTACTGCTGCTTTAAAATGTATAAAATGTTTTGAGTGTTTGCTCATAACTCTTTCTAACCTCCACTTGTTAAATTGTCAGACATTGGTATTTTATCAGTCCGCAATGTAAGTTTAAACTAATGTTCTTAGGAATCCGACTTGTACACACACTGTTTAAAAACCCTCAGGGACAGTTTACACACTATCCTCACTCAATTCAGGTACTTGTACTCTCTTCTTAAACCTAGCAGTGACTTGTATTTTGTTTTGCTTTTCTTTTGACGTGCTGATAGCACATCCTTGATGAATGTCAACTTAAAACTCAGTTCAGGTATCCAGGTATAACTCAGCCAAACGGATTTTAAAGCTGCATATTTACTCTCCAGCACACAGTGCCTCAGACACTTATAGTGGCATTCTGTATATTCAGTTATTACTACTGAGCAGATCGCGTGGGGGTTCCTGGTATGTATTGTAAGAAATTCCTATGTATATTATATAATATGTATTATATTATATACATATATAGTATATATGTTATCTTAAACTTATATATTTTAAAATGCCACTACTAGCCAGCGCAGCTAAAAATGAAATACATTCCCAGCTGCCTCTGTGAACAGCGGAGGCAGCTTCTTAACGTGGCTCTTGCTTCTCTCTCAACATAACTACTTCTAACCTCAAGCACGGGTCCTTGGCTGTCTGACCTCTACACTCTAGTTATGCAATGTCCTTAGAGAATTCTGTGCACTGGCCACTGTGATGGAAACCAATGGGCCGGGAGTGCTTTGAGTTTATTAGTAATTGTTCTGCCAAAGTTGGTGTTTGTATGACAAGCGTGTAAACCTGTCAGATAATCAGCAGAGGTCCAGGTTGTCCATAATTACTTACACACCTCCTGGGTAGGACCAGAGCTCACGAGGTGCCTCCTTTCTAAGGCTGAGTGCTGTTCACTGAACACTTGCAGTGCCAGGCCTCTGTGCTGTGCTCACCCTGAGGCCAAGCCTGAAACTAAAATCTGCTCTTCTGCCTTCATAGTGATCTGTTGGCAGTCGCAAGTCAGCAACACCTCTGCTTTATTATTTGACACTTTACATCTAAAAAGTCTTCTCCTTCTATTTATGTAACCCATAGTCTTTGAAGAGTATGGAAAATGGCATTTCTCTCTGACCTCTAGAAGTTCAAGTGTCATGGGAAAAAAAAACAGGAACCCCCCCTTTACTCTTATGGACCTCATTTCAATATACTGTTTACAGTTTGACGGAATTGTATAATTTAATATTTCTCTTGTACTGTAGTTTATATTTATTTACAGATTTTTTTTGTACTGTGTGATTTGAATTTTTTGTTCCTTGCTATGATCAATGTTTTATGTAGTAGAGCACTTATGATCACAAATTAAGGTTTTTGGTTTGATTGCACTACATTAATTTTTTTAATGCAGTTCTGATTTTTTGACTGGACTAAATAAGCTGTGTCTTAATGTATGTGATAAGTACTTTTAAATTTTTATTTCATGTGGTCCATTTATTTTTTGCATTGTATGTCAAAGCGCTAATTCTCTTGTTGTGCATGTGTAAGATTTAATGGCTCCATTGTATTATTTGACCATGTCATTTTGGAAACACATTCCCAGCTGTAATGTTGTGTATGGTAGTTTTCACTGGATGCTAGACTTTTCAAAACCACTATTCTTCTAATAAATTTTGTTGTGAAAAACTTCAAGGGGTTCCAATTCTCTTGTTTCTAATGTGCTTTCCAAATGCCTGTACTAGTAGCCCAAGGATATGAGATGCAAACTATCACAAAGGGGGAGAAGCAGAGGAGGAAGTGAAAATAGAAGATAAAGCAATTTCTGGCTGAAGGACTGAGCTTTGGAATCTCCATGCTCCGTTGGGTTCTTGTCCTAAATAGGATTGACGATAAAGCTGCTTTAGCAGCTGGGTAGGGAATACATGTGAAAGCTGAAACGCGGTCTCATAGCAGCCCAGTCTCATGAACTCCCATACTCTAATTTGTGCTTTCCTACTGGCCACCTTAATTTCCTTAATGGTAAATAATTTATCCAGTGAACAACAAACAGTCTCTCAGGAGGGAAAATAAAAGGTGGTGTAGTGATGTTCACTGAGCACTTAGTAATGAGCCAAGGTAGACACGGAGGTCATGAAAAGTGTGGCCCGAAGCGCTGTGTGGGTCGGTTTTGTACTGTGGGGTGGCAGTGGGAAGAGCACCAGTTTGGGAAGCAGAGCTTTGTACTGGAGCACATATCACCAAGCACAGGCACGTTGCTTAGCTGCTTGCCAAGGCACTGGTGTTGCTTTTATTTTCTCTGCAGTTTTATTTTCTCTGCTCTTCCACAGAGAGGGCAGGTCCCCAGCTCCCCATTAGCACAGGGGAAGCTCCAGCAATTCCATCTTACTGTCCCTCTGCATGGGGGCACAAGGCAAATGCAGCAGTGATACCACACTGCATCCAGCCCTTCTCCAAGATCTGTGTTTACTTTCTCGTGACTGTACTTTGGGTTGAACTACTTTTGATGCTATGCATTATTGATACTGAAATGCTGAATACTGAAAAGTAGGTTACACTAAGTGGTGTATAATGGAACCCACGTGAGTTTAGACATTTCTGCTAACCTTTGTGTTCAGTACTAGGATGATTTTGAGAGTGATGCATAGGGATTTCCTAGCTTTAGGAAAATTCATAATGCTGCATGGTATCTAGCCCAGGTTTCTTTTCTCCTAAGAAATTGCCTTTCTTAGCATGTGCTATTGAAAAGTAGGTAATTTAGGGTTTGCATTTTTCAGTGCCTTTTTTGTTTTTTAAGATCCTTAAATAACTGTTACATTACAAACTAATTATTATATTCCTTGTATACTAATACCAGTATTAAAAACAAAAAGCAAAATGGTAATTGGGTGTTGTCGTTGGTTTAGCTTTACCAGGCAAATCTCTCTTAGATAAAAAACTTGGTTACTAGAGATTACATCTTACACTTATTCAGGAATAGTAAGTTTTTATGTGTAAATAGCTTGGAAGCCTTGTGCAGTAAACTATCATTTATCATATTTTTTTCTCTTTGTCTGAATGCATCTGTCAAATCTATGAAAATAGCCTTTGAAAGTGATGAACCATATTCCCATCTGCCATTCTTTAGGATGAATTACACTGTGCAGGCTTGTCCCAGAACATTTTTAATTGACACTTTTAGTCCTGCGATTATCACAAATACCAAGTTTTTCTGCTTTTCCTGAGGACTTGCTGATGGTCTCACACTGCTAAAATGAAATTGACCAAACTTGAAGGAACACAGTCTTGATTTCTTCTTTTAAAAGCTGTTTCCTGTATCATGACAAGATTGCACAAGATGTTGCACCCAGACCCAGAAAGAAGCTTCCATGCTGTTGTCTCTTATAAAAGTAGAGAAGAAACACAATTAGCCCTGTTAGGCAGCTTTAAAAGTCACCTGCTCTTTTCCTTCAGCTTGTTTGGACTCAGAGTGGGTTTTGAGCTCCTCAATCTGTTAGTGAAAGAGGCAGCTGCCTCTTTTGTACCTGCAGGAGCGTATCTGGTCACCTTCTGAAGTAACAGATCCTTTGTGGAGTAGCAGTGGTCTGTACCCCCACATACAAGTCACTTGCTACAATGCAGATATTCCCTCAGACGTGAAATGAGAGGTTCTCCTCATTGCTCCTCTGTGGAAGTGAGAGCTGCTGGGAGGGGAAGAGCAGGAAGCTTCAGCTTCAAGTGCACCTGCAAGTTCTGGCATTTAAACTAAGCCAGTAAGGAGGCAACTCCCTGAGCTCAGCATGAAGGATCTGAAAGTTGGAAATTAAGTTTTGTGAGTGAAGCTGGTTTAATTAGGGGATTCATGAGCATCAGAGTTTCACCTTCCCGTGTAACCAAAGCTGAAGTCTTGTGTCGTGGCTCCTCAAACAGCAGCAGTGCAGAGCTTGCTCTGGTGTCTACAGTAAGACTGATCACCAGTGGCTTTCCTACCTGAGCCTGCTGAGCTCTCTAATTTCCTAGAGGCATAACAAAGGTGGGTCTGGGGGAGGGGGAGGATTTAAATCCTGATTCAGGAAGAGACTTCAACAAAATACTATTTTCTTAGTCTGCCAACTCTGCTCTGGCAGATGCCCAAACAAGGGTACTGGCTGAATGGAGGTTTTAACTGGAAGTGAGTAGCAGGTTCTTGGACCTGTTTAGGAATGTGATTCATGTACAGAGGAACAGAGCTACAGATGAAAAGCAGTTTCAAAAAACTGAGCTTGAAGTGCTAGGGCAAATCTAGGATTATGGACTTTGATACAATGAAAATGGAAAAAAGATTCAAGAGAAAGTTCATATTTTTAATGTAATTATTTTTGAGACACTTTAATAGGTGTTACAATACTGGAAGGATCCCAGTTTGTGAGAGTGCTCTTTCCTCTGATCTGATACATTTGATGCAGACTCTGTAACTTGAAATCTAATGTGTTCTCAGCTGTTTAGTAGGAAAATCAAAAGAAAGGTGAATGACTTCACACCTGTGAATTATGAATTAATTAAGTTCCTTCTTACCCACCTACTTGAAAACCACAGACAACACAATCTTTAAAAGCTCCCTTTTGGTATCATGAAGAGGGAACACAAAACAATGGCATCTTGTTTTTACAGGTCACTTTGAATGTATCAAAATTACAAATCACATTTGAAATAGAATTTAAAAAATTATTCTCTTGCTGCCTCCTCCTCAGGTGTCTCACAGCTCTGCAGGTGTCTGTTCCCAACACAACTAAAAGGCAGATTTTTGTATGTGATGGCTACAATTCAGATTTCCAGGAATTGTTTAAAAGCTCAACTAAAATTAGAAGCGCTTAAGCTTTACTTCAGAGCATAGAAATATAAGCACTGCTGCTTGAACATACAAAAGTTGCCTGTATGAAAATACAGCTGCATCCCCCTGAGGAGTTGACCGGAATCCTGGACCATAACCCACCCAGCCCTCATATTAACACCAAGAGGGATGGGGCAGAGGCTTCAGGTGTTGCCTGTACCTGAGCCTGCAGTGGAACTGTTGATGTGTGGCTCCTGCCTTGTCTCCAGGGCTTACTTCGTCACAGCTTGCGTGCCTATCTTTGCTGGGCTCCTGCTCCAGGTGCAAATCAGTCAACTGTGTGCTGACAGGAGGAGTGGTTTGTCTGTACAGAATTATCAGCGAACTGGCTTAAAAATTACAGTGCTAAATAGGTTACACCTGATAAGGTTTGGAATTATTTTTTTTTGCTGATATGCACCAAGATCCCATTGTCACATGTCCCAGATCCCTCCTGCCCAGCTATTAAAGTGTAGGGCTTGCTTAACTTATTTGGAGTTACTTTCCTAAGTTTGACAGAGGCTTTTATGGTATCCTTTCTTAAAGCTGAGCCTTTCTTCTCCCTGAGCTTTAGAGAAAGGCCCTGACACTAATTGTTGAGTTACTCTGGGACTTCAGGGAAAACCTGACACCAGAAGAAACCAAACAGCTTCCCTACACATGTGAAGTTTTTTCATACACAGAGCCAGTATTTATGCTGGGTCCCTTGCTATAATCTAAGCCTGAGATGGTTGCTTGGAGAATCCCCTAGTTTCCACCACATTCCCCTTTCAGGTAAAAGTGGTAGTATAGTTTTTTCATGCTTTCAGGTGCACTGTGGTCACACATGGTATCTTCCTCAGATTCCTTTCAGGCCTTTAAAGCAACTAGCTGCATGTGAGGTGTTATCATCAAGGGTTTAAAACAAACTATTTGATTTTGAAAGGAGACTGTAAAAAAAGACCCAGTAGGATCCTGGTTTTGTATAAGAAGCTATCATAGCTAATATACTCTGTTTGTACAGAAATACAAGCTTTTTTTCTTGTTTCTATCCATCAAACATCATCTCAAGGTGTGAAAGCTAAACAAGCTTACTTGGTACCTGAAGTGTGGTTGTTAATAACTAAGTTCTGGTCAGATCATGGTGGCAGCTGCCTGACCTTACTGCTCCCTAGAGATCTGTCTAGCTACAACTTCAGTGAGCTTTGCTGCTCATGCACAAAAGCAAGTAGATTTTTGCTCCTGTTTCAGGCCCTGTATTGGCTTTTCTCTAACAGACACAAGTGTGTACCACTCATCTGCTCTTTAATTCTAGCCACCTTGGCCATACCTGTTCTTATGTTCAATGTTCATACCTGTTCTTATACTCAATTATATTATTACATTTGGAATAATAGTTATATAATGTAATATTGTAATAGAATAAAAATTATAAAGCTTAAAATCAAAGTGACAAAGGTAGTGGCTTAACGCTGGCAAAGAGCAGGTTGATGGGGGTTGGGTTTTGGCTTTTTCATCTGTTCTTTTGTAGCTCATGAGTGAAAAAAGGACTTTCATTGCAAGATTTATAAGAGTAGTGAGTCCTCAGCAGGACAACAGGGGATTTGGCACTGGGCCTTCTCTAGGTCAGAATTCCCACGATGTGCATTGTTTGGGCTCTGGTGTCACCATCTGAACATCTGAGTTGCTGAGAGGAGGAATTTTGTGATTTCTGGGTATGATCCCATTCTGTTTTTCTCTGGTCATAAAAAGCACAGTGCAAATGCCAACATCCTATTAGCATTGTTGTCTCGTTACAACCACGTGGTTAAGTGTGAGTTAATTTCTAGGAGCTCTCTGGGTTTGCATAGTGCACTTACTGTTAATATGATAAAAACGTCTGTGGTAGAGGAGATCTGCGATTGCTTGATGGGCAGCACGTGCTAATGGGTCATCATTGCTTTGGCTTTTTCTGTGAAGGTTAGGGACTCATTTTCCTGCTGGAGGGACCAGGAAAGCACAGAAGTCAGAGGGAGGCAATCTGTGAAGGCATCTCGGGGGGATCTGTAGGGCTGTGATGCTTGCGCCTTCCTTGCTGCGTGTGAGGAGTGATGAGTCACCTCTGCTTTTTCCAGAGGATCTGTTCCTTTGCAGGCATAAGCTGTTGTTGATAATTTTTTTCATTTTATTTCTCATTTTGTGACAAACTAGCAATTGATGGGTTTTGTCACCAGTATAAAGAAACAAACAATACCTATCATTATGCTGCAGAAAGTCACACAGAGTTAAAGTACATTTCAACTGCAGCATCCATTTATAAAGGGTAAAATGCCAATTGAGGAGGCTTTAAATATGGTAAATACCCCTGGGTATACTATTAGTGATGGAATGTTACATACTAAGCAAGGTGTAGTTCCGTGCCTCAATTTACCACGTAGCTGCACAGATATTGGCTGTATGGGGGAAGATGGAACCTTTCTTAGTGGACATTTGCCAGGGTCAGATGTGGTTTGGATTTGTTAGTCTTCCTCTAACATTGAGATGTGTGACAATATAAACAAAGGAGGAAAAGAATTGTGGGCCAGGATATCAAGATGAATTTTTGAGAGGAAAAATAGACTCTCTTAAGAGAGGGAGGAAGGACAAGAGTGTGTAATGACAAGGGTTAAAAAAAAAAACCAAAAGATGATGTGAGGGATGTGCAGAAATGGAAGGATGAGAGGTTTGAGCTGAAGGGGAGGGGTGTGCATTAGCGCAGAGGAAATCTCTCATCACTGGTATGCATAGAGACATTTCCTGCCTTATGTTTTGGTTCCTTAATAGTTATCTGACTATAAAATTAACCTACATCATTTAATGGTAGTTGAATGGCAGCTAAATTAACCCACTTTCAAAACAGAGCTTACCTAGCCCGTCAGCTCTGAGACAGCCTTGTCCCCAGGCATCCAGGGCTGCAATCCACATCTCTGCCTTAACCTATTTCCCAAGCAGCCAGCAAAAGTGGTGCATCAGAAACAGGCTTTGCTGCTCAGCCCAGCAGCAGACAGAGAGTACGGACATGTATCAAACCGCTAATTCATATTTCACCAGGCATTCCCATGCAAGGAGGGATAGCACTGGCACATGGGGAGTGCCGCCCTTAGGAGTTGTGATGCTGTTTCTATTAACAACGTGGCCTTGATTATCTGAGGCCCAATTATCTGAATCTCCAGGTTATCTGAAATGGGGTCATATCCCCCAACATCTGTTAATTATACCCAGGATACCCTCTCCTCTCCAGATGTCTCCACTGGCCCCTCCCAAGCTTTGGCGACCAGGCTGTGCTGAGTGTGGTTAGCTCTAGCGAGGGCTCTACCTGGCTCCTACATTTGGTTTTTCATATCCATGTTGGAAAAAAGCCCCCAACCTGGATAATTGCAGAATTTGAAATCCTTGAACACTTCTAGAAGTAGGCAGTGGCTGTGCATGGCAATGTGTCTGTTGGAGCTGGGACCAGGAAAGTCTTAGGGGAGGGTGTCCGATGCATTTGAGTTTTCTTCCACCTTTCAGTGTATGTTCAGCTTAGGAGGGGAAGGTGGAATTTCTCACAGCACAGCCTATCCTTCTCACAAGTCCTCATTTACTGCAGATGAGTGCATCTTCAGTGGGAGTTTGCTAGTTGTTGAACCTCTGCAGCTGCAGTGACTCCAGCTGACCTGTGTGTGCATGTCTGAAGGTTGGGGAGGGAGAGCTTTGTCCCCAGTGTGCTGCAGGACAGACAGGAACTGACAGTGATGGGCTCAGAGCAAGGGAGAGGCCATACACCTGTGTCACTTCAGGTCCAGAGCCAGTATATCTTCCTGGGACTCTTAAAGATACTCAGGGCATCCCTCCCTACTCCACAGTCCCTGTGGTTCCTTCTCCCTTCTCTTAACTGGGTGCTGCTTTTTTTAAAACGTGCAAAGCTGTGAAAATCATTGTAAGAACGTCTTTTTTTTGCCCTGCATGCTTTTGTTATCTGTCTTCTGGTGCTGTCTGTTTTTCTATCTATTCTGGTCTTCTGGTGCTATCTTATCCTTTTGGAGCACCTAGCTCAGCAAAGATTCTGGGTACTGCCTCAGAAAGAAACAGTCATGGTAATTTTTTTTCCTTAAAGGGAAGATCCCCAATGATCTTGATAATTAGAAAAATTAGCAAGGACAATTCTGGAAAGGATTTGAAAGTTGGTATGTAGAATAGTATTTCCAACATGATAAATTTCCCTTGGTTTTAAAGCAATAACTCAGTGGTAAAATTTTTAATTAGTCATTAAATATTGTATTAGAAGTATCACAGTGATGATAAACTACTATAGAATACAGTTGGGTTTTGGGGACGGTGGGAGACGAGGAAGTTATGACAGGAATATAAAAAAGCAAAACTTATTTGAGGCTGCTATTGGGTTTTTTTAATATAAAACCCATTTTGGTTTGTTTGATTTCTATTCGGTTACAGGTGGGGAGAAGTGATTTTTTAATGTTTAACTAGTTAAAATAAATAAACAAACAAAAGACACTACTCTGAAGGGTTAAAATTCTGAATCTATAATGGATGTCTGTTATTTGTCCAGTCAGTTGGCTGATTGTACAACCTGGATATGTTGATGAATACATGCAGCTGACAAAAAACCTCAGCCAAACAAAACCCATCTATAACTTGTTTCTTCCTGCTTTTCAGTTGAAATACAAGCTCAGTCCATCCCCATGTGCGTCACCAAGGACGGAGTAAATTCAGGGGCCTTGAGAACCTGGCAGCAGTATTTCCATAGTTATTTTGGCTGTGCTTTGCACAACTTCAGCTTTTAATTTAGAGAAGGAGAGTGCTTTTTCTCCTTCCTAGCTGTTATGTGGAGCCACAGCTCTTTGCATGCTGCTTTTCTATTTTTTTTTCAGTGCAGTGAGAGAGAATTACTGTAGCACCCACAGAGGTGTGAAGGGACTCATTCATCTGTGTGGGGAGTGTGAGGTGCCAGGCATATTTCTGAGGAATTAAATACAGGCATTTAAACTGGTGCATCCAGTGTCAGCCTTTAATTGGGGCTTTGAATGATAAGTTCCAGAAAATCTTGCTTCAGTGGCTTATACTGTTTGTGCCCATGGCTGATTTGCCCATCCCCTTCAAGGGATCTTCGCATCCGTTCTGCCAGCAGAAGGAAGCGCGTCCTGCACTTCTCAAGGCACAAGGTCTGTGCTGCAGCTAGGAGTGGAGATGGGTTTGAGCACAGTCAGATGTTCCCACGCCTTTCCCAGCATGTTTGCTTTTGCATGGCCATTCCAGCAAGCTGAACTGGGACTGGCAGAGAACCCATTTCCCCTTTCTGCTGGGTAAGATCTCTGCGTGCAGCCCTGCAGCACAGGCAAAGCGAGCCTGTTCTTGGGAGCCCACAGCACAGCCCCTTCCAAGCCCAGCTTAGCACGCAGGATTCACTGCGCCCTGGGGCTAGGGTCAGCTCACCTGAGTGCCAGCAGTGAGCAGGTCCTCTTTAAGAGACTGTTCTTCCTTTGCAACCCCTCAAAAAGGCATTTCTACTTACCCTGAAAAATAAATTAGGTGGTTGAAACCAGCAGGGCTGGAGGTGCCACCCAAGGGCAGTGAGACACTGCCTCAGACCTTGGGCTCACAGTGGGCATGGTCAGTGCTTTGAGTTCAGCCAATGGAGGGCATTGCTCATCAGTTAGTCTTTCTTCTTAGTCATCCACATTTCTCAAATCTCTGCTTCTAGTCAGGTTTCCAAGACACCCTTTAGCTTGGTGGGGTACCCAAGTGGTACCTCTGGTTTTGGGTGGTGCAAGGCACCTCTCTGCCGACTGGCACAGAGTCAGCTGTGTGGCAGTGGGAGAGGGAGGGGAAAGGTCATCCCGGTAAAAATACTGAATTGGATTTTATAAGTTTATAGCTATGTTTTGTTTCTTTTACAGAACTATAATCCTGGTGCTTAGAGTGGTCTGAAAGGAACAGAAACACTTAGCCTTGAACTTTTGTTCTGCTGCTGCTTCTTGTGCCTCTGAGGTACAAAACATACCTGTAAACTTATAATCAAACCGATGTTCAAGGGCTAAAAAAAGAAACCCAAAAAGGGTACAGGCTTCATGTTCAATAGTGAGGAACTTGGGGTGGGCAAACCAGAAGATTGCAGTTGGCAATTGACAGGTTTTCGGAGACCGGCTTCCCAGGTAGGTTGGTATTAACCAGCTGATTTCTTTCTCCCTTTCTTTCTTCCCATCTTGCTCCCTGCCCAAATACACTACAGAACCAGAGGCAGGCTGGGCTGGCCCTGAAACTCTTTTTCTTATGGCATTCACAAGCAAAGCAAGCCCAGTGTCACCCTGATACAACAGGAAGGAGGAGATATGACAACCCCACCAGTGGGCTGGGGGCACTGCAGGAGCTGGGAAAAGCTCCTCAGACTGTGTAGGGAGAAACACAGATATCTTGGCCCTTCCTCCCCATACTGTAAATCCTCTATCTGTGCAGTCTATAGGTGTTATGGACTGATAAACCTCTGCCTTCCCCCAGCCCCTTCATCCCCAACCGCGTGGCCTTTGTTGGAAGCCCCAGGTCTCCTCCAGCAAGAGCTGGGGGAGGGTTGACTTTAAACTCCACTAAACAGTGAAGGCACAATGCAAACAAATGTATTGCAGCACGCAGCTATGCAAATAGCTTCAGAGCGCAGCACGTTTTCCCCAGCATTAATTGCTGCACCGCCGGGGTTGCGTAGCAACAGCTCCGCTTGTGCCTCTGACAGCTCCTGCCCCTTGATGCCTCTGACACCTTCTGTGGCAGGCAACGAAGGGGAAGAGAGCAGGGCTGCCCTGGGAAATCGAGAAGGGCTGGGAGGTAGTGAGGTGCTCTGGTGATCAAATTCACTTGGGACACTGCGGTTGTCTTCTGCTGGTCCAGGGTAATGTGTGCGATGGGGCTGGAAGGAGGGTGTTGGGGCACAGGAACAGAGCTTTGTGAAGGCAGCATCCGAGGCTGGTGGGCAGAAAAGCCAGACCTGCCATGTCCCAGGCTCTGCAGGAAAGCTCACTGAGAGACAGGTAGGCTGTCTCTCCCATTGCAGTGAATCCTTCTGGGGACCCGATACAGGTTTGTGACTGCACTTACAGCTTGGCTAGAGGCATAGAGGGTCCCCAGACAGTCTCTCACTGGTTGTGAATCTCCTTTGGCTTTTGGCTTTTTCCAGCCTTTGAGAGGGATGGCTCATTCCTCATGTACACCCAAAACTAGGAGAACCCTGGGCCAAGCCCTGTGGGAAGTGGTGAGTACAGGCACCCAGGAGAAGGCTGTAGGTGGGATGGTCAGCCCTGGGCTCCCTCTCTGGTCTTACCAGCCCAGCAGCTTCTGTGGGGCTGGCCTGTGTCTCCCAAAAGGCAGGACTTTGCCTGCCTGCCTCTTCAGAGGCAGGACTGGCTGCCTCTTGAGAATAATTTTTCCTCCTGTTCAAAACCATATTTCCAATTCCTATCCTCTGTTTACCAGTCAGTCTTCAGCTCCTACTGTGCTTTTGCCAGGCTGAGGAACTTGTTTGCACCTGGCACCTTTCCCTGCAAAGACACTTCAGCTTTCCAGTCAACTCACCTCTCCTCTATTCTGATAAGCTACATAAAAAAACCCAGTTTCTCTGCAATGGTTTATACTGTCCATAAGCAACTCTGCTTGAAAATGTGGGGCACTCTATGTAACTCTACTCTTACATGTAACCCAGAAACAAGCTCTTCTCTGAAACTGCCTTAAGTAGGGAGCATGTGAGCAATCCTGCGTCCATTGGCTGCCTCTCAAGAGAATGCCCATGGGCTTGTTTTATGTATTAGTGATAACCAGAACAGATAGGAATCGTGGGAAATGATGGATAGGTACCAAGGCACACAGATTAGCAGGCCCCAGGGAGCACAGAACTCTGTGTCTGGGAGATCTGGGGAGGGAGAGGCACAGGCTACAGCTCAGCACCCTTGGAGGCACAGGGAGAGGAAGGACAGAGTGGGACCTAGCCATCCTCAGAGCCTGACTGCAGGTGGCAATGAAAGCTCTGCCCCAGTGTTATCCTTAGACACCCAAAAAACGGCAGTGCTGCCTGCAGTACTCAAACAGGGATGGACTGGGGAAGGAGCAGATGAGCTCAAGGTGAGAAGTTGCAGCCTAACCCTAAGCTGAAGTGGTGTGACACCAGAGGACCCTGAACGCAATGTGCCAGGTGAACAGTGTCACTGAGTGTGAAATGGGCCTTCTAAGTAGAAAGGGCATCAAAACTGAATGGATTTATTTCCTTTATCAAGCAGGAAAAATATTTATCTCTGTTTTTTAAATTTATAGCTTGACAAGCTCCGTGTATCTGATTGTCTCCTTGGAGTACAATAGGGCAAATAAGGTGACAATGAGCACGAAGGCCTCAGTCACACTTCAGAGAAAGAAACTAGGTGAAAGGCAAGGCAGAAATGCCACTGGAACCTTCGGGATCAGGAAGCCAAGGTCCCCTCTGCCATACAAGCAGGACTTTTCCATCCCACATGCCTGTGCAAAGCAGGCATGACCTGCAGCTGGCTGTGCTCGGCATCACAGCTGCAAGGCAGGAAAGGACAGTGCCCAGCCACTTTGGTCCCTTCTCCCAGACCAGGAGCTTTGTACACAGGTTTACAACCTCATCCTCACCAGGCATCACCCAGCCTTTCCTTTCTTGCCACCTACCGGGCAATCACTTTGCCTGTGCCATGGATTTTTCCTTCACAGCCATGGAATGTAGCACCTGAAGGTGCCCCAGGTGCCCCAGCAAGGAGTGAGATGGCTGTTTTGCCACCATAACCCCTTCCCACAGCTGCCCAGGGAGCATGACAGTGGGGCAGGGCCCCACATCTGCTGCTGTCTTTATAAATTCAGTCTTCCCTGGGGAAGATGGCTGCTTCTCTTAAGAGCTGGGCTGTGAATAGGTAAGGGGAGTCACCGCCCTCTTTGCGAAGGTGGAAAAAAGATTACGCTGAGCTCTGCCTCTTCGAAAAGCCTCCTTCTCCAAGCCCAGGGGGTTGAAAGGTTTTTTTATCCCCTTTTGTTATTCAGCAGAGCTAGGGGAGGAGCTGGGCGTGTAAGAGATCCTGGCTGACATAACCCTTCCCATGCAGGGCTCTGGAGAGGGGCCAGGTTTTACCTGAGTATTTTTATTTAAACTAATCCGAGGCATTCCAAATTGAAAGCTGTTGCAGCAGCAGGTAGGACCAGTTCAGACGGTTACTGGAGGGCGTTTTTCTCACCTGGGTGTAGTAAAGCAGTCTCCAGGTACGTTGTTTATTGCTAACCCCGGGAGTATGTTCTGGAGGTGCTGGGATACATGTGGCAAGCTGAGCTTGCTCAGCCTTTCCAGGTGGTTTTAGGAAAACCCTGCCTAAGAAGCCTTTAAGGAAATTGAGAGGCTGGGATTGAGAGGCAAAGCCTCGTAAGGTGTAAAACACGTTATTCCTGGGCAAACTGGAAAGCAAAGGGCTGGGTAGCAGCTGCTCAGGGCAGGCTTGGCTGCAGCCTGGCATTTCTGGGCAAAGAGGAGACCTGGTCAGCCCTGAGCCTGGAGTGGCCCCAGGTATCTCTCCCTGCCCAAGGAATCAGGGCATTGGAGGTGCCTCCCTGGTGTGTGTCAGTTCAAAGAAAGCAGCCAGCAAGCATAAGTAAGGAGCAGGTGAGTGCTGCCCAGGGCTGGCTCCAGCACGCCTGATGCCACTGAGAATGGCTGGCTCTGGCCACTGGCTTTTCCTTCTCCATTTCTCTGCTGATGGCTCCTCCACACTGGAGCTCTTCCTCCTCATCCACCTGTTGAGCCCTGTGCCTGGCAGCATGGAGAGGGATAACTCACTCCAGATGAACCTGCTTTTCTCCACCCTGGCCCTGAACCCTTTGATAAGCGTTGCCCCCCTTGACCCAGCTGAGTGAGCGAGGTCAGTGTCTGGTGCTGGTGGGGGGGCAGGCAGAGAAAGGCTGTAGGGGGAGAAAGGACTTTCACTCCTCCAGTACAAGGCCAGGAGGTGCAAAGTGCAAGCGTTGCTGCAAAGCAGCCCTATGTTACTGGTAAAGATCCTGTGTCAGGCAGTGGGGGTGACAAGACGTGGGGCCTTTCTCGGCGTGGTCAGGAATGGGTGGGAATCGCCTATACTGCCCTTGGGAACAGATAGGGTCTCGATAACTGCACCTGGCATGGCACTCCTGATCTGTTCATGCAAACACTGGGTAATTATCCCTTAACCTCTCCACCAGTAAGTTCTGATTAATTGTCTCTGCCAAGCAGGTAACTGATAATGGCCTGGGTTTGAGCACTAGCTAGTGGCAGTGACCCTGTGCTGTAGAAGCCCATCTTTCTGCACAACCACTGTGTACTGACAGCCCATCAGCTGCAGGAGCACTTTATTAAATGGCAGCTAATCAAAGGTCATTGCAAATGGCACGACACAGCACAGGGTGCATTGCTGCCTGCATGTCCTGCAGGCTGGGAGCTCACCAGAGTTTCTGTGCTGACTACAGAAGAGGCTCAGATCTGCTTAGTTTGGCCCCAGACCCATTTTCTGCCACTGAGGTGTAAGCAGCATTTTAAGGCTTCAAGTAGCTGAAGATTCCTGGCATCTGGATGCACAGCTCGGATGCTGCTGTGCTCCCACCCAGCCTAGCAGTGCAGAGTGAGGGAGCAGAGGGTCTGCAGCCATCCTAAAATGCTGGGCCTTCTACACCAGGTGCCATGCAAATACTAAGTCTGATTCTTTTTAGGTTTGCTTTGAACACATGACATGGTGCCTACACACTGGCATGTCCTAGGCAGAAGTGTAATTTTGAGTGCTCTGGCAGCGGCAGACAAACAAAAGTGCAGTCCATGTCCTGCCAGCAGTGTGCACATGTAAGTGTGCATGCTGGGACTGAAGGGACACCTGCCAGCCCCAGGAAAACAGGATGCTTGATCTCACCTGGAGGTCAGGCAAGTGATGTGCCTGACTGGGAGGAGAAGGGTTATTCTGGTTTTGCAGCATCAACTAATATTCCCTAGGACATGTTACTGACTGCTTCTCTCTTTGTCTCTCTAGTGAGGATGCAGCAGAGACAATAGCAATAGACTCTAACAATCAGCCGAAGTCTCCACTGGAAAAATTTATGGTCAGACTGTGTACACATCACCAGAAGCAGTTCATTCGTGTGCTAAACGACATATACACTGAAGTGCAGCC
The DNA here is from genome assembly GCA_013397075.1 of Rhabdornis inornatus. Taxonomy (NCBI): domain Eukaryota; kingdom Metazoa; phylum Chordata; class Aves; order Passeriformes; family Rhabdornithidae; genus Rhabdornis; species Rhabdornis inornatus. The sequence goes on along the minus strand of VWZS01002368.1, from coordinate 1,564,266 downwards.
AGACTCTGACGGCCAGCAGTTACCTGAATCTGAGAGCATGGAGGCCTCTACTTGTGGCTCTGGTTGTAGCCAGCGAAGCACTGAAAATCAGGATAAGGGTGCTACTTGTACTGAATCAAAGCTCCCTTCTACGTTGGACCCAGGACAGTCAGGGGCCGATGGGCCCCTGCAGCAGCCAGTGGAACTGAAGTGTCTGGACAGAACAGAGAACTCCAGTCCTGCTTCGAGAAGGGACTTCTGCGAGCTCCCCACCACCAGGCTTTGCTCTGCTAGTCCAAAGGATAGCCCCACCCAAGGATACCTCAGCACGTTGAACTCTTCCTCTTTGAATTTCCATCATGCCACAAAGAGCCTGGAAGGGCAGCAAGCTGCTGGACATGAACAAGAAGCCGGTATCAGGAAGTGTGAGGATAATAAAGAGCAGCTAGCAGGTAAGACTTTCATGGAAGGTTATATCTCAGTCAAGGTGGCAAATGTGAATGGCAGTGAGGACAGCTTAGACAGCTGTCTGGGGTCCCAAAAGGGCTCTTTCAGGGCTCTCCCAGAGGAGTCCTGGGATCCTGGCTTTGCAGTGACCCCCCCTCGCAGAGCCGACAAAGAGAACACTTTGCAATGCAGCTCAAAAGCATCTTTGCACCAGGACTTAGACGCAAAAGAACAAGATGTGAGACCAAAGCAAGAAAACCACCTGCATGCCATGGCCAAGGGCAAGGCAGGCTGCCAGCTGCACCCAGCCGACAAGGGCATGCTCGACAAGTCCAAAGAGGGCTGGCTGCCCACTGGCAATGTGCCAGCCACCCACCGGGGGTCCGGTGGGCACCCCCGTGCCAAGGGAGCCTCCCTCAGATCCTCTCGGAAGAGCAAGAAGGCATCAGGACTGAGGATCAATGACTATGACAACCAGTGTGATGTGGTGTACATCAGCCAGCCCATCACTGAGTGCCATTTCGAGACGCAGCGGCTGGTGTCGTCACGCAGGACGGCAAGGAAGAGCACCCGCGGGTACTACTTCAATGGGGAATGCTGTGAGCTCCCGACTGTCCGCACGCTGGTTAAGAGCTCTCGCGCGGAGGAGAGGGCGAGCAGTCCGGCTCTGCGAACAGAGACCCTTGTAAGTGCAAAGCCACCCCTGGTGCTCTCGGTGGAGGGCTCTGCAGGGGCCGGACGGGAGGGTGAGAAGAGGGTTTCCCTGAGGCTCCTGGCTAAAGTGGCACCGACCAGCCGAGAAACGAAGGAGAGAGCTGAGCTGGGCTCCATGCAGCTCCGGGATACCCGAGCACTGCGATCAAGGGAAGATGCCATGGCCATGCCGTTTTTCTCCCTCTCTGCTCCACCCAGCCCCCAGAAAGAGGAGAGCTTGGCCAGCTCACCACCACCTGGCTCCCCTCTTGTTGAGGGAGGGGGAATGACAGTAGGAGGCACTGTTACCGGGGAGGCTGGCAGTAGCCTGGGCTCCTCTGGGGATGGCAGTAGCAGCGAGCAGGCTGTTGATATTGCAGCCTTTTCAGTCTCAAAAGCACACGGTGAGGAGGACGGTTGTCCAGGCTCTGACATACAAACTATTCCAGACCTCCCTGCCAGCCCAGAGCCAAAGTCCTCCTCACAGCCCTCTGCCGCTACAGACACAACACCTCTGCCCTGTGATAGTGCTGAGGATCCTGCCCAGCTTCCAGACTCAGGGGATGCTGAGCTCTGTGGGCAGTGCCTGGCAGAGCCCTCCCCATGCTCTCCAGGCTTGCAGGCTCCTGATGAGCCTCCTGCCACCATGGATGGGGAGAGGCCCCTGGAGCCCCCTGCCACTTTGCAGTGCAGGGATGTGAACAAAAGCATTGATGCAAAACCAGAAGCTGAATCATCAGTCATGGTGGGTGACAGCCCTCTTGAGCAAGAGGATGCTATGCTCATCAGCACACCCCCTCCTAAAATCTTGGAAGTGGAGGAAATGCAGAATAACAGTACAGAAGGTGATAAAGAGCCCACTGAAGGGGAAACGCCACCTGACCCAAACAGCTCAGACTCTGTCTCTTCCAAAGACAGTCTAGACAAGAAGCGAAAGAAAGGCAGGAGAGCACTAGTGGCATCAGACCGGTGTCTCCGAAGCCAACAATCCCAGTCACCTGCTGAGGGCAGTCCTGAGGACTCTGGTTCTTCCAGCTCTGTGCAGCTTCCTTGCCTTCAGATCAAACTCTCCAAGAGCCCTAGCGCTAAGCGGTTCAAGAGGGAAGTGCAGCTGGATGAGGCAGCATCCATGCACTCCCCAAATGACTGCTTCCCCAATGTGCTGCTCAAAACCAGTGAAGGGCCAGGCTTTGGCCAGGCTCCAGAAAACATCACTGAGCAGCAGCCAGCTGAGGAGAATGGTGTCACTACCAGACAAACCTACAAAAGCATCTTAGCAAAAGAGACTGCTGCAGAGGGAGAAAATTCCTCTAAAGATGACTCCTCTGCTAACAGCAGCCAAAGTCAACCGGGTGAGATGCTGGAAATCAGCATCCAGGCTGATTCTGAGAAGAAAAACATTCTCCTCCCTCCAGAGAACAGTGTTCCTGCAAATGATGCTGAGCAAGTGGATGTGAAATCAGTCAATGCCAGTGCAAAGGACAAGGAGAGCTCTGACAGTGCCAGGGATCTGGGTAAGCCAGTGAACTATGAGCTGGTGACCAATTTGCCTCCGTGTCCCAGCAGCAGAGGTGGAAGCAAGCATCTTCCAGCAAAAACTGCAAAGCATAAAAAAGTTGCTCTGCAGTTTTATAACTTACGACATGCACCCGCACCTGTAGACAGTGCAAAAAAGAACACACCAGGGAAGGACTCTATGCAAGCAATCCCCAAACTGAGGGATGAACACAGTTCAGGGAATGATGACTGCCCAACACCGGAGGACATAGACATGGCTGACAGCAAACCAAAGTTCATGGAGTGGTGTGCTGAAGAGGAGAACCAGGAACTCATTGCTGAGTTCAACACTCAATACATGAAAATCCAGAAGGGCTGGATTCAGCTGGAGAAGGAGGTCCAGCCAACCCCCAAGGCAAAGAACAAAGCCGACAAACTGAAAGAGATTTGGAAAAGCAAGAAAAGAACACGGAAAAGCAGAGGCTCACTAGAAGTACAGAAGCTTTCTCCTGTGCAGATGCTGTTTATGAAGGCCTTTAAGCTGTCTGATATATGCCAGTGGTTTCTGGAGACAACTGAAACCAGGTCTCTAGTGATTGTGAAGAAACTCAACACCCGTCTCCCAGGGGAGATTCCCCCCATGAAAGTCCCCATGCAGAAATATTCTTCCTCTAGTCTCTACCCCAGCTCACTACAAGCTGAACGTTTGAAAAAACATCTCAAGAAGTTCGCCGCCACTACCCCGGCTCGGAATAACCTGAAGAACCAAAAGCTTTGGGCTAAAATTCGTGAGAATGTTGATAAAGCAGAGGCTGAAGAAGCCACCACTCCCAACCAGATGTCTCCCACTGATGCCAGCACCAAGGAGCTGAGTGAAGACAAAACCATCCAGCCTGCCCTGAGCTTGCCCACACAGGCCAGCACCAGGATCCTGCGCAAGTACTCCAACCTTCGGGGCAAGCTGCGAGCCCAGCAGCGCGTGGTGAAGGCAGAGAAGCGGAGTGATGGCCCAGGGGACCAGCTGTCCCTGGAGAGCAAGCAGAGCCGGAAGAGTGTGTGCATCAACCCCCTGATGTCTCCAAAGCTGGCCTTGCAGATCAAAGCAGCTGCCTTTCCTGCTAAATCTCCCTCAGTGGACGGAACAGGGAAGGGGCGGAAGGGGAAGAGCAGGTCCCAAGAGGACCCCTTGCCCAAAGTTGACCTCCAGCTCAGCAAGAAGAAGAAGATGCTGAAGGAGAGCGGGAGCACCCAGGAGCGATCCAGCTCCTCCACCAAGGACAAGCTGCCTGCCAAGAAGGCTAGTAAAATAAAGCATTCAGAGGTCAGTGTGAAATCTCCCGCCACCCGAAAGCAGACTGCCATGGAGAGGAGCAATAAACTGGCCAGAAAAATGTCTTTGAAAGAGAAGAGAGTCCCGAAAAAGCAGCTGGAGAAGATGCGGCTCCCCATGCGGAAGGGCAAGGAGAACACGAGCCGACGGGCCGTGCTGCCTCCCAGTCATGAGGAGCTGTCCAAGTCCCCAAAGCAGAAGCCCCTGGGGGAGTCCTCCACGCGGTCACAGAAGATGGCCAACAAGAAGCACAGCAGTGGGAAGACCCTGACAAGGTCCATGAAGAAGATGCAGGAGAACAGTGTGTCTCAGGGCAAGAGGAAGCTGAAGGCAAAAGTGGACTGTTCTCACAGCAAACGCTCACGACTGGACCCGAAATAGCAAAGAACCGGTAGCCATGTACAAAACTGATGTATAGTAGTAACCCTTTACCATGCATTAACTAAAGCTGCTTTTATAAGCTGTAGCAAGCCTTTAAAAATCCGCAGTTAAAGGATAACGCCCATGATTTTAGGCATCAGCAGATGTGTCTTGGACAGAGATGAGGTTGGTCTGTCTGGCTCTGCTGTTCAGAAGGAAGTTTCTGCAGTTTGAACGTTCCTTGGGTTCTTTTAAACTTGGAACCAGGCAGTTTTTGTTAAAAGTACAGTGCCTTATTTATCACTTTAAAAATAAAAAAGAGCTCGTCTGTGTGATTTGGAGGCTTGCGTTTTATACTTGAGGCACAAGCACTTGTACTGTAGCAGAAAGAAAACCACCTTCGTGCACATGAAGTAGCTTTTGTCAGCCTTTGGGTGCACACAAACATTTCCCTTTCTTTCAGAGTCCTCCTTCTGTCTGTCTTCTTAGTGGCATTTAAAGCAAAACCAAAACCATTTCGCATCACTAAGGGAGAGAAAGGCGAGTCTGTCCTTTGTCAGTTCGATGGTAGCAGCTGCTGGTGTCCCAGACTGTTATCTGCATGAGAATGTGAAGTAGCTACTGGTGTGTGTACTGCTGATGGCTGCCTGCTCCTCACTGCACAGCCCGTGGGTGGGGAGTGCCCGTTCTGGCTAAGGAGATGCCGTGGGGGCACCAGGTACCAGGCTGCCACACCCACTGCTGCCGGTGGGGCGTGCTGGGCTGTATCTTTTTTCTTGCTGGCTTCAGGGATGAACCAGTCTTGCCATGCTCTGCTTTTGGACGGACTTCCTTCTCCTATTTCCCTGTCCTTGTGGTGATTTCTGTGGTCTCTGATGGCAAAGCTTTTCTGCAGCGCTTCACTGAAGGTTGAATCTCTCCCTTTTTAAGGGCTTGAGTTCCTGATGTTGGTGCTCTGCAGGAAGGGAACTCTGGCCCTCACGTTGTGTTTTTATGCACATCTTGCCTAGTGCTCTCCTAAGCCAGGATTTGCAGTTGAAATAAGGTTGGGATAAGGGACTGGCTTGCATTAATTTTTTACCATAATTTGCATTTCCCCCTTTTATTAGCAAGATGCAGGAGGTTTGTCCTTGCTTGTGTCACAGAACAGGATCATAGTGGCTGTCTTCTCTTAGAAAAACCTCTTAGAAGTGCATAGAGTGTGTTGTTGTGCTGGTTCTGCTGGGCAGAGGTGACCAGCAGCTGGGGAGGGCTGTGGTCTGTGCTAGGGAAAGACCCCAGCTCAGCCACTGCATCCCCATGGCTTCACTTTCACATTGTTGCAGAGTCCATTTGCAGGAATCCCAATGCCAGCCTCTTTCCACACATAAGGCAGCAGTGCCTGTCAGGGCACTGTGTGGGCCCTGAGGCTGCCAGACCTTTGACAGCTGCCTTGCTGGTCCTTGCTCAGCTGCTTGTCCGTGATGAGAGCAAGGCTCTGGTGCAGCCCATGAATTCAAGAGATGCTGGCCCTGGGAGCAGAGGCTGCAAAGGGATTGACTACAAAGGGAATTACTTTTCATGGTTGGCATTGAACCCCAGATCTCAAAGCCTGGGGGCTGGAGGTGAAAGGCAGATAATTGTGTTAAAATCTTTCATTGTACCCCTTTAGTTCAGAGGATGAAACCAGGCCTTTGATTTGCACACCCTTCACAGAGCACCTCTGGCTCTTTTGCAGGTACTCCCTTTCCCAAGCATTGACACACACAATGCTGGGGCACATTTTTCTCTTACTGTGAAATGGCTGATTTAACAAAAACAAAAAATCCTTTGCCTTTCCTTCCAATGTGCTACAATAAGTTAACTCTCTGAACAGCTAGGAAGTGATTAAATCTAGCCTGTCAGTCCCTGTACAGATTAATATGAAGTTATCTATTACTTTAATTTTTACTGCATGCATTAAATATGTCAAATATTCCATCAGAAAAGATTTAAAAGCATTTCAGGAGAGGTATAAGGCAGGAGAGCACTGATGGCAGTTAAGTGACTGATCTGTATCACTTTTGCAGGGTGTCTTTCCCTCTCGCTTCTCCATCTGTACTTATGGTCCTTCTCTAGCCTCTGGCTGGAACCCAGCCACATCGGCCCAGATTTCCTCTCCTTCCTCTGGGCCAGGTGTGCATGTGAGCATGCCTCTTACCTTTGCTCCTCATGCCATTCCTCTGCAGCAAATCCCCTCTCCCCATTCTTCACCATCACTTCTGAAGCACCTGCACTGGTCACCATGCACTAGGTGCTCCTTGAGGCTTTCCCTCTCTCTTTCTTCTCTAATTTTTTGCTGCTGGTAAATGGTAAATTCAGGCTGTCTTGCTCCCTGTCTTCTGTGCTTCTGGGAGCAGGAATCCCATTAGGATAGAACCCTATACAAAGCAAGTGGAAAGAGTCTTTCTAGTTAGGGTGCTGCTGCTCCTGTGTCCTGGATGCCTTCCTGCACCCTTGGGGCTTCACCAGCACTGATTAGCTTGAGCATGGCAAGGTTGGGGGACAGCAGGTGTCATTGGTGCTGGAGCGGAGCAGCTTCTGGGCATCTGTCCCAGTTTGGTGTGCACTGCTTGGCTTAGGCAGTGGTGGGATCAGAACACTGAGCTTCCCAGCAGTGTCACTGACAGGCAGTGGTGACATGTGCTGCTGCTGAGGTACAGCCCCTGATTTAGAGCAGTCTGTTACAAATAAATGTGGCTCTTATGTCATGCAAAGGACGCACAGGGAGCTGCAGATGAGCTTAATGAATGGAAGAAAATAAGCAACATGGTTTAGTACCTTATTCCACATGGACATGGAGTGTGTTTCCATGTGCTGCAGACACAGAGTTGCCCACTGGCACTACCACAGTGCCATCCTCAGATCCACAGCCTCATTGCGCTCCTCTTCCCCTGGGCTACCCCACAGCTCCCCGCTCTACTTCTTCAGCTCTGGATTTCAAGTACTACAAACCACAAAGCAGATCTCTTTCTGTTACCTTGGCTTTTCTTGCTGCTACTTTCTCATCCTGTTGAACTAATCTCCATCATGCACCCTGGTCCATGAACGAGGAGCAATATCCTTTTAGCTCTGCACCCCCACACATCTGCATGCACCCCCACTGTCCCTCTGCTGCCAGCCCCCCTCTCTCATTTGCATGATTACCTTTTTCTCTCGTTGTCATCAGCAGCTCTGGATTTTCACACTTCACGTGTTCAGGATCCGTCCATCTTAATTAACCACTGGGAGGAGCTGCGTTTGCCAAACTCAGAGTCAGAACTTATGTTGGTACTGTAGCAAGAGCAGTTTGAGCCCGGCGTGGCTCCTCCTACCTGTAGCTGTTAGGATCTTGTTTAGCAAGGCCGGCCCTGGAATGGGTTTTCCTGCTGACAGGGTGTGTGATATGTACCCAAGGCGTGCACATATTTATATTCATCACTTACTCATCCCTGGCAAGGTCCTGTTTGCCAGTGTTCACCCTATGCAGTGGGGTTTTGGTAGTCACCTGCCAGCACGTCAGGGAGACAGATTTGCAGCAAACCTTCTCTGAAGAGCCGACCAGTCGGTGCTGATGCTTCTAACAAACTTTCTGCTGCATTGCTGATCAAGGTCCATGAGTTGTGTGAGCAGGGTGAAATTGTTCCTGCTGCTCTCTGCACCCCTGTCCCTTTGGTGCTGGGGATGCCATGCAGGGCTGGCCTGAGCAGGCTGGCTGGCTGCCCACACCACTTTTTACTGGTGTGCAGATAAGCAAGTCTGCAGCCCAGCCTGTGTCCCAGCTGCTCTTGTGGCACCTCTGAAAATGCTGATGTTTCCAAAGGCTCTGCCAGCTCCTAGTAACCTCCCAGGAAATAGACATGCAATCAGATGTACTGGTGCCCTGTTTTTAAGACTTGCTGATGGACACTTTTTGTCTCCAGCCCATAAACTTTCAGCCTGACAACTGCATTCCCAGTTGAAGGTGACTGAGAAAGCTGTGATTCCCAGCCTTCCATGGGTACAGATAGTGCCTGGGGCAGCATGGAGGTGAGAGTGGCCATCCAGGCTGGGCTCTCACCTTTCCACCATCGGCAGTCATGCTGGAGGAAGAGGGCTGAGTCCCAGCCAAGGTGTACTTGGGTCTGCATCCTTGGGCTGTATGCTTGGACAGCCCAGGAGCAAGATTGGATAGGCTCCTCCTTGACAGGGAATGCCACTGGAGCTTTTCTTGTAGCAGTAGGTTTTCTGAGCAAACCACAAGGTTATGATGTCCCCATGTTGCGTGTGTTCCCCCCATGTGTCGTAGCATCCATTTGGCCCATCCTTTAGCTTGGTGGTTGTGAAATGAATCCATCTGTTCTAAGATGTTCTCAGGAGTTCTTGTTTGTATTAAGCTCACCCCTAGGCTTAGCAGAAATCACAGTCCCCATCCTCCCTGCTCCCCTCCCCGCACACAAGCCCTCTCTCTCACGAGCACTTCCACCTTCTCCCCAAAGGGCAGCAGAGGGCAGCTGGCGGTTTTGATTCAGGGCACGTTGGCAGCTTTGGGGCAGCCGAGGGAGCTGGGATGCAGCCGGCCAGCATTTATGATATGGGTCTGGAGGCCAGGCGGTCCCACGGGCTGTATTGCTAGCCAATGTTTTCTAAGTCTGTTTGTAAGAGTACCTAATTTTAAAATGAAATGTGAATATATATTATGTGTAGGTGCCATGTAAGATAGTGTTGTGCTAGGCAGCAGGATGCTAACCTACTTTTTAAGCTTTTGGGGGGCAGGAAAAAGCATTTTTCTCTCACTTCATGCTCACGGATCTAATATTGTAAATAGGTTTTTTAAGTATTTATTTCATGGGCTTTCCACAGGTTCTCGTTCTGACTGGTGTGTCGGTTGGTGGGGCTGTATTGCCCAGCATGCCGCAACCAAAGGGCTGGCGATTGTGTGGGGGGATGGGGCAGGGTGGGGTGGGTGGGTGCTGGTGGTGGTGTTCAGTTTGGTTTTATGTCACATCAAAGCTGAAGCATTAACTCTCTTCATCTCGTTTTGATGCTGTCAGACCTGGTCGATGGCCACGGTCCCCAGGGAGGCCGTGAGCTCCCATGGCCGGCCAGGATGGCTGTTCCCCAGGACAGGGGGCACTGCAAGCAATAAGATTTGTAGTAATAATGTCTGCTTTGATGGCAGGGGCTCTCGGGGCTCAGGGCCAGGTGGGAATAACCCTGCTCCCAGCAGCGGCTCAGTCCAGCATGGCATGGGGGGGGGGTCTCTTGACCTGGAGGTACTCAAGGAAGTGTCCCCAGGGATGCAGAAAGTGGAGGATGCTGTCACCCCCAAGGAACCCCCCCAAAACCACTGGGGTAGGGTAGGTGATTGCTGGTAGCAAACTCCCACTAGTGAATTACTGCCTTTGTGGGTACGGGTGACCCAAGGGAGCACACCGCTGTCGCTGCTAGTCCTAAGGCCGGCTCCAGAAGGTCATTTGCTAAAAATTCTGCAGTTTTAATTCTCCTTCTAGGAGGTTTGAGGTCATTTGGTAATTTTTGCTTAAGTGGGTTTAGATTTTTTTTTTGTTAATCCCTTTTTGCCTGGAAGTGTGGCTGGCTCTGACCTTCCAGTCCAGCTGTCTGTGTGGAACAGTGTCAGCAGGATCTGCTTTTATGATGATAGGTTTCTGATTTTGGAGGATGGAGTGAGGGGTGCTGCTGGGTCCCAGCCCTGCAGGACCCCTCACCTGTCCCATGCTTCTTTCACCCTTGGAACAGGTGTGTAAAAAAAGAAAAACAAAAAGAAAAAAGGAAACAACACAGTAATTTTTTTCTTAAGATGTAAAACATTTAAATATTATCTCCACCCTGATGGCAAATGTTTTTCCTTCATCTGTGTCTGCTTCCCTGGGAGAGTTTTGTTTCTCTGTTTGTTTCTATATGAATTTTAGACACTGAGCTGAAATTCCTCCTGTCCGGTACTGTATGTTTGAACCCAAGCAATGTGAACTGTACAGACCAGCAGTGGGAAGAGGGAGCCGGTGACTGCACCTGGGAGAGCCGTGGCTTGGGACGGCATTCCCAGTTGGTGTAGGGAGTGGGAAGTACTGCGCCACAAGTTGGGAAAATGAACTGTCTGCTGTGAATTCTCGGTTGGAAATGTGGAGAGGAGTTTCCATTAGATAATGTTTACATACCTCACCTGACAAACCTTTGAAAGTGTATATATAAAAAAAAAATAAAATAAAATTATATTAAGTTGCTTTAAATCAATATGTATAGCTATAAGAGCTGGGTCATTTGAACTTTGAATATGTATCAATTCTCTAAATGTTGACATTTTGTGAACTCTGTGCTCCTGTCTCTTATTTCATCCTAGCCTATGGAAAAAGTTGTGTTCTTGTTCCAGGTAAAAGGTCCCTGACTCAGATCTGAACTCCTCAAGGATTCCCACCACCTTGTTTTCTTTTCTTCCTCACTGTCAATATTCACCCTATGAGCTTTCTAAAGGTCCGTATTTTATTGCAGCTTATTAAACGTTTCTTTGATATCAATGTTTGTTTGGTGTGATAAGTGGGGAAGACTGAAGCTGAGTGAGTGCACAAGGTCGGGTGCAGCCAGGTGGCATCCTCCAAGTGTCACCCCCTCCCTAAGGAGGGGGAATATAAATGCCTGTGGGGGGTTTCAGTGCTCCCACACCAGTGCCTGAGCTGTGGCAGACTTGTGTTTGTGGCACCAACAGTGCAACCTCTTGGTGGTGCTGGAGACTGCTGCCCAGGCCCCCTCTACCCTTCCCCAGAGAGCTACAAGTGCCTGGTTTCCCCCGGAGCCATTCCATCCCCACAGCAGGCACTGGCCCTTCAGCTTCCCACATGCAAGACCCCAGCAGTGACGGCTGTTTTTGCAAGGCATTGCATGGATAAGCCTGGCTGCTTGTCCCAGCACCATGGGGGCAACAGGTTGGCCAAAAGCACTGGCCAGGGCTGCTCCAGGAGTAGGAAATCATCCCCCAAGGCACAACCAGCTCTTTCTATCCTGTGCCACCTCCTTACACACTCTGCAGCTCCCAAGCACCAGCTTCTCCCTTCTCCCCACCAGGAAAGAAGAGGCCAAGCCTCTGAATGAATAAATGTCATGTTCACATGGAAGACAACATAGACAATACCAAACATCTCCTAAAACAATACAGCCTCTGCCAGCGGAAGGATGCCCAGCGCCTCCCTCGCCAGCCTAGTACAAACCAGCGTCTTCAATAGTGACACACACAAACCCCACGGGCCAAACAAAGCCACTGTCATTTTCCTGCCCAGTAGCATCTGTAAACAAAAAGAAAACATCATTTGTTGACCCCAAACATATAAAAATACTATAACAAAATGAAATACAAATATATATTAGAATCTGTAAGTATTCTGTATAAAGAGATACTTTAGCGGTTAGCATACAGCAAGAACAGAAACACAACACAACCAAGCCCCGGGTGGGCCACAGCCAAATGAGACGCATCCCAGCTCCTCTGTGTGGCAGAGGAGCTCTCATGGAGAGGGCATTTGTGGCAGAAACACATCCCCGTGGTGGTGGAGATCCCCTGGATGCCAGTGGTGAGGAGGGATGGTGACACCACCTGCAGAGCTGGGTGTATCCAGTGGAGGTGCCTGGAGCTCAGCCACAGCTGGCAGTGCAGACCTGAAGCCAAAGTGCTGGAGTGGTGTGATGGAGAGATCCAGGACTGCAGCTCTGGGATGAATCTGTCCATCAGGGTGATGTGGTGTTTCACTGTCCAGCCATGTGCAGTGTGTCAGGTTGAGCCCCCCCATCCTTGGCCCCCACAGTCGTAGAGGTGATGCTGCTGTGGATGTTGGGTGCATGCAGTACCCTGGCAGGAGCTCCCCGTGTGCCCCTGCTCCCACACCAGCCCAACACATGCCCTGGCACTGTGGGCTTTGGAGAGATGCTGCATATGGGCACTTGAGTCCAAAAGCTGGTGGGTCCTGCCCTGGCAGTGGTGTTGGCTCCAGACATGCAGGTTTGGACATTTCAGTTTCTTCAACTTGGCACGCACAAGACTGAGGCCACAGTGATGGGCATGGCAAACCTGCATCCCAGCTGTCCCAGCAGCCTCTTGCTCCTGCTGGCTGGGTCAGTGGGACATGGGTCACTTTCACCCCGCTGCAGGCCTGCTTCCCTAGGACAGAGCCTGGAATAAAGGGATTCCTGTGCTGCCCTCACACAGCTCCCACCTCTGAGCAGAACTGCCTGGCTGAGCCAGGGGTATTTGGGGCTCTCTCCACATGAATGGCACAGTGCTGGCCCCATGGCACAGGGCAGGCTGGCACTGGAACCCTCAGGGACATCTGCGCACTGCTGCCTGTCCCCCATTCAGTGTGCCTGGCACTGCCCTGGTCCTGCTCCACCAGTGTGGCCCTGATGTGACCACAGTGGGCTGGACCCATGTGTGCCCAGCCAGCATGCACAAAATGGGGGTGGCACCAGAGGGTCAGGCTGGGGCCACAGAGCTGAGGACATTATCTGGGGTACTTTGGGCTCCAGCACCCTGCAGGGAGAAAGACCAGGGCTGCTGGAGGAGAGAATGAGAAACCAGTTCTGGGCTCACCAGGACTGCAGGACACTGGCTACACCATGCAGCCCACTGTAAGCCATGGCTTGCCATAGATCACAAGGCTCTGCCATGTCAGGCCTCCCTCCTCCTGTCCCAGGCGTTGGAAAAGCCCTCAGATCACTGGGCTGATGCAAGGGACAGGGCTGCCAGGGAGGGGACTCACCCAGGATGCAGGCACTGCCCTCCATGGCTGTGGGGCTTCACTGGCAGGAAGGCAGAGTGCCACAGGGAGAGGACAGGGCAGCTGGGCAGGGTGCCCACTCCATATGCACATATCTGTGTAGCTGCAGTTCTTAAAAAAATTCCCTATCTACACATTTGCTTTGTTTGTGGCTTTTTTTTTTCCTTTTTTCTTCTTTTTTTTTTTGTGGGGTTTTTTTTGTTTGTTTTTTTGTTGTTTTTTTTTGTTTGTTTGTTTGTTTGTTTTTTTGTTTTTTTTTTTTTCTGTTTCTTTCCCAACCTTCTAGATGCACCAGCTCTACCCTCTGCCGGGCTCCTCAGATGCAGCTGCAGTTCGGAACACCCAGAGAGCAGCACCAGGCCCGCAGTGTAAAGTGAGGTCCTTGGCCAGCCCCCGGCTCTGCAGGGCCGGTGGCTGCTCACAGGCACTGGCTGCAGCCACACTTGCTGGGCTTCTCCACCTCCTCCACGAAGGTGGCACCGTTGCTGCACTCGAAGGCATATTTCCTGCGCCGGAGCCGCAGTCCAGTGCAGCAGCTGGCGTCAGGGCCACCGCAGGTCCCCCGGCACTCCACCCAGGCCACCGGCCGTGTCGTCTGGCAGATGGCATAGCCCCGCTGCACCTGGTGGTAGTCCCGCACTGGCTCCCCACGGCACTCCGGCTCTGTGCGACAGTGAGACAGCAATGGTCAGCCTGGTGGTGTGGCATGGGGCTGCCTTCCCTGCAGACCCACCTCCTCAGCACCTACCTTGGTCACAGAGGGCTCCAGTGTAGCCATCGTGGCACTCACAGGTGGGCTGGCCACCTGGGGTGAGGTGGCAGTGGCCGTGGACACAAGGCTGGTGGTGGCAGGGGTTGGGTGGTTCGGCAGGCTGGTTGCAGAGCGCGCCCTGGTAGCCTTCATGGCACTGGCAGCTGTAGGAGAGGGCATCGAGGGGCAGGCACAGCCCATGCACACACCTGTGGGCACATGGTGCTGTCAGGAGCTGCTGGCGTGGCACCAGCACGCACAGCCCACCAGCACTGAGCATGGCATGGCTCAGAACCAGCACAGTATTGCACTGTGACTGGTACAGCACAGCCATCGTGGCATAGCACAGGTGTGGCTCTGGCATGGCACCAGCAGAACAGCTTGGCACAACTCAGTGCTAGTGGCATGGCAGGGCAGCGTCATGACAGGGCACCACTGTGATGGCATGGGACTGGCATGACAGCACCAGGAACCAGCCACAGGACAGGGTGGGCAGCCAGTGGGAGGGGCAGGTAGGGCAGACAGTGGGGCAAAGGCACTCACTTGTGCCCCTGGCAGGGACCACCGCGGGGCTGGTCGCAGTGGGGCCCGTCCCAGCCAGCCTCACAGTGGCAGACGGGGCCCTGGGCACCCGAGGGCTGGCAGATGCCATGCAGGCAGTAGAGCTTGCGGCAGGGCTCACAGCCTGGCACCACCCCTGGTGTCATCCGCGTCTTGGTGAAGTCCTGCAGTTCATTGTTGATGTAGAGGTTGCGGATGCATCCGTGGAAGCTGGTGCCATTGAGGAGCTGCCAGAGGCGGAAGGCAGCCGAGTTGACATCCACAGGCATTCCTGGGGAGAGCACAACCATCAGTGCACCCCTGATGTCCCCCCATGCCCTCCATCACCCAGTCCCTGTCCTACCTCCCACGTAGAGGGGAGCCTCGCTATTCAGCGTGTAGTGCTTGCCCGAGTTGTCCATGGTCATGGGGCTGCCACCATCGATGGACAGGTTCACCATCTGGTCGAAGGTCACCAGCTCCACGGTGTGGAACTGCCCGTCGTTGATGGTCTCAGCACTGGCAGGGATGGCTGGGTCACCGGGGATGCCTCCAGGCTGAAGCAATGGGGGTGGAGGTTCCCAGTGAGTGGGGAAGGGGTGCCAGATACCTGTAGATGGCTGAGCTGGGGTGGGTGCCGGGGTCATAGCTGACCCTCACATGGCCCTGGTACAGCTCCACAGCCATGTGGTCACTGTCACCATTGTACAGCAGGATGCCATTGCCTTCAGCCGTGGAGACCTGCCAGAGAGAGAGGTGGGAGCCCACATCCCTGGGGCAGACCCCCAGTGCCATCCCTCAATGCCCCCATGCCCCCCCAGCCCTCACCTGAAGGGTGATATTGGCCCGGGGCCAGTCTTGCAGGTCAGTGAACTGCAGGTACGTGTCACGGTCCACGAAGTTGACACTCAGCAGCTTCTCACATTTGGGGCCGCCGAAGCCAGGCAGGCACTGGCACAGGGCACGGGCACCCCTCTCCACACATGGGGCCCCATTCTGGCATTCAGCTAGCTCACACAGGCCAGGCTGGCCAGCAGTGTGGGGCGGCATCTCGCAGAGCTGGCCACTGTGGGGCCAAGGGTGCTGCTGGGCTGGGGGCTGGGAAAGAGCCCTACACCCTGCCCAACGCCCCACAGGGCTCTGACAGCATGCCCCTGATTTGGGATCTCTGGGGAGGCTCTCCCACACACTGGCATCAGAGGGATGTCTGGATGCTGAGCTGTGCACTGGAGTCCCTCCCCAGTGCTGCTGGCTCCCTCCAGCCTCTACTCCCAGACACACACAGTCCCAGCCTCCCTCCTTCCTCTCACACTAAGGATGGATGGATGGATGGATGGATGGATGGATGGATGGATGGATGGATGGATGGACTTGGTAGCCAGGACTTGTCCCTCCTGCACATAACCATCCCCCGTACCCCAGGTGTCCCATGTGTTCCTGGAGGTACCTGTAGCCCTCGGTGCAGAGGCAGGAGTAGCCATTCACCTCATCCAGGCAGCGGGCGTTGTTCTGGCACCGGTGGTCCTGGCAGTCGTCGAAGTCCTCACTGCAGTTGCTCCCCACATAGCCAGGTGCACACTCACACCTGGGGCAGGCAGGGGGCTCGAGGCTGACCCTTCCTTCCCCCTTGCACCAGTGGGTGCCTGCTCCTCCCTTGTAACACCTCTCTCCATGCCCCCTCACTGCAGTCCCCAAAAAGCAAATCAACCCACCCCCACACAGCCAGAAAAAGTTTGGAGAGGAGGGGGCTCACCTGGGCCCCTGGCTAGTGGAGATGCAGGTGGAGTCATGCTGGCAGGGGTTGAGTTCGTCTGAGCAGAAGTTGGGTGGCTGCTCACAGAATTCCCCTGCAAGGCAGAAGAGGGGGTGCAGCTCCAGGACCAGAGGAGCAGCCCCAGTCCCCATGGGGCAGAGGGGACCCTTGGGGGACTCAGCTCAAGACAGACAGCTGCCAAGCCCACAGCTTTGACCCCACAGACACAAGGTTCTGCTCCCCTGGAGGCAGTTCCTGCCTGAGCCAGGCAATGAGGGCAGCTCAAGGTAGGGGGGTTCAGCTGGGTGTGCCCAAACTCAAGACAACTGAGCCCAGAGGCCAGGGCAATGGGCATTGAGACAGCAGGTAGAGGAGCAATTTAGCCCTCATGGGTGGGTAGAAGCACTGGGCACATTCCCATGCCAGGTCTGTGCCATTTGGAGATGGCTAGCCCCCATTCCAGGTACCTGTGTAGTGGGCAGGACAAAGGCAGGTGTAGTTGGTGGCACTGGGCACACAGGAGCCCCCATTCTCGCAGCTGTGCTCCTTGCAGGGGTCGCTGGTGATGTGGCAGCTCGGGCCCTCGAAGCCAACTGGGCACAGGCACCTGCAGTGGGGCCAGGGCAGTGTCAAGGAGGAAAACGAAACAGAACGTTTTGGGGGAGTCACCCCAAAACGACCAGCAGAGGACCTTGGCAAAGACTGGGTTTGGTGTCCTCCTGTCAAACGGGGCACAGTGGTGGGTGGCAGCACAGCCTGCCTGAGGATGCTGTGTTGCCACAACAACAGGCTGAGAGGCCTCTCAGCACAGGGAGGGGCTGCACAGCCTACCTCCTCACCCCCAGCCTGCCAATTATTTTCAGCTCCTGACTGTAGCCTGATTCCCAGAATGGCCTAAAGCATTCAGGGCAGTGAGGGTTGTGTGAGGTAAGGCAGCCCCGCAGGGAGCAGCAGTGACTCCAGGACCACAGCAACCAGTCCCAGTCCCCCTGCCTCCTGTGGTGATGGTCCCTCCTCTCCCCCACTGACCTCAGCCTAGGAGGCTTTTGGGCTGGGGGGCATGGGGAAGTGGAGTCAGACAACATGAGCTGGAGCTCCAATACAAATGCAACATCCCACCTATATGCCAAAGGAGCATGGAGGAGGTGAAGGAAGTATCCAAACTTCTCTCCATGGGATGCCAGGGTCCCATGCTACTGCCCAACCACCCACCTTTCATGGGTTCCTGTCCAGCACTCACCTGAACCCAGTTCCTTCCCCCTCCTGAGGCTGGCAGGTCCCCCCGTTGGCACAGGGGTTGGAGGAACAGCCACTCAGTGCCACCTCGCAGTTCCTGCCCTGGGGAAGGATGGAAAGGTGGGAGCGAGGAGGGTGCCACTGCACCTGCCCAGCTCTCTGCATCCCACTCAGCAGGATGCTGTGGCACACAGGGAGGGTAGGTGGTCCCACAGGCAGCAACCCCCAGGGGCATGGCAGAGACCCTGCTCTGCTCCCTTGCCCTCTGCAGGGACATGTCCCCATGCACTGGGGACCCCTGGGACCAGGGTACCTTGTAGCTACTGGGACAGGTGCAGCGGTAGGAGCCAAGGGGGTCATTGTGGCAGGTGCCCTGGTTCTGACAGGGGCTGGAGAGGCAGGGGTTGCACTTGGCCTGGACACTCAGTGCAGGTGGGCCTGTGGGACAGGAGGCACGGAGACAACTGTCAGTGCAAGGAGTGATGGGGACATGTCCTTTTGTGGGCACTGATGTGGGGGCACAGCCTCTGGTGTTGCTGGGAGCAGAGCCTGTCCAAGGGGCTTTGCACCAGGCAATGGGACAGCCACAGGTTTGCACAGTCACCAGGGAAGTGCCACCAGTCAGATAAGACAATGGAAGCAACCTGGTCCCCCTCCTCCACAAGGCAGCTCAACAGACGAAATCCTGGAGCCACCCAGACTCACAAAGCATTGCTCTGCTGGGTGCCCAGAGGTGGCTATGGATGGACAGTATGGGCATCTCTCACCTTGGCACTCAAACTTCTTGGCAGGGGTGGTGAGCAGCAGCTTTCCTTCCATGTCAGGGGGCCCAGCACAGCGGGCAATGCCTGGCTCCTTGTAGCCCGTCTTGACCCAGCTGGAGAGCCACCGCAGGTTGCAGCTGCAGTACAGGGGGTTGGCCCCGATGGCTCTGCATGAGGAGAGGGGCAAAATTGCACCTGCTGCCACACAGAGGCAACTGGGCACAACTCTGTCACTCGACCAGGATGCCACATGATGGGCAAAACAGTGCTCCTCCATTTCTGGACCCACCAGAGGTGCTGCCCACAATGGGAGGGCTGGGACACACAGCCTCACAATGCTGTCCAGTTAGACCACCCTGCTGCCAGGCCCACAGACCATGCTCCATGCTCTGCCCTCGGACTCTCCTCCTCTGCCCACACAGAAATTCTTGGCAGTCCCTCTCCAGTACACAGGCAAAGCTGCCTGGGGCCAGCAAACTGGGCAAAGTACCTTGAGGCCATACAGAAACAACAGGACCTGCATGGGAGCTGCAGGGCCAGCCTGGGCTCTGCTGCACAAGCCTGCAGGACAGAGACATGAGAGTGGGCTGCTGGGAATGGCAGTGGGTCACGGCCAGAGCTTGTGCAGACAGCAGTGGGGCAAAGCAAGGAATTGCTCTGGGAAAGGAGAAGGAGGAGGGAGGGTTGCTCTGCTCCACAGCAGAGAAGGGTACGGAAGCAGTGGATGATGTGGGAGGTGGAGGGCTTGGATGCCTCTTTGAATCCTCCTTGACTGCAAAGGTCAGCAGTGATGGAGGGCTGATGTGACCAACACAAGCGACAAAAGAAGGAGATGGCAGCCCAGAGGGCAGGCAGGAGGGACAGCAGATCTGCTGGGGCTGACTAACCTGGTCCTACAGCACCTGCAGCACCAGCTGTGACACAGCTCAGCCTGCGAGAACTGGCAGTGCCAGCTGTCTGCAGTGAAGGCAGCACAGCCAAGGGTAATTGGAACACAGCAAGCAGTGTTGCTCCCCAAAAAAGGAGGCCAGGACTGGGTATCAAGCTGGTCTTTGCAGACTGAAGGAACAGCCTGAGATGCCCAGGTTGCCAGGAGAAGGCAGCTGGGAACAGCTTAGTTAGGAGACAGGGAGGGAACCAAAAAGACACTGTGAGCGAAGTTAAACCCTGGCCCTGGGCAGTGGGTATAGGGCAGTGCTCCTGGGGTGCAAGCTCAAAGAGGGGCTGAAACACCACCACTGGCAGGAAGATACTTGATGACAGATTGGGGGACTGCTGTGGAGAAGTGCACTGGCAGAAGCTAACAACACACTGATGTGTGTCAGAGCAGCCCCTGCCAACCCACAGCTGTGGCACCACTTTGCATGGCTTAACCTACATCCTGGGGGACCCCAGAGATCTACTGGGTTGGAGAAGGACCCCACACCACATCCACCTAAGACCATAGGGACATCCCAGCAGCACTGGGAGACTCAGCTGCACACCTGGATCTAAGCATGGGCAGCAGGTCACAGCACTATCCAACAAATGATGTTGTGGGTACCAGCCCAGAGAAGAGGGGAGAAGGCAGCTCACCCTCTAGGGAAGCCAAGCTCAGCCCAGTAGTTTTTAAATGTCCGTGGAGCTTGCATCCAGCCCTGAGCCCTGAGGAGTGGGAGGAGATACTCACAGGTGGGACAGGGAGGTGACATCTGCAAAGATGCCCTCGGGGAGGCTGGAAATGTCATTGCCATGGAGAGACCTGCAGAGAACAGAAGGTCCTGCAATGCCCAGGGCTCCAAGGTGAGCAGCCAAGGACTGTGCCCCATCCCACAGGTCCAGGTGTGGGTGGCAGAGCTGGACCCCACCACATTGTCACTGTTGCAAATGCACCATCTGCTCTGAGAGCAGATGAACCTTCCTGTGCCCCTCCTGCAGCCTCTACCCTGCCCACCTGCATGCACCCAGCTCCAGGTGGGCACAGGGGACACAGGGACATGGGCAGCAGCAGAGAAGGGGCCAAGCAGGGTGTGAGCAGGGCTTTGGGCAGGTACTTACAGCAGCCGCAGGGAGCGGAGGCCCTCAAAGGCCAGGGGAGGGATGCACTGCAGGGAGTTGTAGCTGAGGATCCTGCAGAAGGGAAGCAGGCAACACAGCTGTGTGTGTTGCAAGAAACCCACCCTGGACTCCACACTGCTCCTGTGTGAGCTCCATCTCAAACCACAGCTTCACCCAGCTTCACTTCACACACGATGGAGACCCTGGAATCCCCAGCACCCCCCAGCCTTCATGGCCCCCCAGAACAGCTCAGCTGGGCTGCAGCCCACTGTGGCTCCACAGGGACCTCACTTACAGGGTGGTGAGCTGGCTCATGTTGGTGAAGGAGGAGTTGCTCAGGGAGCTGATCTTGTTGTTGCTCAGATCGCTGGAAAACAGAAACCTCAGGGCTAGGAGCCAGCTGGGCCCTGTCCCCTCTCACTGCTCCCCTGCCTGCTCAGCTGCCATGGGGTGCAAACAGCAGCATGGCACAGCCTCCAAGGGAGCAGCAGGGCTGTCACACAGGGTGATGGCAGCAATGCCACTTGTTCCCCCTCTGTTCCATGCCTGGCACCACGTGGTGAGCAGCCAGAGGCTGAGCACTGCTGCCAGTGAGTTGTGCTCCAGAGCACAGTGGGGATACAGGGGGATGTCAAGGGTCCCCACACATTGCCAGACCACTCCTCAGGATCACACACCATGGAGACAGCCCCTGCCCTCACCCACAAGTTCCAGCAGTGCCTCCAGCTGCCTGGGCTCCTGCTCCTGACTACTTACACAAGCTGCAGATACTTGAAGGTAGAGAGCTGCCCCGGGACTTGAGTGAACTGGTTTCCATCCAGGTAGCTGCAAGGAAGAACAAAAGCACCTCAGGGTGACTGAGAAAGAGGAGGTCCCTCCCTCTTCCCCCTCTTTCTCTTGTGAACCACCACGGACTTCAGGCTGCAAGAAGCATCTCCAGCATCACTCCCCTCCTGCCAGGGTCCAAGGGGCTCTCAGGGCACTCCTGGGCTGGCAGGGGAGCTAGTGTGTGAGTGCATGAGCACACCTGGGTTTGCACACATGCCCCTGGAGACACTCTCCCAGAAGCCTACGTGTACAAGTGCAGCCAGCAATGTGCTGCATACAAATCCAATGGGAGTGTGGGAGGCTGTAACCATTCCCAAGGCATGTGTGAGAATGTGAGAGATGGCGCAGGATGCAGAGAGAGGAGGAGTGTGCAAGACAGTGGAGGGGGCTGCGGGAGTGGTATGCATATAAATATATATGTGCCTAACCAGTGCCTCCACCCCCTGCACAGAGGACTTTATGCCATCCCTCACCCCACGTGGGTACAGAGCCCCTTTCACAGCAATGGGCATCACATCCAGCTCAGGCATGGCTGCATGGATATCTCCCTGACACCCATACTGATGGGTGGCTGACCCCAGGCAAACCACATCCCATTGCCCATGTGCTTGAGGCTGGTGCTGCCAAAGCATCCCTGCAGCTGTGGTGAGAGTAAAAACAGGGTGCCCCTGTCCCTGTTGCTGATGGCAGGCTCCTGGGAACCACAGAGCCCTGAGTTGCATGGCTGCGTGGGGACCACAGCTGCAGGGGTGGTTGTCCCTCACTGTCCTCTCCCAAGGGCCAAAGACAAGGTCCCAGCTGCTGGATGACAATACCTCTTGCACAATACCCTTGACAGCCCTGACTCTCAGAGACTCTTGCTGAGCCACTTGCTGGTGTTGGGGCTGGACAGGATGGGTGGGGTCCTAATCCCACACCAGGCCAGGATGGGGGTGTAGGGAGGAGCCCAGGGGTCTCTGCCCTGACACCTGCAACCCCAGAGCAGAGACCCCTCACCCAGAGCAGTGAAGCCGAGGGAATGTTAGGGGGAGACCTTGGGTACTCGCCCACTACTCACAGCTCTGTGACGTTCTTGGGGATCCCCTTGGGCAGGGCCTTGAGGTGCTTGTTGCTGCAGCGGACAACCGTGTCGAGGCAGGTGCATTCCTGTGGGCACTGGGGCCGGGGGATGCAGGTGGTCTCCTCCTTACCTGCATCAGGCATGGAAAGCCACCAAGTCACGAGGGCCCAGCCCTTGTGCATTGTGTGAGGCCAGATTCAATGCTTTGTGCCCGCCTAGGATGGCTCCCCTTCCATGCCAACCATCCTTCCCTGCCCTCAAGCAGGATGTTGCAGGCAACAGCAGTCAGGAGTTAGAAGTGCAGGAATTGCTCCTGCTCCCAGAAATCGCCTGCCCCACTGCTGTGGATACAACCAGCCAGCTCAGCACTGCTCTGATTTTCACCATTTTCATGCAACAATGCAGTCACAGGGACAACATAGATAAGGGCACAGAAGAAGGGGCTCAGCCCTGCAAATCCTCCTGAAACAACCTCCTTCACCTATCTTGCAGACACAGATTAGATGGAGCCTATGCCGAGCAGCCAGAGGAGCTGGCACTGCTCCCCTTCCCTGCCACAATGCTGGAATCCTGCGGGAAAGGCTTTCCTGGGACAACCGTATGCTATCTCGCACTGTTAGGAAAGGCGCAGGATGCAACCCTTCAGTGTTTGACGTGGTGGAGGAGGGAAAGCAGAAGAAAGGATGATTTGTTTGTAAATATTTTCCAGAGGGCTCAAAAGCTGCTCTAAATTAAAAAAAATATATATAAGAAGAGGTTTTTCTCCCCACGCACACTCCTGTCTGCTCCATCTGCCCACTGCCAGCTCCAGTGCATGTGCAAGGCTGAGAAGGGAAGGCAGGAAGGAGCAGGATGAATCCCAGTGGTCTTTGCTGACACATCTGCTCCTGTCAGCACCCAGGGCACAGTGTTTGCCAGCACAGACCCACAAGAGCCCCAAGGTCCAGTGGGTGCAAACTCCTCTCCTGGCTTCAGAGTGGATATTTGAGTGCCCAAGGGCTGGGTACTGGGAAGGGAAACTTTCCTATCATGAGGGGAGGGAATTCATGGAGCCCCCTGAGCTACCGCCTTGCCACGGGCACATCCTGGCAGCAAGGATAGTGCTGGGACAAGGAGAATGGTGTCATCCTGGGAGGAGCAGCCTGGTCTCCCCTCACCCTTGGCGCTGCAGGGCCCATGAGTTACCTTCCTCACACCTGAAGTCAGGGAAAGCCACATCCTGGAGCGGGATCTGCCGGAGGAAGTCAGGGTTTTGGCACCGAGGGTTCCCTGTCACGATCTTCCTCTTGCGCAGCCAGTCCCCCAGCCAGGCCAGCTGGCAGTTGCAGTTGAAGGGGTTGGCGAGCAGGTTCCTGCATGTGGGAAAGACGACAAGGGCAGCACCTGAACAACCACCAGGCAAGGGGACCTGCAGCCCTCTGATGTGACACGGACAGGCTGGGGGCACCCCTGGAGCCCAGGACATACAGTGTGGAGAGGGACTGCAGAGTGTCAAACGCGCCCGGGGCAATTGTGGTGATCTGGTTGTCATACAGGGAGAGCAGGCGGACGTTGCGCAGCCCTGTGAAGCTGTCGTTGTGGATGCAGCTGATGCGGTTGTTCCTCAGCATCCTGCAGAGGGAAGAGAACAAGGGCACCTACAACACAGGCAGGTACCACAGGGGAAACCCACCTTAGCAGTGCTCAGGCTGTGCCCACCTCAGTTCTGGGCAGCAGAATTAGCCTGAGCAAGTCCCTGAGCAGCAAAAACCTGCCCCCCCAGCACTGGATACAGCCAGCTGCTGGGCAAGGCATCCTGAGCTGGCCCTGCAGGGAGGCAAGGAGTAAGGACATCCCCATCTGGGTGCTCACGGAGGAGAAGGGACTCACAGTGTCCTCAGCCCGTCCAGGCCCCTGAACATGCCGCTCCGGACAGACTCCAGCTGGTTGACAGTGAGATGCAGCTCATTGACAGAGGATGCTCCCTCAAACGCCCCATCCTCGATCTCTGACACCTTGTTGTTGCTGAGGTTGCTGTGAAGAAGCAGGCTGGGGTGAGGGCTTTGCCTTGACTTCATCCTGAACTCTGCCTCCCCCAGATGCCACTAAGCACCCGGTGATGCCAGCCCCTCAGAGGACCCTCAGACTGGGACATGCCCTCCATTTCACCCCCCAGTGTGCCCTGGCATCAGGACCCCACGTGCCTTCCCAGCCCTTGGGCACTCCTGACATGACTGTGCCTGCCTAATACTCACATTTTCTTCAGATGTGGTAGTTTCTTGAAAATGCCAGTGGCCTCCAGGATGGAGATTTCATTGTTGTTCAGGCGCCTGGAGTGGGCAGCAGGGAAAAGAGCTCAGGAGATGGCTGCAAAGTGCCTGGTACAGCCTAAACCCCGAGCCAAATCCCAGTGCCAGCAAGGTGCCTGCTGCAGGAGGGAAGGCAGAGTGAGAGAGGAGACTCTTACAGCTCAGCTGTGGACTGCGGGATGCGATCTGGGATCTTGGTGAGTTTCAGGTTGGAGCACTCAACCACACCAGATTCACAGCGGCATTTTGGGGGGCAGATCACGTCACTGTTGCATTCACTGTTCAGCTGGTAATCTTCTGTCCCTGTGTGATGGTGAAGGCAGCGTGGGCTACCACGGGCAGAGGTACAGGGGACTGCACCTCCCCCCTCTCCTTCTGATCTTCCCACATTCCCATCTGCTCTCATTTTCTTCCCCAGCTCCCCTCATTCCAGCCCCTGTGCACATATTACTCCCCTCCATACCCAAAGCAGCTTATCTACAGAGATAAGCCCCTGGGTACACGGGGCACTGCACTGCCCACTACCCTCCTGCAAACAGAGCTGGACCCTAAGGACACCCCTGTGCCCATCCAGGTAGCAGCATGATGGGAGATGCCACAACACATCCTGGTATCCAGCACGTGGGAAATGAAAGAGCTCTGGCACAACATCCCCACAGGCAGCCTGGCACCATGCACACACCCATGCACATGTGTGCAGCTCCTCTGCTCACCTGGGATGAAATACTGTTCTTTGGCTGCAGAAAAAAAAGCACATCAGCCCTGTGAGCACACAGACAGCAGGCTGGGACAGGGCTGAGGACAGCCATGCCACAGGACGCCTGTGACAGGGCTGGGGACAGCTCTCACCCGAGCAGCGGAATTTCTTGCTCTTGATCTGGCCGATGCGCTTGTTGGCCAAGCGCCGGGGGCTGGCACAGCGGGCTCCACTGGTCTCCACAGGGTTGGCACGCAGGAAATCTGCCAGCCACTTCAGGTTGCAGTCACAGATGAAAGGGTTCTGGGCCAGGTGCCTGTGCCAGGGACAGCAGGTGACACACTGCCAGGGACAGTGGGTAACACAGCACCGGGAGCAGTGGGTGATCACCAGCTCCAGCCCTGGAGATGCTTTTCCCCCAGAGGCTCGCTTGCCCAGGCATGGGAGCTGGTGTGGACACTCACAGAGTCTGAATGGCCCGCAGGGAGGTGAACGTGCCTTTGGCCAGGCTCTGGATCTTGTTGTCATAGAGTGAGAGCAGTGAGAGGTTCTGCAGATCCTGGAAGGCATCTGCCCGTACACAGTTGATCTTGTTGGCATTGAGAAGCCTGGCATGGAAGGAGGGATGTGAGTCTGGGGACACCCCTTCACTGCACCAAGGGTGCTAGGGACCTCAGTCCTGCTTCCCTATGTCCCTGAAAAGCATCCCACACAGCCACTGGTGCCTTACAGCAGCTGCAGGGCAAAAAGTCCTCCAAAGACACCCTTAGGGAGGTCCGCGATCTTGTTGCCATACAGCACCCTGGGAAAGAAAGGCTGGTGTGAGAGAGATGGGGGGAGTGATATGGGCCATGGTTAAGGGGTACAGCATCCACCCCATCCCACCAACATCACTGTAGGCACTTACAGGGAGTTCAGTGAGCGCAGCCCCTGGAAGGCGTCAGGGGCAATCTCTGAGATCTGGTTGTTGCTCAGGTCTCTGAAACCCAAAAGGAGAAGGTGGCCTGGTCCCCTCTTCTCTTGTCCTATGTCCTCATCCTTCTGCTATTTCCAGGGGACCATCCCCAAGACCCAATATACAGAGCTGGGGTTATCCAAGACCCCCTCCCAGTGCTGCCATAAGGGGCACCCGTCTCACAGAAGGTGCCCCACGTCTGTCAGTTCTCAGCATGGCCAGCAGGGTGAAGGCTGTTGGGGTTCAGGGTCAGCTGGTAGAGGCTGCACACTTACATCCTCCGCAGCTTCTTGTAGGGTGAGAAGGCTCCTGGGGGGATGGACTTGATGCCATTAAGTTCCAGACGTCTGCAAAGAGAACAGGGAGAGATGAGGGCTCTAGGGCTGGCTGCACCCCAGAACCCCACTGACAGAGCTGGGCCTGCAGGACCCTAAGGTCGCAGTAAGTTACCCCACTGGAGTGCAAATATTCTGCCCAGAAACAACTTGCATCCTGTGGTTGGGGCTTTCTCCATCAGGGAGAGGTGCCATGGGTGGGGGAACCATGGCGGCTGGGGTGGAGGAAGCACCTCTCCTCCCCAGCACCGTGGGTTTGGGGGTGCCTGCTGCCTCCCACATGCTTTATGCACCATCCCAGCAGGGGCTTTGTACCATAATTGGATTCCTCTAAGGAGATTATTTCTCTATTTACATTTTTAATGCAGTTAAATCCAGGGCTAAATCTGGGCAGCGTGAGAGAAGGGCAGGGAAGGCCTGCTGCCCTACAGGCTGAGCTACGGGGCTTGCTCCTGTGTTCCCAGTGCCTTGAGCCACCCAGAGCCCAGGTGATGGTGTGGAGCCATACTCACATCTCTGTCATGGTCTCAGGCAGGTTGGCAGGGATGGCCGTCAGCCCCTTGCCCCGACAGTCCACAATGCCGTTGCTGCAAGTGCACATGGCTGGGCAGGAGCCAGAGGACAAGCTGCAGAGCTGGGCATGTGCTGAGTCCGTTTGTCCTGCCAGGGAAGCAGCCAGCATTGGAATTGCAAAGAGCTGAGCCAGGCCAGTATGTGGCAGTACCCTGAAGAAGGGACCCTGGTGACAGCTCAGCGTTCAGGGACGGTTCACAGCATCCTTGAGTGGATGCATAAGCTCTTGGTGCACCCCAACCCCCTGTAAAAGTGCCAAAGGCACAGACTGACACACTGTCACACTGATAGGATGGCATTGTCCCCATATTGCCCCCACACCAAGGACTGTGCTGGCCTGAGATGAACCCACAGCATGGGCTCTGAGGCTCTGACCTGGGGCACATGGCAGGGAGTGGAGATGGGCTGCACTGGTGGCACAAGCCTTGACCCCCAGCCCATGTGCCTGCCCTGGCACCCACCACGTCCCCTGCCCCCTCACCGGAGCAGCTGAACTCGTTCTTTTGGATCTCAGCCACGTTGAGGCCACGAAGCTGGGCAGGAGCAGCGCACTGGGTGAAGAGCCCAATGGTGGGGCGCTGGCGCAGCCACTGTGAGAGCCAGGCCAGGTGGCAGTCGCAGAAGAGATGGTTGGAATGCAGGCGGCTGCAGGCGGATGGATGGAGCAGTCAGCAGCCAGAGGACAGCTCCTGCCCACCCCACTGCCCTCTGAATGTCCCAGCCTGGCTCATCCCAAAGGCTGGGAGAATTCAGAGGGAGATACAGAGGGGCCTAAGAGCATCTGTGACAGTTGCCAAGGCTGCCTTGCTTGGCAGTACTTTGGAATGCTTCCTAGGGGTATCCCCTCCATTCCCTCGCCATGGTGCTGTCCCAGCACTACTGAGCCACCAGCACCAGCAGCAGAGCTGGGGACATCCCACTCTAGCCTAGGAGGTCACTCCCACCACCACCACGGCCCTGGCACTCACAACGTCCGCAGCTTGGGCATGTGGTTGAAGCTGGACACAGGAATTGAAGTGATATTGTTGTTATTCAGGGTCCTGTAGGAAGACAAAGAAGGGCAGGTCAGGGCAGACAGGCTGTAAATAGGAACATGAGATGGTCTAGGTGGCACTAACCCCTGGGAGCAACCTAGCACAGGGTGAATGGATGGAGAACTACAGGCTAGGGACAGCCCAAACCCCCATCAGGACTTGCTGTCCTTTCCAGGCTTCTCTCCACAGCCAGTGGTACCCAGGTGGCCCCCTGGGGCACAATCAAGCCCTGGAGCACAGCTCTGCAGCAGCTGTACCAGAACCCTGGTCAGCCCCTGCTCAAGTCCAGGGAAAAATGGCATGCTGGGGATGTCCCTGCAGCACCCCAGTGAGTGGGGACACTCAAGGACACCCTCATCCTGCATGGGGTTGCAGACTGGAGGCTCCAGCCTGTCCCCAGTCACTTACAGGACCTCCAGCCCCCGCAGGGCACGGAAAGCCCCATCCTCGATGCAGCTGATCTGGTTCTTGTCCAGTTGCCTGCAGAAGAAAGGGAAAAAAAAGGAGAATTGCTGGGACAGCCCAGGGAGAAAGCAATCAGTGCTCCTGATCACTTCCACTGCCTGCTGCCACTGGACCTGACCCCAAACTCCCTCATGCCCAACACTGCCAGGACTCACAGGTTCTTGAGGTCGGTGGCCCCACGGAATGCTTTTCTGGGGATGGCCTGGATGAAGTTCTCACTCAAGTCTCTGCAGAAGAAAGAGGCAGGAAGGCAAATGGGCAGCACCTGCACAGCATGATTTCCCATAGGAGCAGGGCATCCACAGGCAGAGGCATACCCCAGCACCCAGTGATCCCTCAGAGACTCAGACAAACTGTAATTGGCTTCAGGTCCTTGGCTGACCACTGCTCTGCTGGCTGTTCTCAGGCAAGTCCAGCTCCACCTATGGTGGCTCAAAGTGACTGGGGCTCCCTGGGCACTGCAGTCCCTGACCGTCATAAGCAGAGCGGACTGGCACTGGGAAAACCCTCCATACTTAAATACTCTCTGACTGCTGTAATTACAGGTCTCTGCTGATTAACTGGTAATTACACTTAGTGGCTCCAGGAGGCATTCCCATGGAGCCTGACCTGCACTTCAGAGGGCACAAATAATCGGGTCATTATTTACTTCATCACTGCAGGGTACTGTCCTCTGTGTAATCACCTGCTCTGCATTGCCAGGGCATGGCAAGCCAGCAAGGGCTCTGTGTTGCAGGGCTGGCAGCAGGTCAGATCCCCCACCATGCCTGGGCTGGCTTTTAAAGACCATGAAGACGACAAATCTCACTGCAAGTAGGGTCTGGGTGGACTGGCTCAGCTGTGGGAAGACCTGTTTGTTTTATTTATTCTCCATGACTCCCAGACAGCCATTCCCTCTCCCACCCTAATAGCCAGCAGCTCCTCCAAACTTGTCTGGAAACTGCATTGCCTGCTCCCATCCCAGGGTGCCAGCACAGTCTTGCTCCAGCCACCCCCGGGGCAGGAGGTCAAGTTCCCATATCCTTCCTGGCAGAGGGAAACTGAGGCATAACATAGCTTTTTTGCTATGCAAGTCCATGGGTGAGTGGGGAGGTGAACCAGGGTATCCTGCACAGATTAACTGTCCCCAGAATTACGCAGGCTACACAGACACCCCCATCCCAGCCCCAAGAAGTGGTTTAGGGTGCCCATAGATGTCAGCATTTCACACATAGTGCTCACCAGCTCTGCTTCAACAAAACAAAGCATGTTTGCTATTGATACCCTACAGCTGGACCAGGTCAGGATGGAGGCACAGCATCCACATTCCTCCCCATATCCTCATTTCCTCCAAAAAGTGGGCTCAACAAATGGACTTGCAACAAGCTGCTTGCAAAACACCTGGAGGACTCCAAATTGGGACTTCACCCCAGCTTAAAGCTTCACTGCTGCAACGAGAAAATGTTCCCAGAGGGAAGCACCAGCATTACTTGCATGGATGCATGAGGAAAAGGAAAACAAAAGGACAGTGGGCTTGCCTAGACCTCCACTGGGATGCCTGGCCACCAAGGAGATGCTATACAGTCCCAGTGTGATACAACAGCCCCTGTTCCCTGCACAGTTTGTGCATCAGTCTGGGTCATTCCTGGGAAACCAAACTCGGCTGGCAAAGCATCATGGCTGGGGCAGTGGAAGGGAGGAACTGCCCAGGCTTCTGGGGAAGGACAAGCCCAGCTCCTCTGCGAGCAGCAGGCGCAGTTTCACAGCATCCCACGTGGCGGCACTGCCAGGCTGCCCTGCCTGCTGGTGCTGCCTGCGCTGCTGCCCTGCCCCTGCTGCCTGTCCTGTCTGCACTGCCTGCCCTGACTGTGCCAGCTATTCCCAGAACTCCGGCCCGACCCGCCCACGAGGGATCAGGGTCCCCTCACCCTCTCCAAATGGAAAGGACCAGACACCTGCAGCAGCCTCCAACTGTCCCGCACTCCTTCAAATACAAACATCTTCTCCTCATACTATGTTGGGGATGTGATGAGCTTGGGAACCCCCAGGAATTGCACTGATCTTTCAGAAAAAGACAGCATTGCACCAATTCCTCTTTTCTCTTTTAGCTCTCAAAAGGAATCCCTTAGAAAATTCTTTGGAAAAGATACCAACTTTTTTACATGGGCAGACAGCGATAGGGGGAACAATTTTAAATGAAAGCAGCCTTTAAATTAGATGTAAAGAAGAAATTCTTTACTGTGAGGATAGAGAGCCACTGGGACAGGCTGTCCAAAGAACTTGTGGACACCTCATCCCTGGAAGTGCTCAAGGCTAGGCTGGATGGGGCACTGGGCAACCTTATTTAGTGGGTGCCATCCCTGCCCATGGCCAGGGCTTTGAACTAGATGATCTTCAATGTCCCTTCCAACCCAAACCATACTATGATTCTATGAACCCTCCAGGTGCAGTTCACCACTCTTCCTAGCAAAGCATTCAATGCAGCACATTCCTTCTTGGCAGCTGCCTGTCCTCCAACATGAAACCCGTCACAGAGCTGAGCACCACACTTCAGTGCTCTGCACCCCTCTCCCAGCTCTGGCACTGCCTGCCCAGGCAGGCCCTGTCTGCAGTTTGTTTGGCTCCCTCATAGAAAGCTTGCTCCCTTTTCTCTGCTTGGAGCACATGGGAGTCCCAGTGTGCCCAGGGAGTAAACCCAAGCGTCTGTCTCCAAGCTGCTCACTTACAGCTCGCGAGGGAAACACTGCTAGAAGGTTTCAACTGACTTTGCGAGGCTTCTCCCCTTCACAGCTTTTTGTGACAGTCACCGATGAAGTGCTGCCGTTGGGGGTACCAAAGCCAAGAGGGACAGACGCTGGATGCGAGGGTTTCAGCAAGGCCCCGGCACAGGCTTAGATGACATTGCACGGTTACACAGCTGACGACACCAGGACAAACACATGCTTTGCCTGTGGAATCCTCGGGCCCCGGTGTTGGAACAAGCCACGGCCCCTTCCCTCCTGGTGTTTCATAGCTCCCAGCTATGTTTGCTTTACACTTTGGCGCAGAAGAAACAGCAGATGGCACGGCTTCTCCTCGCTCTGCCGTGCCACTCACAGCACCCGCGGCGGCCACATCGGTGCCACCTCACGCCCTGCCGAATATAAGAGTGTCACTGCCATCACATGTGGAGTGCCAGCTGCAGTGGTGACCACAAACACTGGCAGGTCTGACAGCCCTGCTGGGGACCAGCTGATGGACAGGCAGAGACAGAGAAGGGGGAGTTATCACAGTCACCCTGCCTTTTCTGGTTTCACTTCCAGGTATTGTCCTAAAGCTCCAAGTTTAAGAGTTCCTGGCTATTGAATCCAGGCATTTACCAAAGAGCCAGCCCATTCACAGTGCCACTGTCCTCCCATCCCTGTGCCATGGTCCCAGCAGCTGGAGTTTGTCCTTGCACAGCACAAGGTACAGAGGGCTCTGATAGTCCCAGGGGTGCAAAGGGTAAAGTATAACAAGGGGTGAGGAGCTGATGGAGGGCATGTCTGTCACCACGCTCACTTCCCACATTGACTTCTGACCCAGCAGATGCCTGTACAACAGCAGCAGCCAGCTCCAACCCACAGCTGTATGATGGCAAGAAGGCAGGCACCCACTTTTCTTCCAAGTCCCCCGAAAGCCTCGTGGCCAGACTATATCCACACAAGTCCTCCCTGGCTGGGCAGTGAGAGGGATGGCAGTGGTCAGGGATTGGGATTTCAGGAGCTTCCCCGCTCAGATTTTACACCCGGCTGCTCTGCCCCATTGTGTGTGCCATGGTTGTCGGCGCGGTATCTGTGGCGAGTCAGGAGGTGCCCCGGCGCTGTCTCTGCTGGCAGCCACAGCCCCATCCCACTGCCTCCGGTTCCCGGGGAGTCTCGGCCAGGAGCCAGGCACAGGGACGCGGCTCCTCGGGGCTGGCAGGGGCTCGGCGGCGGGAGCCAACCCCCCAGCGCGGCGCTTAGCGGGGCGCCCGAGCAAAACTGTTCGACATGGCTTCCCAGTGGGGAGCCCACTCAGGCGAACAAACCCCGGCTGCTTTAATCTCCCCGGCAAGAGCCCGCCGGGCCGGAGGGCGGGCGAGAGGGAGGGGGCCGCAGCGGGGCTGCGCCGGCCGGGCAAGGAGGCCGGAGCTATTACCACGCTCTCATTCTTTTGGCTAATCCTGACTTCACACTTTAACCTGATTGAGCCTTGTTTGGCGAGGCGGCTCCTTGCGGGCCGTGTGAGGGGATTAGGGCCGGACGCAGCAGGGCGGTAATTGCTTCCCGGCGGCGCTGGCCCCGAGCCCCCCGCTGCCAAGAGCGCCGGGTCGGGCTGGCAGCCCTCCGGCAAGGCGCTGCCCTCGCCAGGCTGCCCGGCTTGGCAGCGCCCGCGGGGCTGGCTCCGCTGCTGGTGCACAGGTCCGTCCTGCCCGGTGTCAGCAGCCACGCGGGCACCTTGTCCAGGCCAAAGCTGCAGCCCGTGGCGTGTCCCAGGCGAGGCTACGGAGCTGCACTGTGCCAGGTGAGTGACTTTCCACCCTGGCAGTGCCCTGGCATGCCCGGGACCAGTGCTGACTCCAGGCAGGTGAAGTGCAGGAGGCTGTTCCTCTCTTTACCTTGTTTCCTCCCCAGTATCCACACTGGAAACTCATTACGGGGGCTTCAGCCTCTGCCAGCCCACAGCTCCCACAATGAAAATGCATGGCTTTGCATGCCCCTGGCTCACGGCCACTGCAGCAGCTCCACTCCACCAGTGCTGACACCAGTCACTGCAGGCACCAGCTCATCCACCAAGCCTCCAGCAGAAAAGGCAACCAAGCCACCAGCCCTGCAGAGCATCAGTGTTTCATGCTGGGACAAATGCTCCCCAGATCCCAGCCTCACCTCAGTGGTGCTGTGCCAGAGGCAGCTGTGCCAGAGCACAAACAGCATTTCCCCAGCAAGGACTGTGGCACCTGCAGCTACTAAGCAACCCAGATGACCCTGCACATACTGTCTGTCCCAGCACAGCTTGTCCAGGGCAGAGGGATGAGCAGAGACAGGGCTGACAGCTGTTCACACCACCACCTTCACTGCCTGACAGGTGATAAGGGGTGAGCTGAAGGAACAGTAAGACTCCTGCATTACAAAAAATCAATAGACTAATCAGCACTTGCATTAGTAGCAACAGCCCAGAGTGTCCCAGGGGTTCTTCAATCCCTGTTGCCACTTCAGGGCAGGAGCTGCTGCACCCACTGCTTGTGCCAGTGTCAGCACCTGCAGCCCTGTGCTGGGGGAGGTGTCACCCACATGTCCACAATCCCCCAGGTGACAGAACCCACTCGAGGTGATGCACACAAGTCCCCAGTGCTGTAAAGACCCAGTGCCCAAGGCAGGGCGTCGCGAAGAGGCTCCCCTTATGGAAGATGGGGAGCTGCCACCCCACTGCTGCATTAGCAGGATGCCAGGGCAACAAGGCAGAATTTTGTCCACTGTGTCACCTGCCCTAGTCCCCAGCACCAGTATGAGCAGGGTCCTGCAGCCCTGTCTCAGGTTCAGGCTCCTGTGGTGTGCCCCCAGCGTCATGTCACACTGTTTGATATTTAATGGGCTCCACTGGCCCAGCTGCTGGCACCACTCCATCCTGGCCAAGGGAGGTGAGACAGAGCTCCCACTGCCCCCAGCCCATCTCACTCCACTGTCCCCAAGGTGTGCCGCTCCACTGTCCCCAAGGTGTCCTGCCACCCACTGCAACCCCAGCCCTGGGGCTGATGGCATTTGCACAGGACAAAGTGGGATGGCAGAGCCTGATGCATGGTTACAAACAAGCCGAAGTGTAGCATGGTGAACTCAGTGTGAGCCCCTGACACACAGGAAAAACATGGCGGGGTTTCTGGAAGAGGTGCTTTGGCAGGGGCCAGAAGGGGAAATGGGAGGGAATGGGACAGGGTTCAAAGCAGCATGGTGTAGGGAAAAGGAACATTATTTACTGCTTTTCACAATTCTAGAACAAGGGATGACCGACACAGTCACGAAGGCAAGCTCAGAAGGAAAATTAATAGAAGCAAAGTACAGAGATGCACCTGCCAAGCCTTGCTGTGGCAAGAACACCTGCAGGTGGACGCTCGGGAGCTGACTCCAGCTGCCAGGAGACAAGCTGGGCACACCTCTGGCAGTACTACACTGCCCATGCAGTATGCATGGACAATGGCTCCACCACTGCTCTGCTGGTAGGAACTGCCACCCACCAGGAGTCACTTCTGTCAGCCTGTTTTAGTGGCAGGCAGAGATACACAACCCCTCTGCTCCCCAGGGCAGTATGGGGGACATCAGCCTGGGGTCAGCCCAATGCTGAAATGCCCAGCCAGGGCAGGGTACCAGGGTCCCTGCTCTGATCTCTGCCTGTCACTCTTGTCACTGCCCCTCCTGGAAGGGGGGGGACAGTGAGTTGGAAGTGGGGGAGGAGGTGCTGCTCCTGCAGGGGTTCAAGGGGGAACAGCTGGTTGCTGTCAAGAGCATCCCAGGCTGGGCTGGGAGGCACAGCCCTCCCCGCTGGCAGCCAGAGCAGAGCGCTTCACCAGGCAGCCCCAGCCGCCAACAATTACGTGCTGAGTAAATCGATGGGATATAATTGGACTATTAAGATCTCATTATCCTCCTAGCTCTGGCTGCCACAGCCCGCAGCGAGCTGGGGAAGACTGAAACCTGCAGCCACAGAAACTGCCTCCTGACCCACACAGCCTGGATGTGTACTGGGAAAGGGTACATGGAGCAGGGGCAGCACAGACAGAGGGGACAAGGATGCTGGCAGCAACCAAATTCAGCACAGGAGACATTTCTGTGGCACAGCAAATTACTGTGCAAAGGCAGAGTGGTGTCCCTGCAGGGGTCCTAGAGATTAAGACATCCAGCCATCCTTCTAGTCACTACACCAGCCTGAAAGCCACCACTGACCTCTCCTGCCCCGTGCAGGGCTCATTGCTCCTTAGTGAGATAGGGAGTTTGGCCTCTATATGCCCTTACATGCGTATCTCTACCCCATTCCTGCTAGGAAGCAGGGCTCGTGTCCTCACCTGCAAGATACAGGGTCCCCATGCTCTGAATCACACAGGCTGCCTGGCCCTGAGTGTCCCTTTCCCTGTGCAAGGGCTATGTATCCACATCATCACCTGCTCACACACCACCCATGGTGGCTGATACGATTCCAGGCCATGGGACAATCCTCCCAAAGGGACCAGCATCCTCAGCATCTCTTGGCACCAGGTCACATCCACTGTGGTTCAAGTGAAAATAAAAAATGACTTCCGTTAGGAGAGCTGACCCCAATCCCACCTGAGGTTTCTCTTCTTAGAGAAGAGATTCTCTTCTGAGGTTTTTCTTCTTATTTTCTCAGCACCAGTGAAAGCAATGAATCAGAGCTCCTCCTTGCCAAACCTTATATATAAGGACAAAACAATCCCTTGCTGCAGCAAGGTAAAACACGGCTTGACACCACAATGTGCTGAGTGTCTCAGACCACAGATTTCAGTGACACAAGCCCCATCAACAAATTCTGCCTCTCCACTGTGTCCACACAGTCGAGTGTAAAAGTGAACAGAGCAGGGAGCAATGCTTCATGCATACTACCCTGCCTTCCCCAGGCTTCCCAAAGTGCCACGCTTACCCCAGGCTCTGGTCCTGGTTCCTTCTCTCCCAGGAGATGCAGATGCTTCCAAAAACATTAAAGCTGGAGGGGTTTGTTGCTTGGACAGACGAGCAGAGCATGTGTAAAAGGCAACATATGCTCATGGCAACAGTTAGTGAGAGGAGTCCCAGCCCCAGCGTGGTGGTGTTGATTTAGCAAAACATTTCACGGCATGCATAAATCTCAGTGGCTTCAAAGGGACACTTGCTGACCCATGCCATGACCCGCTGTGTTTACCAGAGCACCAGCAATTGACTCTCGCTGGTATCACCCAAGGGTGCCACCACGGCGTCACTGTGGGCTGAGGGGACCCCCGGGGATGCTGAGGCATGTGGGTCCATGTACCACGGGTAAACCATGCCCTGTGTTTGGACACTGGGGACTTTGCTGAGCAGTTCTGTGCCAGGGCTGGCCTGTGCAGTGGCTCCGGTCCAGCTCCAGCAAGGATCAGCTCCTGCGTGGGCTGTGCTGCCATGCTGGAGCTGCGGGACTCGGCCTCCGTGGGAAGGGGGATGCTATGGGAACAAGGGGAGCTGGCCAAGGAAAAGAGGGAGGGTGGGAGGGAGGGGGAATAAAGCATCTGCTACACACCCTGAAGCCTCTTCAGAGATTGAAACAAGTTAAAAGCAGCAGCTTTAATGGCAACACAAGTGAAATAACAAGCTGCAAACCCTGCGTGCCTGTCACCGCCCCCTCCTCACAGGGTCCCTTTGTTCCTGCAACCTCGTTATCGAGCCAACGCGAGGCTAAGGCATCGCCATCAGCTCCCCCATGTCCCAAAGTGCCTTGAGAGAGCCAGGCACCTTCTGCGTCCAGTGCCCTGTGCACTGACAAAACCCGGAGTGAGCAGGGGAGTGCCCTGCAACCCACCTGTGGGAGCAGCCAGCCTGTCACTTTCTGCAAAACGACCTGCTCTGTGGCTGACACATCTACCCCGGTTCTCACTGTCTGCTGGGTGTGGGTTCATTCCCTCCAGCAAATGTCTGGCTGGACACTGAGTGTTAAAACTGCCCCTGCCTGGCTCACAGCCTGTATGTCCCACTGCCACTGGGAGACAAGGCACCACTGCTGCACAGCCTTCTGCTTTTCTGCATTCCTGCTTCTCACCACCTCCAAGTCCCCTTAGCCCTGATGTTCAGCAAATCTTTCCTCCTCCTTCTTTTCATGTTTTTGCTTGTGTCTTACCTTCTAGTAGTGGGAAATCCCTGCATGAGCTCTCCACCAAAGCATGTTTATCCAGCTCCCACACTACCCTCCAGCCTGTGCACCTACCTGCTTCACATCTGTATAACCCCAGCTCGTTTCAAGCATGTTCCCAGCATGCTGCAGATAAAAGGCACGGAGATGTCCCTTTCCGCGGGGCTGCATGCCAGGCTCCCCAACCCTGCAGAGGGAAACTGCTGCACAGTGTAGTACCTCAGCACTCACAGACTCACATATTCCAGGATGTCCAGCAAACTAGAGTAGACCAGCAGATCCAAAGCTTGGGACAGAACGAGCTGGGCGTGGTGGCAGTGATTTGCTAGAC
Source organism: Rhabdornis inornatus (assembly GCA_013397075.1). Taxonomy (NCBI): domain Eukaryota; kingdom Metazoa; phylum Chordata; class Aves; order Passeriformes; family Rhabdornithidae; genus Rhabdornis; species Rhabdornis inornatus. Next base: position 1,526,713 of record VWZS01002368.1, on the reverse strand, counting down.
CATGTGTGGTTCTACCTCTAGCAGACAGCAGTGACAGCAAGACCCTCCCATGTAGTTCTGGGACAGTCGGGACAAGGTCAGTCCCCCCTGACTCCATCACAACCCCATGCATGACTGTGCCATGTCCTGAGAAGTGCCAGGCTCCAGGTGCCTGCCACGAAGCCTTATATCCTCCAGCATGCAGCGTGTGCTCCCTGCCTGGCAGCCCACACCTGAGAAGATACCCCAAACTCCATGCTGCAACACTCATCCAAGGTGTAAATGAAAAAGCAAATAGCTCTTCTGGCGAGCCAGCCCAGAGCCCTGTGGGGAGTTGGCTGCAGCTCTGGTTAGCAGGCTCATCCCCTGGGTTTGCAGCACTGCAGAACCCAGAACTAATTGACTCCCAGGCTCTGAGGCTTTTAATTGCTAATAAGTGTGAAGCCAGCCCTGCCAGCCCTCCTGGATTCCTCCGAGGTGTGAATGAGGCTGAGCCAAGCTGAGAATTGCGTCCTGGCTGTCCCAGATCTGTCCCAGATCTTGGTGAGCCAAGAAGTGATGCTGTGGACCTGTGACGCTGCTCCTGAGCTTTACATGTCCTGGGACAGCAACTGGCCCCAGCTTTAAGAAAACCTAAAGGAAACTCCCAGTGAGCTGGAGGATGTTCTGAAACCGAGGCTGAACCTTGCAAGACAGCTGGAAAACTTGGCGAGATGCCCTGGCATGAACTAAGCATCCTTCACACTCCTCCTGTTTGGCCCTAGCACTCAGACAGGTAAAACTCTGATGTCTCATAGCCTGGGGTTTCCTGAAAGCACTTGGGAGAGGCTGGCAGTGGGATGAGAAGTGGGAGATGCATTGCAGGGTGAAAGGCAGCCAGGGTGGAGCCAGTGGGACATCTCAAATTGTGCCCAACAGCTGGTAAAAGACACGTGATTTCGCGCAGGGCTAGGAGGAAACAGCCAGGATAGGAGAAGGAAAGGCAGATGGGAAACAGCAGAGCAAGTGCAGGGCTGCAAGAGCACTCGAGCATGGGAATCAAACACAGGGACACACTGAGAGGGAAAACCCAACAGGCAGATAAAGGGACTCCATCTCGTGTGACACACATCAAAGCCAAGATAAGAACTGTGGGAAGGCAGGCAGCAAAGTCCTGCCACAAGGCTGGCCCAAGCTGGGGCTGCCCTTGTCCCAGTAACACTAGCTCCCAAGAGGGGTTTGGGAGAGCAGCACACAGTCATGGCCATGCCACAGGGGACTGGGAGCTGCATCCCAGCCCACAAGGCTTACCTCCACAGAGCTCCTCTTTGAAGAGCCCCTGGCACAAAACCACATCACAGGTCTGGGTAAGCCTCTGCCTGCAGGTAGTGAGCACAGCTGCAGCTCCCACTCCATGGACCTGCCTGTGCTGTGGATCCACAGCCCCTCCTTGTTTTGGGGAGGCAGAAATGAGTTGCTGGAGGCACATCTGACTGCTCCTCCCTTTCCCCAATCCACGCACGCATGGAGCCTTGGAGGAGTAAGTATCAAAGCAAGTATCAAGCCCAACAGCAGCACCCAACCACAAGGCACAGACTGGAAAATCCTGGCCCTGAGTTTGTGGGCACCTAGAGGTCTCACACAGATCTTCAATCTGCGTATTAAAGTTCAAGTGATGGAGCAGCCCCACACCCCTTTTCAAAACTGCCCTGAGGTTAATTATCTTTGGGGTTAACAATGCACCTCCTGTCTTGGTTCCAAGTGTATCTGACGCACAGTGGGGACAGCAGCTCTGTGACCCCAAGAGCCCATGGCTGACTCTGCCCTGTGGATGTGCCTTAATAGCTGGGGGCTGTGTTACCTGCATGTCCACATCTCCTGGCACAGCCTGACTCAAGAGCTCAAGAGCAGCCAGGATTGCAGAGGGGAACTCCACAGAGGGGAGAGTCAGGGTATTGCCTGGGAAAAGGGGATGGGACCCTTCACCCTGGTCGGCTTGGCGGGTTGCTCCTCACAGCTCCAGGGGAGGTGGTGGCCAGGGGTGGACCTGCCAAGGTTACAGCCAGCCTCCAGCATGGCTGCTCAGGTGGCCTGGCACTGCTGGCACGGCTGCAGCTCGTGCTCTAGGACCTGGGGAGAGGAGCTGCTGAGGCTGATTACCCCTGCCAGAGCAGGCCTGGTGGGTTTATTTTTAACAGTTCTGATTGAAGCTGGTTTCCTGCTGACATTTACACTCCTTCATCATTATCGGCTCCCCGGCTTCCAACCGCCAAGATAAAAAGGAGAATGAAATCTCCCGAACAGTGGGGTCCTGGCTGCAAACCCTGCAGAGGGGGAAAGACCCAGACCAGTACAGCTGGGCAGATATCAGCCCCTTTGGAGGGAGGTGGATGCCCATCTCACAGTGGGGGCATTACAGATTGGGATCCCGCCACCAGATAGAGCAGAAGCCATCTCAGGGCAGCCTGGGGAGGAATATGAGTCATCTTCATCGGCATGAGCAAAAGGACATGGCAGCATGGCTGGGCTACAGATGGAACTTCGGGTGCTGGTGTCCCCAGAGACACCCATGCTCCTGGAAGTGCCCCAATGGCTGGCTCCAGGTGCAGTGGGAGCCATGGCTGTTGTCTAGGGCCAGCAGAAAGTGAGGTGCCAATCCTGTTGGCATGAGCATGCCCATGCCATGAGCTCCCAGCAGTGGATAAAGGGACTCATGAAGACACACAGGGCTTGAACCCCAGTATGGTCTTCTGTGATGGGAGAGTCAAGCAGGGGCTGTGCAGCACAGCCTGACCTTATCCTCCTTCCTATACTGCTGTGGGAAGGCTGGCAATGCAATGCAATGCAGAGCCAGTAGTGCAGCTCCCAGCATGGTCAGAGCACTCAGATCTAAAAACCTCCTTTTTTCCCTATGAAACAGTCAAATTCTAACACGTGCTGTCTAAAAATACACTCTAGTCTGCCCAGGACTCTGCCTGCTCTTATATCTCTTGGATGATTCATATTTTGTCAGATTCCAGATCAGTTTTGAGACCAAAAATACCAGGTTTGAGAGATAAGCATGTCACAGGCCCCAGAATGTGTCAGAGCCCTGTGAGAGGAGGCTGGAGATATGACCAAAATGGGAGATGTCCTTCTACAGCTGGGAATGTGGGCTGGGTATTACTGACTTGTAGAATGGCTCTCATGGAGGGGGAAAGACTTGCAGCAGCCCTGGATGGGTACAAGCTGCTCCAAGGCCAACCAGCACAACCCTGCTGCATCCCAGAAGAGCCCCAAAATGGGGTGGATTCATACATGGGAGCTTGCCTCCAGCTTTTACTTAATTACCTTCACAGATATGAATAACTAATCACCAATAACTAATTAGACCGCCCCATTCCTGCCTAATATGCTAAAATTAAATATTATGTTATAGGCATTTAAAAGCATTTCTGACAACATATTACATTGCAAATTAGCCAGCTCCCACACTGAAATCCTTCTCAGGAGCAATGCAGGGACCTGTCTGGACAGAAATTCGGGACATAATTCCAAGTAAATTGGGAAAAGGGCACACTCTTCTGGCAAAGGATTTTTTTTCTGAGGGTTGCAGATGCTGAAGCACAAAGGAGACAGCCCAGAAACACCTCTGCCAGTCCTGCTGCCTCATGAGCCATGTGAGCCCCCCAGCAAAGGTGATTAGGATCTAAGAGGGCTCCTGATTAGTTAGGCAAACACTAATGCAAATTGTCAGTGAGTCTGGAGATGAGATCCCAGGCACAGTGGCTTGAAGGGGAGCAGGCGCCTCCTGGTATTATCAACCCATCCACTCACTGAGGGGGGGGCGGGGACCAGGAGCTGCTCTGTGCCGTAAGAAAGGAGCTTCAAGAGCCAATTTCCATCCGACCACAGAGCATTTGATGTCTTGTGAAGTCGAGGTTACATGTGCTGTCTCACCTCTGCCTCGTGAAGGAAGAAGCTGGATCCTCCCCCTGCACACACAGCCACAGCCCTGGCTGAGCATGTGAGCATCCCTGGGATCCAGCATGGGATGAGCCATCCCCACTGCACCCTTCTAGACAAAATGCAGCTGGAGAAAAAAATGGCTTGGGTTTGGTCTCCTCCACATGAGTAAGGGGCCAAAATGCTGCTGTCTTTCTTTTCCCCTGCACAGAAAACTTCTCTTCCTCAGCCTTCAACTCTGGCTTGGTGTGAGCCCAATTCAGTGCTGAGTTGGAGCCATGGGGACCACAGGAGGGGGCACAGGAGGGCTGTAGCATCCCCCACCTAAACCTGCAGGCAGGAGCCCAGCCCAACACAATGTCTGTGTGCTCTGGTATTTGTGTCTGCTCTGGTGCCAGGCTCTTCCCCTAAAAGCAGAGCAGAGAGCAGGCGGTTTGCAAGGTAAAAGGCCGGGAGCAAAAGCAGGGAACACCACCTGGCAATTGCCTCCAAACTTAACTTGCAAGTGGAAGCTGCAGTGCCAGGCTTTGAACAGGGCTGTTTCATGTGCCTGGTGTTCCTGCTGCTCCCTATGCATCCCATCAGACATGGGAGAGGGGATGAGGACAGCAAGTGTGTTTGAAATCCACACTTTAAAGTTGCTATCCGAGTGGACTGGCTTGTTTTTGCTGCACAGCTGGAGACAAGTCAGGGAGCAGAAGGGTGAGCAGGGAGACGAGGGCTCACATTCCCAGGCCCTTTAATGCTGGGATCAATCACCTGCTCAGGGATGCTCTGCTGTAGTGAGATCAAGAGCTGTACTCAACCCCTTCCTTGCTACAGCTGCCATGCTGCAGCTCATACCAGGGTAACGCTGCCTGACATGGAGCACCCTTGGGCTGGGGGCTCTCCACACACACTGCTGCACTGCTTGGGAATTTCTCCCACTATGTCCATACACCACGGCACACACTGCAACCCATTGCCCACTGCACCACGTCTACACTCCCTCCAGCATGCAGGCACACTGCACACACACATGCTCTCTTCATCACTCCTTACTTCTCACTTCCAAGCCTTTCCTATTTTCTGCCAACTCCTGGAAAAGCAGCAGTGTGGGGAGCAGCAGAGGGGAGGACATGGCCCCTGCAGGAGTCCAGCCCATCTTCTGAGGCTGGTGGGAAGCCCACTCAATGCTCCTCTCCCAGCAATGCTTCCTTACGCACACAACCTAAGGAGCACTCTGGGGAGGTTAGGCAGGGAGGAAGACCCTGGCTCTCCACCACCAGGCCCAGGGACGCAGATGTGTAGCCCCCAGATCTGCACACTGATGCCTGGACTCTCCTGCTTATGCTCTCTCTGCAAAACACAGCAGCAGTGTCGAGGGTCTAAGTATATCAAAGCTGGGCTTTGAACCATTTTAATCAGACTGCCCACGCCACCATGACAAAATCCCCCTGAGCCATCTGCACCTTCCTGCATGGGATCCCAGAGGTTTGCAAAGCAGAGCTGGAGCACAGAGTCTCCCCAGCCAGCAGACACAGGGACTCTCTGGGACACGGCTAAGGGGATGGACACTCTGCATTCAGCTTCCAACCAAACGACAGCCTTAAACCAGGGACCTGACCCTTTTTCAGGACTGCCACCTGCTTTCCAGGGACTCAGCAGCATCATCTCTGATTTTCCAGGGACAGATTAGGGCACAGAGACAGCATATCAGCGGCCATAAAGCCACATGCCAAGGACCACTCTCTCTCCTTCAGCCCCTGGAGACCTCCCGAGACCCCCAGCCTGGCCAGCTGAAAGGCTCTCCCATCTGCTCCTTGGAGCCACGGCGTCTGCAGGGCCGGGCAGTACCTGCGGGGTGAGCAGCCACCCTGCCGGGCTGGGACATCCCCACTGGCCCCCACGACCCGCAGGCAGCTGCCGGAGCGGCCATCCCTGGCTCACGGGTGGCTCAGGCAGCGTGGGGCCGGGGAGGGAGGGCAGCTGCCCACCTCCCCCGGGGAAGGCCAGGAGAGGACAGGCGCCAGCCAGACCCACGCCGAGAGAAGTCACCAGGCACTGTGGCAGCCAGGTGCAAGCCACATGCTGCCGAGGGCCAGCATGGTCAGCTGGTGGATGGGCCCAGCAGGAACGGGGTCCCACCTCCCATTCTGCCCCTGGAGAAGAGGGTTTGAAGCAGCGCCTGCCCCGCCAAGCTGCAGCCTCTCCCTCTCATTATTTTTTCACCGCAAGAACTATCTTTTACCTTATCAATAATTCACAGGTACAAACGATAACGTTCGCTGTCATGGTCCGGGAGCCACATGTTCCCGGCGAGGGGGAAGGGGCCGCTCGCAATCGCTATTGTTAATGCTCGCGGAGCCGGGGGGGAGGCGGGCAGGATAAATATTTAACACTGTGTCTCCGAGCAAATGTCCATGACCGAGGGCTGAACATGGGTTTTACACAGAGATGCTCCTGCCCTTGAGAGGGTCATTAGCATGTTAAAAGCCGTCAGAGCGGGGCTGATGGAAGGGCTCTGCCGGAGGGACCCCCAGCGCTCTGCCTGGGGACTAGCAGGGATGCAGGGTACTTTTTGCTGCTGCGGGAGCATGGCAATCTCCATCCTGCCCAAATTTCCCCTTTTCTGAGCACAGAGGCTGTGCTCTCGGCTGCTTTTCGAGGAGCATTCCCATCTCGGCCTGCTAGCACATCGAGGGGCACGAGGGATGAGGCAGGTAGCCCGGGGCTGGTGGGTGGCCAGGGCAGTTCATTGTGCAGAGGAATTACAAAGGGGACACAAAGAGCCACACACCACATTTTGTGTGAGCTTCCTCTCCAGGGCTGCCCGGGCCTTTCTTTCGCCGTGTTGAGGGTGAGCTTTCTGTGTAAATCCCCAGGGCACGGTGAGGGGAGAATAGGTGTCTTTGTGAAAGAGGCTGGAAAATAAAGGGAAGAAAAAGAAGCAAAAGCACAAAACCCGGGCCCTGCAGTGGCAGGCTGCAAGGACAGGAGCACAAAGATTCCCAGAGGATGTAAAGACAGTCCCACAACCAGGGGACCAGGGGTTGGCAGGCTGCAAGTGCCCTACTCGTGGGGGCACCAACAGCTCCCCACAGCATCCCCCCACTCTATAAGTGCCCCCAAATATGCAGCCACAGTGTAACTTCCCCAGAGATCTGTCCTCATCTACAGCCCAGCTTCACATTCTTATTGTTGCAGGCACAATTTTGGGCACTGACAGACGGGAAAACCCCACGCTGGGATAACCCAGGAGCACTCTGTTTTGGCCTTGCTGTCACAGTCACTGCTGGCATTTCTCTGCAAATGGTTGGGAATGGGAGAGGAACAGGTCCCGTCTGGCTCTGTGGAGGTGGGGGCACAGGAGGAACAGTTGTGACGGGCAAGGGAGGAGTGTAGGGAACAGAAAACATCTTCAGCCACCACTGCTATTTACCCTGTGAACTCCAAGCCAAAGCCCTCACAAAGTTCAGCCAGCACCTAACCCCGCACGGTACTCTAGAGCTCATTAAATAAAAGCAAAGCTGTCTTTCTCTTTTACAGTGCTAGTAAAATATATTTCCGCCTAAGATGCTCAGACAGGACTGCAGTGCAGAGGTTGGGAAGGCCATGGCTGAGCATCCCCCGGGGAGAGTGTGGGAAGACCGGAACCAGTGGATCTCCCTCAGCCTGGCTGAGAGCAGCAGGGGCAGCCTGGAACCCCCTCCAGCAGCCCCTCGACTGTGGCAGCCCCATCCCTACCCACAGACATGCCTGTTCAGACATCAACTCACATCATCCCAGATAGAGAAGAGCCTCTGCAGCCAGCTTTGCTCCGTCAGCCTCCCACAGTGGGGATGCCTGGGGGTTTTGAGAGCAATTAAGGACTTGGGCTGTGTTGGAGGCACTCGACTTATGTCCCCAGTACCCAGAGAGGGAGAGTGGATGGGGTGTCATCCATCATCCAGAAGGGGACACTTTATCACTGGGACACCTCTGAGCACTCAGCCCAGACCAGAGCCCTCCCAGGGACTTCTGCTCCAACTGACACTTCCAGTTTTCACCATTGGGAAAAGAAGTACAGTCTCCTTTGCAACTTCAAAGGACATTCAATTCACCTCTTCCCAGCTGAGTGTTCAATGGTTAATTGCTCTCTGTTGTGAAAAAGACAAATTTAATTCTAGTCTGAATTTGTCCAGTTTCAGCCCCCAGCTATTGAATGATTTTATGTATGCTTTTTCTTTCCTTTTTTCCTTTTTTTTTTTAAATTAATGGCGTCCCTATAATCAGGCTTTTCCCCATGCAGGTATGCAGAGATGGAGATAAATTTCTCTCCTAGCCTCCTCTTGCATACACTAAATAGGCTGAGCTTTTAAATTCTTTTCACTGGAAGGCAGATTTTCCAGGCCTCCAATTATCCTGCACTTCCTCTCTGAGCACTAATTTCCCAACACCTCTCTAAACTGTGGGCCCTGAAGCAGAAACTATGCTCAGCAGAGGCCTCCCTCCCGCCCCCCAAACTGGCAACTCCCCAGTACCCAGAGCTACTCCATGCATCCATCACTGCCCAAGCTGGAAGCCTGCATCCCAGAGCAGGTTTACACGAGGGCTGCTAAGTCTTTTTCAGTGTAACCACATCCCCAGACACTGCTCCCAGTCTCGTAGCTGTGACCTACATTTTTTTTTTCCCCAGCTGCATGACCTTGCATGAGGATGTTTTCCAGTGCAGGTGTTCCAGGCAGAGCATCTCTGCTAGACCGGCATCCTGCCAGCAGTGCCAGCCCTGCTCCTTTCACCTACTGGCTCACGTTTCCTCCCAGACTGAATTCTGTCACTGTGCAGGTGCTTTCTTCCCAAGCTACATCACCCACTCCACTCAGCTCACCCTCAACTGGTGCAAGGCAGAAAGAGGAGGCAACAAGAGACCAGGATTTTGGGGGGTGATTGGCAAAAGTCAGTATTGCCACCGAAGATTCCAAGGCCACCGCAGCGTTGCAGAGATAGTTCACCACCATCAGACCCCCACTGCACCCTGCCAGAGAGATGACCACTGCAATTCCCCCAGGGATTTCTACCAGTGAAGAACATTGTCAGAAATGCTACACAGATTTTTGCAGAATATTAATGTTTTCATGGCAATATCCTCCAGGCAAGAGCAAAATGACTTGCAGAAGTCTCGGTATATCATGTCAGCACAGTCGCTACTTATCAACCCAATTTGTCAGCTCATCAAAAAAATGATATCAGGTTTGTTTGACGAGAGCAATTTTCCATGTGGATTGGCATTAATTATCCTTTAATTCCTCCCTGATTGCCACCCGTATCGTTATTGTAGTGGGGATCGGTGTCAAGCTGGAGGCAGAGCAGCGGCTGCCGTAGGGGGAGGCATGGCAGGGATGCTGTGTCTGCCATGGGGGGGAGGCATGGCAGGGATGCTCTAGCATGGCAGGGAAGCTCTGTCATCACTCGCTGTGCTGCTTTGGGGTTAATGACCTCACCTTCACTCTGGAGGTGACAAAGTGACTGATGCACAGAAAGTGTCATATCCCTCCCTATACAGCCTAGGTCCTGGGCAGGGATAGTTGCTAAGGGACAAGTCCAGGATGAAGACAGTCAAGGAGGATGTGGGATAGGAAGATCCTGTCCTAAGGAGCAGGCTTAAGGCCACAATGAGGAGTTTGAGCTACTCAGGTGAAGAGCCATATTTATACAGCCATCCCTGCCAGAAATGGGGACCTGACAGCACCACGAGTCCCTTTACTCAGGCAAGAGGCAGCCCTAGCCACAGGCACAGGCTGGAGCAGCCCCAGGAGAAGCCAATATTTGCTTTCTCTCAGTTAACCCTCAGACTGAGGAATGCAAGGTCACCACCTGTGTGGCTCCCTGGGGAGGCAGCTGTGTGTGGAGGGATGCAGGGATGTCCCCTTTTGGCTATGCTGTTTATTTTATCAATATTTGTGGAAGGAAACAAGAGCTGTGTGGTGGAATGTGGGGCCAAGGATGGGCTAGGAGGGCTGGCCAACAGAGTGTTGGTCGAGGGTCAGCAGGTGATGGAGGTCAGCCAGCACTTCCCAACTACCTTATGTGTCCCTGTGATGCCCAGCCCTCCTCTGCCACCTCCCTCATGGATGGGGAGTGTGGCTGTGGGTCTCCCTTCTGACCCTTGCCTCATTCCCTGGCTCAGCCATCTGCTTGGATACAGCTGGACACATCAGAGCAAACCACTGCCTTCACAAAAAAGCTATTTCAGGGTGAGCGGGCTTGTTCCCACCAGGACCAGGGCTTTGCCAGCTTTCAATAGCAAAAGGTTCCATGTGATGCTCATTTCCATTAAATCTGCCCGCTTCTGTAGCCCTGCTCCCCCTAAAAAGTTAAAATCTCCCACAAAATGATATTCTGACCTACAGCACAGGTGATATTCCCAGCACATGACTATCTCACAGCTTATATCCTCATCCCACTCTCAGCCATCAATAAAACTCAAAAGCAATGACCTTGAGGTCCCTGCCAGTGACACCAAACCCCAGCAGCCCTTCACTTCCACACTCTTCATCTCATTTGGGACTGACATGCTTCCAGTCAAGGCTCTTCCACCAGACAGGCTGCAAACACACAGCCCTAGCACCATGTAGCAGGTCTGGAGGAGAAATCTGGCCGTTGGTGGGAGGCACAGCCCTTGGAAAGACGGGCAGGGCTGTCACCACATCTCTAACCCCTACAGATCTGGGAAATGCAACTGGCAGGGCCACACAGGCAATTAGTTCCTGTCTCTGTGACTCAGTTTCCCATCTGTAAATACAAAAAATATGCTGACATCTGCAGTAGTGGGGATATTGAACTGAGCGAGCGCCCACCCCAAACTACTCTAGAGCCCAGAGGGAGGGCAACAAAGAAAATACTATCATTCCTCACTGCAACCAAGACTGCAGAGCAGAACCTGATGCACCAGTGGTGCTGCCCCAGTGGGCTGTATTTCAATGTCAGCTAAAGATTGAGCTGAGGCACCTCTGAAAGCTGGAATCACACAAAGTGGTCCCCAGCCCCACATCCCCAGAGCCTTGCAGCAGGGAGAGTAGAGCCTGCTGCACCCCATGCTCTGAGCCAGCCAGGGAAGGTGCATCCTGTGATGCATCTGCCTGCTCACCCCCAGCACGGGTGGGCAGTCACAACACTGGGGGAGCCTCAGGGCACCCCAGTCCCACCAGCACATGCTCGGAGCAGCTGCCCTGCCACAGGAGAACCATCAGCTGCCTGCCGTAGCATCCCAGCTCCCAGCCCCAAGCTCCTTACCAGTGGCCCCTGGCTGGGGTTGGGGTTGTGGGGGTGTTTCCCAGTCCAAGATGCCCATCTGGAACCCATTAGGCACCTTTAATCCCCCTCATCCATTCTGGTGCTGTCTGAGCTCCCCCCCACCAACACACACAAACGCTGCCATTCAAGCAGTTAATTTAAACAAATTCTGCACAGCCGCCACATCGAGAAGCGATGAAAAAGCCAAACGAAGCAGCTCAAAGCCAAGGGGAGAATGAAAAAAAAATAGAAAGAAAGAAAGAAAGAAGAGAAAAGAAAGAAAACCACTCAGCACGGCAGGGCTGACACCCAGAAAGACCAGCTGCATCCTCCCATCCCAGCCAGCCCCAGTCCTCCCTTCTCACAGGCAATCAGATACCATGCGGGCTGTGTAATTGGATGGCAAAGGATAGAGAGAGACATCTTAAAGCTTGGGTCTAATCTCATTAGCACCCGGCTGTGGGGATGCTGTGAAATCGTAGGATGCAGGAATGAGCAACATGCTGAGCCCGTGGGGAGGAGAACAAGCGAGCTGGAGCGGGACGACAACACCAGGAGGTGGAAATGCCTCCGGTCAGACAGCAAGAGCTGGAAGCACCGCCGAGTCCTGGGAATGCAGCCAGTCCCCTTGCTTGCTCATCACTTCCTTGCTCCTGTTTACCCCACAAGCACAGATCCCCGCTCCTGCTACATGTCCCCAACTTTATTCCTATGATTGCTAATTAATAGTGCCAGTGTTAATTGCTGGGTAGTAGCAGCCTGGCTGTGCAGTAGAGAGGAGCTGCCATGGAGTGTCCCTGGGGTTGAATATCTATCCCCCAACCCACACCCATTTTGCATTTCCACCATTCCTGCCTCAGACCAGCACATACTTAGCAAAACACACTGCTGCATGTTTTGCTGGGTATGTGCTGGTCCGCGGCAAGAAGAATCACCAGACCCCAGGCAAACACCCCAAAAGGGTGCCATGATGAGGTCAACTTCAACTCTCATCTCCAGGCCCCTGTTGCCACTGCAAGTCTTTGTCATGTAGTGACTGGCCAATGGTGCCCCCTGGGAAAAACATCCTAGGTTGGGGTAAAGTGAAGGAGATGAAGCACTCACCTATCTGTGGGGCTCCTAGGTGGACAAAATTCCCTTTGAGTGTCATACCAGGGATGCAAAAGTGTGGGGAGACACAGGGTCAGAATTCCTATGTCCCTTTCCCAGTTCTGCCATGGGAGGGGTCTGGGTGGAGAACTTCCCAGCTCCAGAATGGGAGACACTTTTTGAGAGCTATTCCTGTGCTCTCCACATTTAGTACTCTGTCCATGCAACATAGTTAACACCTCTCCCTCCTTTCTCCAGAGAATTCCAAAATTACCATTTCCCAAACACTCAAGTGGATGGTCAATGTTTCTGGCTGGGAAAACATCTCTCCTCCAGCCCCAGGGCCTGCAGAAAGTCTGTGCCACTTTATTTCTCTTCAGGTAGCTCTGCCTCAAATGCCATCCCCCACTGGAGGGGCAGCAAGGACCAGACAGAGAAAAGGAGAGGTGAGGAAACCATTCTAAACCATCCCTGCATTTCCTGCCTCCTAGTTTAGAGAACATAAGACAGTGCAATGTCTTCAGTTACCAACAGCTCCCCTGGGAGCAGTAAAAATTAATCCAGCTTTTCCTATCCTGAAGGGAAATACAGACATAAACGAGGACGAAAGGCTCCGTGGGCAAAGGGGGGTGCAACGACCATGGAAGGGCTGAGGAAGGCAGCTAGTAAGACCCCTTAATCCATACCCTGCTTAACTCTGGCAGGGCAGTGGGAGTTCCAGCCACAGAAGTCTGAGTCTCGCTGGTTAAGTCAGGATAAGCCTGAGATGATAATTAATTTAACACAGATAAGAATCTGGAAAACGAATCCCCACCTCCCCAAACCCATCCCAGCACACGCCAGCAGGGTTCTCTTGCATGTGGATGCCAATAGGCACACACAGGGAAATAGGATGTCCTCATTAAACCAGGACACCCTCAGCTCATCCCTGCAGACAGGGCACAGCTTCCTCTTGGCAATGCCTAGGAGCCCTGCTGCACCAGGAAAGCCCCCAGGTGTGGGAAGGGGCATCTTGCCCACTTTAACTCATCTGTTTGGCCCTTACAGCACTTTAGCATGGGGAACTTTACCCACCTACAGCACTGGATAAAGCATCCCAGCGCTCCAGCCTTCTTGGGTAAGAAGCTGGAGCCCACCAAGCCCAACTGCTGGTGTCAGGGTTGCAGGCTCTGTGGTCCAGCACCAGTGCCAAAAGCACCACAGGTCCCTTGGGAGCAGAAGAGAAAGAACATGGCACAGACATCCTGTTGGAAGCAGTGCTGGAAACTGCTGACAGCTTGTTTTCATGGCAGCCCCAGCACGAGAGATGAGCGGTTCCAGCACCCACCCATGAGAAGATCAACCAGCAAACACAGGGTAATTACCTGGCTCTGCACATTCACACGTCTGTGGGATGCACGTGCAGCAGTACCAAGCTATAACTTAGCTTCAAATTACTGCATAAGACTTTTTTCTTCCACATTCTGGAACTCAAATTACCAGAGGCTAATTCTGCTCACGATTCTTTAATATCACTTTGAACCCTTCTACTATCTGAACTGTGAAAATAGGAGGAAGGAAATGCCTTTATTCTGTGCTCAAAATGGATGGGCAAAGGGATCAGCTCCTCCAAGTGCTCTTTTAACTCTTTCAGGGGACCAAAGGTGGCCAAAGGGTGAAGTGGGACAACGTAGGCAATGAGCTGTGAGGCAGGTAAAGAATAAATAATTCCTGTGTTTTAATAGCTCTGTAATTAGCACTGCTGCTCAGCTTTAGGAAGATTTCATTTTTCATTGTTTTTTCCCATGGGTTGCAAATTCCCATTTGCCAGTGCACCACTGGGAAGCTGGACAGTGATGCTCTGCATGATACTATGTGGAGGGGAGGACTTTGCTGAAAGGAGCAGGGGGCTGAAAGCTGCACTTCACCAGACTCAGCCCCTTTTGCTTTAATAACATCACAAAACCCAAATCCAAGCCTGCAGCCAACACAAGACAGAGGATGAGCCCAGCAGAACCAGTGGCTCAAGGAGAGAGCCCTGGAGTGGGCTTGACCCCGTGCATTGCCAGGGAAACCTTGGAAGCGACTCAAGAGCGAGAAAACTGGAGCCGGCCATGAGTTGGGAGCACGACAGGGTGCATGGAGGGAACAGGGCAGATTATCTCCAGGCAGCTGTCTGGCAATGCCCACTGCTGGCATTGGCTCACTGGCAGGAAAATGGCACAGGACAGAGCCAGGGTGTCCCTGTGCAGGGCTTGCACCACCACCCCAGTGCGACAGAGCATAGGCTGCTGGAAAGCAAAGAGGGAGGCTGCTCATCTGCAGGTTGGGGCGTGATTGTTACCATCACCCCAGCATTCCTGTGCCTTGGGAGACTGGGGTCAAGTCCCAAAATCGCTTACAGAATTGCTTAAATAGAGATCTTAAGAATGTGTTTGATTTGTAAGGGTTGTCTGCACTCAGAATCCCCCAGGGAGTCGTACTGCCCTCCCCCCACCCAAAAAAAAAGCTGAGATTTGTGGCACATCAGTGTTGAGCAGCAGGCAGTGAGCAGCCCCCTGCACAAGGGCACTCCTTCCCAGCAGGGTTGCCCAGCACAGAACCCCAGAGGTATCTGTAAGGATGCTATCCCCAGGGGCCAGAAGCACAAGTATCAGCCTGCCTCAGCTTGGCCCTTCAGCAGCCCCGCCAAGGCTGGGGTGCCAGGAGCAGTCCCTCAGTGCCTGGCAGCCTGCCGGCGAGGGGGCTGGCCGCCCGCCCGCCTGGCAGCATCCTCCCCTAGGTAACCTCCCCACCTATTAGTAGCACATTTGTTTCCCTGCGTTTCCTTAGAGCTGTCACGAGCCACACTGACTCTTTGTTCCCGGGGGCTGCAGAGAGGCCTCCCTTCCCCTTCCCCCCCAGCTGGTGTGGGGGGTGTTTGCAGCATACAGACCCCGCAGCTCCCCCCTCCCCCAGCTCCAGGGGTAAACACGCTGCCCCTCCTCATTGGTATTCGGGGGGACACATCCCAGCCTGGCCCCCCCAGCCCTGCTCTGTCCCCAACAGAAGGAGCTTTGTCGGGGAGCGCGATGGGGTACGGCACCCGCAGTCCAAAATGTGGGCATGGTGACAGCAGGGACACTTGGCCCTCACCCGGCAAGGGGAGGGGGATGCTGCTGGAGGGGGAGCTGGGACAAAACGAGGGATGCTGGGGAAGGGGAAGCAGGGAGGTTTGCTCCAGGAAAGCTGCTCTCTGCTCTGACCTTGGCACTTAGCTCTTGGACCGCAGACCTCTGCACAGAACATCAGCACATTCACATCTGTGCAAAGAGCAAGGGGGCACGTGCCCAGGGAGCCAAAGCAACCCTGCTCCAGTGTAGGAAGATGAAAACACAATGCTGTGCCTAGAGGCCCCTTCCCACGCAGTGGCTGCAGGCTCCTGGGCACTTGCCGAGCTCCAGAACCAGCACAAAACCTTGCTGGAGGGAGTGAACCTCATCCAAAGCCCCAACAGAAGTGACTGTGGGAGGTGGGGGCAGGTGTCTGGCACAGGAGAGCCAGGGCACAGCCAGACCCAGCCCACCACAGTGACAGCATGTGCAAGGAGCCAACCAGCAGGCAGGCACCAAATATCCCCCATTAAATTGAAAATGGGGCTCAGGCAAGTCTCCCCCACTGGGAGGGAGCAAAGCTGTGGCAGATGCATTCCCCAGAGAGTGTCCCCACCTGGCACCCACACTTCCCACCTGGTACCTGCATGACTACCCACTGTGGGGGCACGGGACCGCTCTTTTATCCAGCAGCCACCAAGCACACATTTTTTCCTCCATCTCTGCCTTCCCTATCTGGGGTTTTCCTGGCACAGCCCGAAGAGGAACGGTCACTAGTACAGTCTCGCAAGCAACACCTCCCACGCGCAGCCAGCCCCATCCGAGCGGGGCCTGTTTTGTTATTCCTTTCTCTGACAGCTCCTTTTTCACTTGTCACCCTGTTTTGCTACTACTCAGCTCACAGCTTCCTCTGGCGTGGTTGTGATCCTCTCCTTCTTGAAGGATGTCATTTGCATTTTCTCAAGTTATTTAGCAGCCCTCCATTTCTCTCTGCCTGCTTTTCTAAAGGCAATTAGGGCTAGTTTTACCCAAACGCAGAGGTGGTGCGAGGAACCTGCCCCAGGGCTTGCCTCTATCATCTCTCCTAACCAGGCAGCACACCCAGCTGTGGTGCTTTCTGCCACTCAGCTCAAAATTCACAGATCTTTAAATACCCCTGAGTCCACCGGTGGGTCTGGACCAGCCTCTGGTCCCTCTTTCAGCTCCCAGACAGAGGCAGTCCTAGAGCATCACTATTCCTCTGCAGGCTCTGGCTGCAGGAGAGGAGTCTCACGGGAGCGTGACAATCCCCCCTCAGCTCCTACAACATTTCACATGTCCCCGGCTCAGAAAGTCACCAGCCCTGATTGAGATGTTAATGCTGTTTCCAAGGAGCCCCTGCCCTTACAGACTGAGAGCAGCACGGCAGCCCTTCCCCCTGGGCTTGGCTGCCAGCTGAGATGTGGCACCATCTCCTTCACCATTTTTGCTGGCATGGGTCTGACAGAAACTGAGAGTCTGTGGCCCACGTCCTAAATCTCCCTCCTTCTGGAGACAAGACTTTTCCCCTCCCTACTCTCTGCTCACTCTCTCCTAGCTCCCACTCTGCCTGAACAAGGAGCAGCTACTGCAGTTTTTGTTGATGGAAACCACTGGGCAGGCACTCCCATGGGGATGCATCCATGTGGGATTGTGACTCTCCTGCAGGAGCAACTCCCCAGAGCTCCTCACAGCCAAGCACCCACTGCTCCTCTCCTCCCTCGCATCAGCTCAGCTTCCCTTGGAGAAAACTATTTATTTATAGCCATCCTGGCTGCCTTTAGCACATTTCAACAGCCCATGTCTTTGCCTCCCTGATGATGTGCCCACAGCATTTCTGTCCTCACCCTGCTGCTGCAGCTGTTCCAGACTCCTCTCTTCTCCTCGCATCCCCCATCCAGAAGCCCTAAAGGGACTCAGAAACAGCTTCAGGAGGAGGTTTTAAGGCGAGGTGAGCAGAGAAGGGAGAGAGTGCTACAAAACTCCTTTCTCATCCTTCCCCCCCACTCTTCCTGAGGAAGCAGAGAGAAACTCTGCTTGCTTTTTCTGTTGGGGGCTGTTGGGAAAACCAAAAAACTCCAGCTCCTGCCAGCTTGGGAGAGATGGTGAAGGAAGGTCTACCAGCAACCCCTTGGCTCCTGGTGTGCACCAGGGCAGTACTGGAGCACCATTGCTGAGCCAATATGTGTATGGCACACTGGGGACCAACACTGGGCACTGCAATAGAAGAGATCACCTCTTGCCTGGGTAATCCTCATTGGAATGAAAGATCCATCTTTTTATCAGCTCTTCATTTCACAGGAGATGTTCTCTTCCCCAGTGAGCTGCTGGGGGACCCTGGCTTTCCCCCCTGAGCCCACAAAGCTTTGTTCTTCCATCCAGTGCTGACAGTTTAATTAAACCCAGTTTGAGAACGGGTCACTGAGGTCAGGCGCTCTCCAGCGAAACCTCAGATCAGCACCATTTCCAGCCACCAGCACTGCTTAATGAGCTATCCACTCATTGTGGGGGACATAAATAAAGGAGGCCATGCAGGGAGTCCCCCCTGCCTCCTGGCCCCACTGCCAAGGACCTCCCCCTGCCAAATCTCAGACTGAAATGGGCTCTGGGCAGGCGTCAGCTCAATATTCCCAAATTCCAAAGGGAAAACATTCCTTTCCAGGAGTCTCACCTCCCCCATGGCCTCATTTGAGGTTTGCTTTCCGTTGGCCCTTTCCTGCCATTCCCCAATTTATTTAAGCCCCAATGGATCAGGTTTAACTCCAACCCTTTCCATTATCCCGATGCACAAATGCTCTTTACAGCCAAGTTCCGTGTAACTAATTGTAGCTCAAATCGGACTGGGAGACCACCAAGTACCACCAATGTGGATTAGGCTCTGACACTCAGGAGGGGGACAAAGAGCTCTCCATCCCAACCTGAACCTGAGGGACCCCTCTTGTGCTCCTGAAAAATTTTCATCAGGTTCAGTGGGAAAGGTACAGTGGGAAACTGATCTATGGGTATCACACACCCCTAATTCAACAGACTTGCCTTCATCTTCTGTGTTACTGACGTGTTGAAAAAGATCCATCAAGACTATGTCTAGAAAAGGCTGAAGCATCCAGGCCAGCATGCAAGGGCCCATCTAAGCAACTCCCAGCAGCTCCTGCAATCCATCCCTGGCTTTCTGCTTCAGCTGCCAGCAGACAGCTTCATTTCCCAACTAAACAGATCTCAACCCGACTCATTCAGTCAGTTTTTGCTAATTCAAGACCTCCCAGTACAATGGTGTGAGGACATGAGGACCTAGCAAGGACTCCAGAACTCAAGAAGCATGCCATGGGTGGCTGCAGTCAGCAGGTCAAGGGGAAGCCTGTTTGCTGGAAGTGATCTGGAGATCAAGATTTGCAAGAAAATGGTGCTGGTAAGAGCCTTCTTTTCCTAGACCAGCACAGGTCCCAGCCTGTTTCTGGGCAGGGGGGGTCCTAAGCAGTGGGGCCATCCCAGATCCATTTCAGCAGTTAAACAAGTGCAAAGCCCAGTGGGGAGGCTCCAATTTCGTTCAAGGAGAGCTGATTTCAATTTAGCTTAAACCTGTTCCCCAATGACTCATATCCCTGTAGCCTGACCCGGGTTTGCAGCAATTTAAGAGTGTCCTTATGACCTCCCTCACTGGCTGGGCTAGCACTGGTCCAGATCCCACCTCCTGCTAAGCCAGCATGTGTGTCTAGACAAGCCACGCANCCCCCCCCCCCGCCATCCCCCTGAAACATCCCTGAGCACCTCAGCAACCAGCAGCCTCAAGGATAGGGAGCAGCAGGTCCTAGGGCTCTGTTGCACAAATGCAGAATTCAAGGATCTGCCAGGACACTGGCTCCTGATGTGCTCTCTGGGAAGACCCCAGAGCTGCACCCCTATCCCCATTAATGTGTGAGGGGGAATGTGCTGCAGTGGGGGCTGGAGGGTGGCTCAGTGTGTCCCCTGTCCCACCATTCATCACAGGGACCCCCGATCCAAGCATGCATCAAAGCTCCCCAAGACATGGCACCAGCTATAGTCGAGGAGCTGCAAAATCTGAGCCCATGCACATGGCCCCAGACTGAACAAGAAAAGCTCCAGGTGCTGGTATACAGGCAGTTTGCCATGGCAGAAATGGCCAGAAAACAAGACAAGGTGGAAGGGAAAAGGTTTGAAATAACCACCACATTGCAGTAAGCATTAAAACAACAGGAAGAGGCTGAAATGCACCTGAACATGAGGTGGCTGCAAGGAGCATCTTGCATAGCCCTCTTAAATCCTTGGTGGTATTACAGCCCTGTGCACACTGTGGCACAGTTCTGGCTCCACACGAGCCTGGTGGCTGTGTAGGGGCACACTGTATGTATAGGGGACACACATGCTGCTCTTCTGCATCTCTACAATGAATTGTTAGGGTTTGCTTGTTTAAAAAATCTGGCATTAAAATCTACAGAAGATTAAAAAGGAAACATTAATATTTGTAAAATTATTCTCTTGCCCATGTTTCTGTTATGCAATGGGTGGCTGGAAGAGGATGAGCCCTTGCTGGTGCCACAATATGGCACAGCTGAGCTCAACAAATGCCATTTCATAATTAATTGAACGCCTGTGCTATCAGCTGCCATTACCTAGGCCCATCTTTGGCGCCTGTCCACCACTTCACATATCCCATGCTGGCAACCCACACAGCGTTTTAACCCTTCATTACATGCCTCAGGCTGGACTCTGGGACTGACTTCTTGGCACTGTTGGAAGAAAATGGCTCAGCCGTAGCCTGACTGCACAGGCAGGCCATGCCTGTCCTGGGAATGTCTCAGCACATTCAGTTATTTCATCCATTCCTGCCTTGCCTCAGCAGGGACCTGGCATCCTCATGTCACAGCTGATCAATGGGATACAAGATGCAGCAAGCAGGAAGCTTATGTCCTGGCAACTACCACCCCAACCCACAGGGTATAAGCTGCTTCTCTGAGTGATGGAGAACACCCAGCCCCAGTCTGGCACGCACCCTCTACTCCTCACAGCACCCTTCCCAATGTATGTGGTGCCTGACATAGCTGAGAGCCTGTAAACACTTGGTTTGAACAATGCTGGCACTGCTGAGAGCACCATTGCCTGAGCAAAACAGCCCCAGGCAAGGGAAACCCAATATGGAACAGAGAATATTTATCAAAACTCCAGCAGCCCTCCCCAGGCAGCCTGCT
This sequence comes from Rhabdornis inornatus, assembly GCA_013397075.1. Classification (NCBI taxonomy): domain Eukaryota; kingdom Metazoa; phylum Chordata; class Aves; order Passeriformes; family Rhabdornithidae; genus Rhabdornis; species Rhabdornis inornatus. The sequence continues at coordinate 1,506,174 of VWZS01002368.1, read as the reverse complement.
GCTGCACAGAGGGAGGAGAAGCAGAGAGATCTGTGAAGTTGGGGCTTGCACAGCAAGAGACAGTCCCAAGAGTTGTTTCTGCAGGTGCAGAAGGACAGGCAGGGTTGGGGACAAGTAGAGCAATGTGAGGAGGAGGCAGCAGGCATGAAGGGCTGGATCTGCCCCAGGCAGGGTTTCCCCCTCCTTCTCCAGACACCTACAGAAAGGAAGCTCTTGAGCAGGGCTGGGGGGCTCTCTGTGCCCCATGGAGGTCTCTGGGCAGAATGCGATCCCCTTAGGGACACCCTCCTTCACCCTTCTTCCATGAGAACCTGGTCTAGTGTGTAAGGGAACCCTGCTCCAAGGCCCATGATCCATATACAGGGAGGAGGCTGAGGCGCTCACAGCGCCTCTCCACCTGACACTGTGCAGGCACAGCTCAACTCTGCGATGCCAGACCCAGCCCAGACTGCCAGCACCTCATCCCATATCCCTAAGTGTCACAAGGACATCCTTAACACTGCCAGTCTCAAGTCTCCTGCAAATCACAGCCCATTTCCCACCTTGCCGCATGCTCGGGTCACACAGAAACAGGGTGCATTTATTCCCCTGCCACGTGCCGAGCCTTCATTGGGACAACACACCAGCAACCACCAGCACAACCCCCCAGAAGCAGCACCCTCCTGAGCCATCAGTGTCCCTCCAAACCCCACGGCAGTGGCCCAAGCAAGCCCATACCACTGCTGGGCAGGGGAGCCCTGAGGGCACAGCAGGTACTTACAGCCGTGACAGCGCCTGGTTGTTCTGGAAGAGAAGTTCGGGCAGGGAGTGCAGCTGGTTGCGGTTCAGCCGTCTGCAGGGAGAGAAGAAAAGGGTCAGGGTTTGGGGTACAAAGCAATGACTCCATCTGCAGCCCAGCTGGATGCATCAGGCAGAGCTGGGTACTTTGGCTCGCTCAGAGAGGCCAATAGAGCAGAGCATCCCACCTGGCAAGGACACCCCCATTCTGCTCAGCACAGTCCCAGGCAGGGACAACCACGGGGCACTAATAGACCTACTCACAATGTAGTAATTACATGCAGAGAGGACTCCAAGCTGTTAACTGCTGACTGCTGCTTAACTGCACTCTTAACCTGCTGCTCGCTCAGCTCCTCATATTTGCTCGAGCAGCTTGGGATTTTTAAGCTGCTGAGCTATTTTACTGAGTACTGGACCAGAACTTACAGCTCTCTTGCTAACACACAGGACAAGCTGATACAGCAAAAGTCATTTGTGTTTAACCTGCTCCTCATTTTAAAGCATCAGAAAGGACTCTAAGATCTATAGAAACAGAAATAAGTGTGCTTCACAAACTGTAAAATACCACTGCCACGCAGAAGAGAAGCTGTTTGAAGTCAGGCAGCACTGATACATTAGGGTTTAAAGAAAAAAGGAAAGGATGCTCTCTGCAACTAAATCCAGCAGCCCCTCACCAACCTCCCTCCATGACCAGACACTCACAGCCGCTCAAGCTCCTTCATGTCATCGAATGCCCCACGCTCCACTATGCTGATCTGGTTTTCCATCAGTTGCCTGTAGAGAGAAGGGGTCAGCTTTCTGGAAAAGTGGTCCCCAGTGCTCCCATTACTTCTTTTGACCCAGGGCACCTCACTCCCATTATCCCCTCAACACAACCCAGACTCTTCCCACTCTCTCCCAGCTGGAAATCCACCGTGCTCAGCCCAACACAATACCCTGCAGCCCTGCTGGCTGAAGCCCATAGAAAGAGGCTGAGTAACTCCAGCAGCCCCAGGAGGGGCCACAAACCAAGCACAATATCCACCAAGGTGGGGACAGCTGGCCCCTCATCAGGAACTCACAGGACACGGAGCTGCTTCAGCCCAGCAAAGTCATTCTTGTTGATTCGTGTTATGTTGTTGCCATTGAGTTCCCTGCAGAGAGAAGAGGAAGAAATTAGCAGGGAAGCACTCAAGAGGCAGCCAGGCACTGGGCATCCCCAGTACCTCCCCAAAAACGGCAGGCAGGGCCGAAAGGACAGTCAGGGCTGGTGCAATTCTGTGGCCCCTCACCAGGAATGGCCCCTAGCTTCAGAGAGGACCCTCATCCTCAATGCCCAGCAGTGCCAGGCACACAGAAGTCTGGCTGGCTGTGGCTGTGTAAGCTGGCATCTTTCAAGGACCATAAGGCAACAAGAGGCAGGGGCTGTCCAACTCCTCCCTGTTCCCATTCCAGATGCCCCCCATGGGATGCATGTCACTCCATTCTGCAAATGCAGCTAACACCTGCTAGGGTCATCCCACACACACAGAGCTGTTTAGAGAAGGCAAGGGTAACAAGAAACAAACTAAAATCCCCGGAACAGCAAGATCCCTCCGAATACCCAGCTGCAAGACACATGTGTAAGTGACACTTACATGATAATGGCTCCTGCCATTATCCTTGCATCACAACCAGTTCAGTGCTCAGCCATTTCACACTTTCTACCTGGAGAATAAGCCACACTCAGGTTTCACCTGCCAAGAGAAGCTTGCACAGGACAAGCTGCTTTGTGGCATCACTCTCATTCAAAAGCCCCAGGTGAGCACAGGGACAGGCAATGCAGCCAGAAAAGAGATGCTGCCCCTCCTTGCTCATTCTGCTGGTGGAAATCAGGGGTACCTATGTCCACCCCATGGTCTGGGTCCTGCCCAGGCTCTGCTGAGCACCAGGACAAAATGTGTCCCACTGCTGGACACACACATGGCAGGGCCTCTGCTCCCAGCCTGCTGGCTACACCTTCCCCAGCTTTCCTCAGCCATGCTCTCCAGCATGCTCCTGCTAGGATTATCCTGCTTTAAAATACATCAAGCCAGAAGCTGCATAGATTTGCATCTTGCAGTCAGCTTTGCAGCGCCTTTCTGCATTACAGGATGTGATTACTGTAGGAAAAGCAGGACCACGAGCCCTGGGACCCACAGTCTGCAGAGCTGGGGATCTCTGTGCAGCCCCCTATTGCAGGAGACAGTCTCCCCTGTTAGCATCACAAAGCATGGCAAGTTTGCTTCTTGCCATAAAGCCAACCTGCCCAAGGTTGAAGATGCCTATGTGAAGCCAGGGAGGGCTCCCATGCTGGAGACCCACTGCCTGCACTGAACACAAACACAGAAATCAAGAGGAAAACAAACAAACTACAGGAGGAGAAGTCAGACAAGTAAAGGATGAGCTGCTGGATCCAGGGAAGGAAAGAGACCGGAGAGTGCCACCATGGAGCAGGTTGGGGTGCTTGGGGGGGGTCTGTAGCTTCCTGAGCCCTGACAGTGGGACCAGGAATGCCTCATGTCACATGACTAGCTGAATACACAGTCTATCATTCCCATCCAGAGCCAAAACTTGCCTCCACCGGGCTCTGCAGCCGTGCGAGGGCCCAAGGTCAGCGGCGGGCTGGCCTCGGGGCTGCCGAGCAGCGTGTAGAGCCACCGAGTGCAGGCAGCGCAGCCGCGCACCCCGGGGTGCTGCCATTGTCCTGCTGAAACGGCTGATAATGGCTAATGAGCTCCAGCTCGCCATTATAGCCTCGTAATTACAGCGCTATTCAGCTCCGCGATTGCCGGGCTCCTGCCATTATCCAGCCGTGTGCGCCTGTGTTGGGAAGGAGGTTGGGAGAGCAGCGTTACTAGGACACAGATGAATGCAAGCGGGAATGAATAGAGGTTCCTCAGCCCCAGTGATTAAACTGAAACCCACACTCGGGCTCTGCAGCCCCACCACTCCCGCCGCTTCCAGTACGACCAGCAGGCAGAGAGCACAGCAGGCTGCCGGGGATGGGGCTCCAAATCGGGACCTGACCCTCTCAGTGGGAGCAAAAGCCATGGTCAGTCAGGCTGTAAATCCCAGGCACGAAGCTCTGGGGTGTGTCACACGTTTTAGGGACATTTGTCACCAGAAAGGGGGTCGTTTGGTATGCTCGGTTGTGTGCCCACCTCCTGATGGACGACAGCCCTGGAGTCAACTAAGGACAGGGAGAAATCACAGCTTCAGGAGTGGTTTTCTCCAAACGTCCTAAAGGTTCCTTGGCAAAGGAGATTGCCTGGAAGATCCCCAGGGCCATGCTGGAGACCAAGCTGGAGGTAACAGCACCCATTCGAGCTCCTGCTGAGGGAGGGTTCCCAGCAGGACTCTCATGTCACCGTCCTTTAAACATACCTAACACGTTACTCTGGCTGTGCAGCCAGAGCACAACTCTAGTACAATGTTTAACTGGAAGCTGAGACATCTCTAGTACTGCAGAGGGACAGAGCCATGAAAGCCGTGGACTAGGCATGGCCAGTCCCTGTACATGCCAAAACCAGGCTCTGCCCTCTCTCCTAAGCATCTGCTGAGACATTGCAGCCCAAAGACTGTAGCACCAGAAGGCACCAGCAGGACCAGCTGCCCTGGGATCTGCTGCCCACACAGCCCACACCAGCCTCCACTCCCTGCATGCTTGCTGAGCATCTTCAGGGAACTCTCGCAGTGGGGCTGGTGGCAATCCCCAAGTGGGGCTGTGTCTCAGGGCCTCTTGACAGTCCTCCTCCATCAGGGACTGGCTGTGTGTTCCCTGACAACTGCTCCCAGCATCCTTCCATGCCTTTGTTCAGGTAAATGATGGCCTTTGCAATCAAGATGGGAATGAACAGCAGGTAAAGCTTATTTGTAAGGATGCCGAGGCAACACTGCCATTTAACTTCATGACATTTTTTCCCCTCTGAACCCCCTTCAGTTCCTCATGGAGATAAATTACAGTCTGCAGTGCCCAGAAAGCCAGATTCCTGCTGCTCAGCTGCTCACCCACTGCCTCCATGCCCTTTCCTAGTGAAGCAAAACACTCTGCCCTGCTCTATACAGAGCAGAGCTTCAATAAGGACTGATGTGTCTGGGGAACTGCCCAGCAGATTGGTTGTATTTCTGGACTGTGACTTGAAAGCAGAAACACAAGGCATGCTCTTTCCTCACTAATTCAAAGGATTTAACACCAGAAAGCATCCTCAAGTTCATCCAGGCTGCCTTCCTCTGCACCCCCCAGCACCCCAAATCTCACACTGCTGATGGAGAGGCAGCAAATTTTCATTTGCAACCCTCAAGTTTCAGAAACCCCCCTCCCATTTCTCCCTGGGAAGAGGAAAGTCATTAAAACAATCAGTCCCTTTGCTACACTGCTTGTGGATCATCCCACTCCCAGATGGGATGTCTGTGCTGCACCAGGGTTCGTTAGACTGGATTTGCATAGTCTGCGTTTATATTTGGTTTCTAGATTTGGATGGCTTATCCATTCCCAGGGGGTTTGATGTGTCTTTTCCCTTTGCAGGGTTTGGAGCTGCACTAACTCAGTAACAACCTCAGAGAGCACAAATGCTGAGAGTTAATTTATTAAATACAGCCAACATGAATGATATTTCCCTGGGCACTGATTTATCAGGAGCGCAAGGAGCAGACAGCACAATCCCACTATCCCTACTCCGTTGCAAAGCATCAGCTATTCAGCACACATGTGACTCCTGTCCTTGCGGCTCAGCTCAGCTCTGCTCTCCTGCTGAGGCAGAAATCCTAACTGCTCTGCTCCGTGGAATCCTGCTTTTAAGAATGCAGAAGGAAGGTCTGTGAGATGAATTCCTGTATTTGCACCCACCAGCAGCAAAATGTGCCCTGGCCCATCAGAGCCAGCACAGAGCAGGTGCCCACAGCTCTGCAGGGGCTGGTGAAGAAGGATCCGTGCTCCTATGGTGCCTGCTGCAAGGCTCCTGCCCTGGTGTCTGGTGGGGCTGTACCCGGCCGTGAGATGTGTCCCTCCCTCGATGGTCTTCCCTGCTCTGCCACTCCTGCCCTTCCCTCAGAGCGCCGGCCCCCAAGGGCATGGCTCCCCTCCCAGCAGCTCCATAGCCCCCAAACCAGAGCCCTGACCCCAGCTGGAGCCGGCAGTGCCAGATAATCATCAGGGAAGCAGAGAAATGAAGGCTGGAAGGTCACACACCCCACAGTGTACTCTGCCATCCTCCATCAATCCAGGCAGATGCATGCACTGCTCCTTCAAGGACCGGGACTGACAATACCCTCTGCCTTATTCCAGCACATCACTGCTCCTGCCTCCCACAGCCTCCAGGATCATTAACAAAACTCTGACCTGAACCCCTCCCACAGCAGATGAACCCCATCTCTGCCTGCCCAGGCCACCATGGTGCAGAGATCTGGCTGCTCCCTTGCCTCCTGCATGCCTCTTTCCAAGCCCACTTTCCCCAGCAATCCCCCAGCCCCAAGGGCACAGCTCTCCCTCAGGGCCTCTCTGGCTTGCAGGGGCAGGACCAGCTCTGTTTGTGCTCCCATTCCGCATCTGTGCTGTTGATGATTTCCTCCCACAAAACACTTTCTGTCAGCTCATTCCTCCCATTCACCAAGCTCACTCTGAAACCTCAGCCCATTCTCCAGCCCTCTTCCATCTCTCCCAGCCTGGTGGCATCTGCAATTGTCACAAGCAGCTCGTGTCCCATCACACAGACTGCTAATGGAAACACGGATGAGGCTTAGACTCCAGACTGACCCCAGTGCTCAGCACGGGGGGACAGAGCAGCTGCAACCTTTCATCCTACACTTTTATGGCATTTTTCAAGTCTTCTCAAGATTTCACTCGGCTGCTTGAATGTAACTTAGCCCCAGCACAGGCTCACTGAGCTGCTCAAACAAGGAAATGTGGGACAGAGGCCCTTCCTAGTCCTAGGAGAGCTGGTCCCCTCCAGGACCAGCACCACATTCACCAGCTCTCTGGAGCCCATATGGCCATGGCTGGGTGCTAACTCCATCCTCTCCAGGGTACCAGGGAATTACAGGGTGCTGCTGCCCACTGACAGGGAGGGGACACTGGTCATACACGTCCTGACACAGCTGCACAAGGGGCTCAGCACCTTCTTCTCCTTTTCCATCCCATCCCTGTTCTGACCAGACCCCTCAAGAAGAGCAAAGGTACCCAAGAGACACATGGAAGTCCCTTTAGGGGTGTCACTCACAGGGTGAATGCCTTGCCAGCACCACCCCTACCAGCTGCCTGCAGGTGCCCAACAAGCAGAGCCAAGAGCAGCTGTGTGCTGTTTGGGCTCATCTTGGAATCTCTGCCCTTAGCCCCAAGTACAGGGAGGCCCCCAGAGCACAGGAGGCTCTGCAGGCTTTTACCAGGTAGTACAGCAGGTTAGCATCACCACAGATCTTTAAGCATTACAAACAGAATCGATCATGCAAGTAACAGTGAGGATCCAGAAGGCTTTCTGTTCTCCTAACTTCTCTCCGGGGTTTTCATGCCACAGCCATTAGCTGCTGGAAGTCAGGGAATGCTTTACACTCATGCAGCATTGTGGTGTACCATCTTCAGGTTAAAAATAAATAAATATCCTCCCTGAACCCCAGCGGAGAGAGAAAAGGCAGCAGGGCATTTCTGTTTCACAAATGTGGAAACTGAGACTCAGCCAAGAGAACAGATTTTCCTGGATACCCACAAAATTTGGCTTTTTTCACTGTGCTGAGTAACCTGGTGAGTCTCCTCTGCTTCCCCGGGCAGGGGAGGCTGCCCAGCCCTCAGGCTTCATCCTGCCACTCATCAGATTGAGTTCCACTTTGCATCTCCCCCAGCAAAACCTCTTTGGCTTATCCCTCCTGAAGGTGCTCACACCAAGGATGAGAGGACAAGTGCACCTGAACTGCTCAGTTACAGGTGCCTACTTAGTCCCAGACCAGATGGGTCTCCTGGAGCATCCCATGTGGGATGCAGGGCTTCCTCCAACCAAGAAATATCCAGGGCCAGGAGCTTACATCTCTCTCACTCTTGGTGGCCAGGGCTGCTCCTTGGCTGCATTGCTTTAAAAATTAATCTTCCCTTTTTCTGATCTTCCTCCTCTAGCAGCCTGTCTCTCCCATAGGACACTTGCCTCTGCTATTTTGAGCAGCAAGTGCATCCAAAATGCATGCTGGGGAAGCAGACAGCACAGCCTCAAAGCCTGAATGTAGCAGGGAGGTCTGAGATGATTCCTGAGGGGACAGCCTTGGGCCAACCCCACACCAACACCATGGAGAGGTCCCCCATCCCACCTCATTTCCTCCTCACTTCCAGCAGTGCCACAACCCCAAGGACCCAGCTACCCTTACTGCTCCCATTGCTAATTGGCATCCTGGTGCTGTACAGCAGGAAAATATTTGCTCCCCTCACCACTCCTACCACTGCTGTCCCTGGCTGTCCCTCGAGTGGGAACTGGGGCCAGCTGCCAGAGCTGGCCTTGGAGCTACTAGCACTGGAAGCCTGCCAGGGAGCAGTGATCTGGGTCTGACATCCCCTGGGATGAGGCCATTTGCTAACACACAACTGTGGTTTTTACTGCTTTTCAGCAAAACACGCACAGAAACATCTCCTCACCTCTCAGGTTTTATGAAAGGTTATTTCAGTAGCCATAAAGATCAAGAGGATGTGTCCACAGCACTAAGTACCTCTGGAGTGGGCAGGGAACCATGAAGGACTCAGAAGCAAGACAAAGACAGGCTCCCTTGGTTGTCCCCATGTACATCCTGCTCCAGTACTCTCCACCAGTCTGCCAGAAAGCAAATCAGAGCAAGGATACAGGAAAAGCCCCTCTTCAGTGGGAGCTCATGGGCTTATACACCTTTCCCTGCCCACACCACTCTAGTGGTACCCCAAATCCCTTCTGTTCCCCCAGCTGCAGGTTCTCATGCATCCTTTGACTTTTATAGCTGCCTCACTCTTCTGCCAGCCAGAGTTTGGATAGGAAACAATGAAGTAGGGGAGAGTGAAACTTGAAGCAAATGCACGTCCTGTTAGGAGTATTTCTGTAACTGGACTGTTTCTGTATGTGCTGCCCTGCACTGGCACCATGGCCACTGTGCCCAGCCCACCCTGAGGCTGCAGGCTCTGGGCACAGCAGCAACAGCATTTGAAGGTGCGCGTGAGAGACCTACAGTTAAAGCTGGAAACAATTCCCCTTCCTTGCTCCCACCTCAGCAGCAAGGAATTGCTGTTAGCACAATGCATCACTCTGGAGGACCAAAGTGGCAGCACATTTAAGGCAAAAATATCTGTTTTAAAGGATGCAATAAAACAGAGCCAAGGAAGGGTTTATAGGGAAGAAATTGCTGTGTGGGGTGAGAAGTGGTCACCAGAGGCCAATCTGCCTGGCTTTATTGCCTGTTACTGGTGACTTTTCCCAACCAGGGGACAATAGATCCTCCACTATCAGCCTCCACTTCAGTCAATACAAACACGACATAGTTTTTTAAACTAATATTTTTCCAGCATGCAATTCCATAGAGAGTGAGAACGCAGCGTTACCATGGCAATATATAGACAGCATCTGCCTTGGACGTAGCTGAAGGGAGAAATTGGAATAGAATTGCAAATTTCCTCTGTCCAGGAAGGCTCCCAAGGAAGCCACTGCAGTGGGCTGGGCAGGCTACCTTCCCAAGCCAGCCTGCATGCTCCAAGTGGCCAGCACTGGCTCTCCTGACAGATGAGGGCTGCAGGGCCAGCCAAGCACTGCCCTGGCTGGACAAAGGTTCTGCATCCTGCTCTAGAGCTCTGCAGAGCATGGGCAGACCCTCTGCAACCACACTGCTCACTGAGAACTTGCCTAGGCACTTCAGGGAAGGGAGAGGTTGACTTCCTCAGGGTGCTTCCTAAGAACAAGCATTGCCCACAGCCCCTGAAAGGAGAAGCACCCAACAACTGGTGAGGAAGGCAGGAGGGCTGCTGAGATACACCAGCCTGGCTGCTGCAAGATATTTTGATTAGCTGGTGAGAGGTAGATGCAGGTGAATAGATTAAATATGCTCTGAACAAGAGCTTGCTGCTGGAACTTTGGTAGGGAATGGCTGGGCAATATGCAAGAGTGCTTGAGGTGCAGCCGCCCTGGCATGGTGCTCCCACACCCAAAGGCTGTAGCTCAGCACCCCTTCCCTCCACCAATGCAGACAGAGGGATGGCAGGCTGGGTACAGAGTGCATGGGGGCCATTTCAGCACAGACAAATACCAAAGTTTGGGAACAAGGCAAACAGAAGCACCATTAAATGCTGAGGCCAGGGACCCTGGAAAGGAAAAGCCAGAGCCAAGAGGGGTGCAGTGATGGGGACCCCCAAATCCAGCTCTGCTGCCTTCCACATGGGGGGAGGGACACACAGCCAGCCCACAGTGAGACAGGGGATGTTCAGCTCTTCGGGGAGGAGGCAAAAGGGGCAAGTGGGGCAATTCTCAGCTGTCAGGTAAAAAATTCAATAGCAGGAGAGAGTGCAACACCACCATAGTCAATTCACCCCCTATGAGCAAAGGGCTGGGCTGGAAGCTGCCATTTGACAGTAGCAAATTTGCACTGATCCTGCTGGCATGGGGAGAGCTATCCACCTCCTCAACAAGGCAGTCTGCTCTTCAGAGACACTTTCAAAGGAAGAAAGAAAGAAAAGCAAGCAAATGGGGTAGGGAACCGTGACCTTCTCCCACAGCCCTTCTCTGGTGGCTGAGGCCCAAGGGACTCCTGGAAGCAGATAACACTGTAGTGCTGGAGGATTATCACCCCATCCTAACTACAAAGCCTTCAGGCCTCTGTTGTGCTTGCCAGAGGTGTAGGCAGGAGCACAAGCATCTGTGCAAAGTGCCCAGAGACTTTGCTGCTTCCCACCTTGCTCAGCCCGATCCAGTCAGAGGGCAGGTGCATAACCCCCACTTATGGTGGGTTGCAGACTAAAAGGCACTTTAGGGAGCAATGTGCTGTGCCCTGGCACAAGGGAAGAGGGGTCCTGTGTCACCCCTTATGCAACTATCACTTATGGTCCATCCTAGACACATCTGCAGCCCTTACTCTCTACCAACAGCATAGCACCCACCAGGAAAATATCACAGGGCAAACTGAAGCAGAAGACAAGACAATTTTTCCCAGCCTATGGTTCTCCAAAGTTGCAGTGACCCTGCAAGGCAAGTAATTCCCTGTTCTTCAAAGGAAAAGGGTGTATTTCAAAAGTGAAGAACACAAACCTCATCACGGGATGCTGCTGAGTGAGTCCCCAAAATGGCAGTGCCAGCAGGCACGGCTGCAGCAGCAGTGCTGCCCTGTCCAGGGGCTTGACCCATGCCACTGTGGGGCTCAGCCAGGTGGGAGGCTGGAGAAAGCCTGGAGGCTAAGAACACCCCACTTGCAACAGGCAAGAAATTCAACAGCAGGGACACCACTGCTCACTGTGGGATGCATGGTGAGGTTGGCAATGCTCGTGCTGTGCATCTCAGGGCTTGGGAAAAGAGGCACGCAGTGGAGGGCACTGAGAAGAGGTTGATGATCTCTCCACAGAGAGCTGACCCCTGGAGAGAGCAAGTCCTGAGCACAGACCCTGCTGCAGACTCCCCTGTGGCTGCCTGGTGACCTTGCTCCATCGAACACTGAGAAGCTGGAGACTGCAAGGTTGCAGCCTGCTTACAGGGAATTGAAAATCATTTACAAGCTGTTACAGCAGGATTTCACTGCTAGGAGATAGACCTGCTCTGCACAGACACCCTCAAGCACCTGCACGGGTGTGCAAAACAGCAGGAAGTAGTTATCCAGCAGACAACACCCACAAGAGAGCAAGCATGTCTAGCTCAGTCCAGACAGAAGACCCGGCATTGCCAGCTGCATTAAAATCCAGAAAACCCAATGCTGCTGAATGGCAACAGACATGGAGGACCAGGTCAGTGGAGGCAGAATGCAAGACAGCAAGCAGGACCCACTGCCAGAGCAGGAGAGATGCCCTGCCAGAAGAGGAGTGAGACACCCAACAATGGCATCCTCCATTAGCTCACTCCAGCACTGCTTCATTTGAGCAGGGTTGAGCACCTGCCCAGCAGGCAGAGGTGGGGACTCAATGCCAGCACTCCCCCAGGACACTGCACCCAGGTGCATGGAGAGCTGATGCCAAGGACCCCATTAAGTCCTCCAAGAGGCAGAAAGGGCTAGTGTAGGCTATGCATAAACCTTCCTCCTGCCCGGGGCACAGTGGAAAGGGGGATCCTGTCTCAGACCTCATAAACTTGGTCTATGGGATGGCAACTCACAGCAGCCTGGTTGCCGCGCTGGGTAATAATCATTTGTATGAGGATAATTATGGTGGGAGAAAAGAAAACTCCTCTAAAGTGGTATCCTGCAGAGCTCTTGATGCTGCATGCTGGGTGCAGCCCTCGCAGCTGCCAGGCTGTCTGCAATCCATGCATGCAGTCCTCGCCTGCGGGGTCTCTGCCCATCTGCAGGCAAAGGGCACAGTCACACTCAAGGAGCTGCAAACAGCACAGCACAGGGACAGGAGCACCATGTGTGGCTGTGTTAGAACATATCCTGCAGCTCTGCTGCCCAAGGAGACAGCAACTGAACACTTCTCTGCACTGCAAGGGGGATGTGGGAGCAGCCTGGCCCCAGGGCCAGGACCAGACAGCTACTGTGCCACTGTGCTCTATTGCAGCTACTGGGATGGGGAACCTGCTGCTACTGAGGGGACAGCCCTGCTCTCCTGCCGGGACTGGGTTCCTGCCTGTCAGGAACCTGCTGCCAGCAGGTTGGACACGTTCAGCTCACACTGCTCTCCCTGGGTGGGGGCCCCCTGCAGCCACAGGACCCCAGGCTGGCAGACCTGCCCAGCCAGGCATAGCAGCAGAGGCCCTCTGCCTGCTCAGGGGAGCTCAGCAGGTAACACGGACCCACACAGCCGGCTGGACCAGACCGTGAGAGAAAAGCCTTCCTTATGGAGGCCCAGCTAAGAGAGCCAGGGACACCTCCCAGCAGCCCTGAGGACGTGGCAAGGGGTTTGATGAGCAGTGAGGTACAGGCACAGGGGACTGCAAAGGATGGGTGAGCTGTCTGGCTCTGGATGGGTGATCTGCACGGCTGAAGGCTGGTCACACCGTGCGGGAGTCTCAGGAAGAGCTGGGGCAATGGGACTTGATCATGACATGATGTGCAGCACTCCCAGGAGAGCTTCCTGGGGACAAAGGGGTGCCCAGGTCAGGTAGGAGCTTGGGGGTGACAGGAGCCCTCAGAGAACCCCTGTGGCTGTGTAGCTACCTGCGACAAGTCACTGGAGGGGTGGTCACACGCCTGTCGGGGGGTGTCATGGGGCTGGCGCACCCACATTCACAGTCCATTCTGGGCTGCACCAGCGCCAATGCCCCCCCGGAGCAACCCACTCCCTTGGGCACTGCTCTAATCCCAGCCCCGCTCCACATACTTGCACAAAGACTGCCACACGCGGGTTCTTGCACATGCCGGACCTCATGTACGACCCTCACACAGAGAAAGGGTTACACACACACCCTGCTCTCCACCTCGACGGGCTACTGCACGCCCCTCAGGAAGGGGATGATGCTTGTAAACTCACCTAACAGGCACTTGCACACGTATCCCCTAGACGGGAATTTACAGACGCACAACCCCCGGGCGTAGCGGGACACCGCACATCACCCACCCCGCGAGATTCTTGCACACGCACCTTTTGGGCAGCCGACCGTGGCCCCACGGGCATTTACACACGCACTGCCCTTAAAAGACACGGCGGGCACTTGCACACACCCCAGCCAGGCTGTTGGACACCCCCGCCACGGACAGCCTCTGTCACACGCATCCCCTGACGGAGTCCCGCACACACTCCTGACAGGCTCCTGAGCGCGTCCTGCACCCCCGCGGGGCCGCGTGGGCAAGAACCCCGCGGTGCACTCTCTCCCCATGTGGGGAACTCGCTCCCCACGCGCTTTTGGACACGCACCCTCGGACAAGCCCCCGGCCCCGGCGCCCCGCCGGGCTCCCGCACCCTCGTCGCCNCGCGCTGGCTCCTCCCTCCCGCCCTGCCCGCCCCGACGGGCCCCCCCGCCGCCACCCGCGCCCCTCCCCGCGCCCCCGGTACCCGCGGCGGCGGAGGTAGCAGCGCTCCTGGCCGGGCAGGGCACAGGCATCCCGGGCGACGGAGCTGTCGGGGCTCTGCACTGCCCCGACCCTGCAGGAAGGTGGGCTTCGGATGGTTCCACCACCCGGGACAGTGGGATAGGTTCGCGGAGCACCCGACTTGTCCGGGAGAGGCTGCGGGCAGCGGCACCCCGGGGACAAACAGCCTTCGAGCCGGGCGGCTGCAGGCTGAGCATTCCCACCTCTCCTCGGGGGTGCCAAAATCTTTCGCATCCCCTGATGTATTTGAGGGAGCCTTGGCCTGTCTCCCACCCGGCAGCCTGAAACCCCATCCTGTCATCCACAGAGTCCAGGTGAGGCACGGGGGCCTGGCAGCCCACGGGGACCACACGACACGCTGACACTTGCCAAACCGGATGGTGTCTGGCCCGTACCTGGGAATCCCGCGGCTCAGCACCCTGGCATGCAGAGGGGACTTGGGTGGCAGCTCTGCTTTGTGCTTTGCCTCCCACACAAACAGCAAATCTTGAAGTCCTGGCTGCGGCATTAGCTATGTTATTTTCCATTCCAGAGGAACATCTTTAAAAATGAAGCAACCAAAATGTCTTTTTGGCTGACCTACAGTGAAGAACAAGGCAAAATACACCTATTTCAATGCAAAAGGAAGTGAAGCCAAGAAATCTTATTTCGGCCCTAAACAGCTGACATCTCAGAAATGCAAACATTGCATTCATTTTATTGCCATCCATTTTTTTCCCTGAGATCTGCAAATGCAAGGCAGGAGGGTGTAACCACAAGGGCTGGTCACCTGTTTCATTAATGACACCTGAAACACTTGTAACCCCATGGTTCCAAGTGCTGAATCCTTAAAAAAACATCAGGTATTTTAATGTGCCCAACACAGCCCTGGCTTCCGGCAGCAAATGCTACAAATGTCCTCCTCAGAGAGGAAATCCACAGAAGGAAAAGAGATGGGAGCCTGTTGCACTGTACCGCAGTGGGAGGGTGCTGTGTTAGCATGGACACCCCAGTACTACAGACCATGGTGGATATTTGCAGGGATAGTGGCAGGTCCCAGGGGCCAGAGTGCCTCTTAAATCAATGCCCTCTGCACATGGAGCTCCACAAGCTCCTTAACAGGGCAAGAGGGAGGTGTCTGCCTGGGGTCCTGCTCCAGCAAGGGCCACCTCACACACACAGGGTTGCACCAGCTTGGCCCAGATCAGCAGCTCTTTTCCATCCCAAATGCTGGCTCCCATCATCTGTCTGCATTTTCGTGACATCTCCTTCCTCTGGCCCTAGTCCCAGGAGGAAGCTGTGCCTGAGATGGATGAAAGGGGTTTGTTCCTCGTTGCTACCCAGCAGCCCTGACAGCAAGGAAGATGAGCTGCTTCCCAGGACTCTGGGAGCCGAATCCTTGCTGGCATAGCTTCTGCAGAGGTGGCCCTGCAGCCTGTCCTGGGGCTCCCAGGGAGACCCTGGTGGCAATGGCATCTTAAGGGGTCTGAACTATAGACCTTGGCTGAATTTTGGAGGGTGAAGGTTGTTTCAGAATGGCTTGGTGTCCCCCAAAGGCAGCTATCAGTGTGATGCTTGTGATCGCCCTCCCTCACAAACTCCCCTTCACCCCTTGGCTGGCAGAGCAGAACCGGGTCTTCCTTAACCTGCCCTTTACCTCTGGTGCTGGCAGGAAGGCGGGAGGGAGTGAGGGATCTTGTTTCCTCCGTTTTTTTGCAGCACTTGCCTCAGGCAAGTCCTTGTGATCTGCAGCAAAAGCAAGCTCTCTCCATCTCTGCGTCCAGCTGCAGCAACACCCTTCCAGGGCTGCCAACACAACAAGGGCTGGGTGAGCCAGGACAGCAGTGTGGGGGGACAGGCTGTGTACCAAGACCCTCCTCCCACACCTCAGCCCCTGCATTTGGGTGATCCCAAGTCACCCAGGCACCCTGATGGTGTGGGACTCAGAGAACAACAGCTGCCTGGGAAAATCCCAGGGTTCCTCTAAATATGGATGAAGAGCAGGGAGAAAAATAAACCCCAAACTTCTTTATCGGGGGAGGCCTGGTCCTGCCGTCTGCTACTGGGATTTGGGCCAAACTGCTTGATAGAGAGAGAGACCATCTGGATCGTCTGATGGGCTCTGGGTTTGGTTAAAATGAAGCAGAAGCTTTTTTTTTGGTAGGAGTTTTCATGGGAAGATCTGGGGAAGGATTCCAGGGTACGCGCCAGACCTGTCGTGCAAAGAGATGCGAAGCAGCTACAAAGCTTCAAACAAAAAATTGCTGCCAATTTTAAGCCAAGCCCCCCAGGGCAGCACCCTGGCATTTCCTCCCACCCAGGATGGGTCAGAGCTCGCCCCTGTTAGCTCTCCCGAGGGCTGGGCTGGCACCTTCCAGCAGGCTTGGGCTTCAAGTCAGTGTGCTGTACCCTGGATTTGGGCATGCAGAGGGAGGCAGCACACCCTGGCCCATTTGTACCATGCTTTGAAGCAGTGCTGTGGCTATCACCTGTCCACAGCAGTGCTCAGCCTTTCTCAGGGTGGGATCAGGCATTGCTGCAGAGCAGAAGTGTTTAAAACACAGGCAGTAGGATTCTGGTGGGTTGGCCATGGCTGGACACCAGGTGCTCCCCCAAGCCGCTCTGTCCCTCCCCTCCTCAGCTGGCCAGGGGAGAGAAAGTATAATGAAAAACTCATAGGCTGAGGTAAGACCCGGGAGAAATAATCAGTTAACAACCCGGGCAAAACAGACTTGACTTGGGGAAATTGGTTAAATTTATTACTCATCAGATCAGAGTAGGATAATAAGAAATAAAACCTAATCCTCAAAACACCTTTCACCATCTTTCTCATCTTGCTGGGCTCAGCTTCACTCCCAGTTTTCTCTACCTCCTCCCTACCAGTGACACGAGAGGATGGGGAATGAGAGCTGTGGTCAGTTCATCAACACTTTGTCTCTGCTATTTCTTCCTCCTCAGGACAGGGACTTCTCACATTCCTCCCTTGGGCATCCACTGGCTCTGGTGTGGGGTCCTTCACAGGCAGCAGATGAATCTCTACTTGACTGTGGACCTGCATGGGCTGCCGGGGTACATCCTGTCTCACCCTGGGCTGCAAGGGAATCTCTGCTCTGGTGCCTGGAACATCCCCTCCCCCTCTTCTTTCACTGACCTTTTTGTCTGCGGAGTTGTTCCTCTCACATATTCTTTCTTCTCTACGGGTGCTGCTGGTGTTGTGCAGAAACTTTTCCCTTTCTTACGTACATTATCCCAGAGCTGCTACCACCATTGCTGATGGGTTCAGCCTTGGCCAGTTGTCTGGCACTGGCTCATTGGAGATGGAGGAAGCTTCTAGCAGCTTCTCACAGAAGTCCCCCTACTACCAAAGCTTTGTCATGCAAACCCAACCCAAGCACATGTGCATGGTGCCTGCTCCAGCCTCCCTGCTGAGGAGCATTTTCAGCCGCAGGATCTGTCATCCCTTGCATTTGGGCTGTGCTTTGAACCCTTCCTTCCACAGCAGCACTTCTTTGGGGAGCAGTGGCCATAAGACACAGCTGGAGATGTATTGGGAGCAGAGTGGCTGCAACCTTCAGCTTCTTAGTGTCCCCCAGAGATTTTGTGCAGGGTGGGCTGCTGGGCTGTCCTGGGCCACATCTGTCATGCCTGGCCAGCTTGGTTCATGCTGGGAGGCCAGGCTGCCTTTGTCCTGCCAGACACACTGGGCTTGGGAGAGTGAGGCATTGTGTGGGAGCGGGCTGGCGTGTCAGCCCCATTAGGGTACCTATTGGGCTCCTGTAGCACGACAATGCCCTTGATGGGTCTATTATAGAGTGATGCTGGCAGCTGGGGGCACTGGGATCGCAGTAAATCTCGCCTGGTTAGCAGCAGCAGCAGCAGCAGGCAGGGCTGGGATGCACTCTTTCCTGTGTCTTTCTAGGGACAAGCTCTCCCTCACAAACAGCAAGAGCATCACCCTGTGAATGTGACCAGCACTGCCTTGCAAGCTGCCAGCACTGCCCTGTGAGCATAGCATTACCCACTAGACACTGCCAGTGTTGCCCTGTGAATATCACCACCATCACCCTGCAAACGTGGCCAGCATTGCTCTGTGAAGGTGGCTCCAGTGACTGCAGGAGCTGGGCAGCTCAACTGCCTGGAGACTTTCACCGTTGGGACCAAGTGAAAGGAACAGCTTTATTGACTGCTGTGAGATGATGCAGGAGATGCCAAGACTCCCAAGCAGGTGGATTTTGTCCCAGCCTGGAACAACAGGGACCATCCAGGTAGGGGGAACCCAGTCTGTCTCACGGCCTTGAAGAATTATGGAACAGCAGGAGGGGGACAGTCTGCAAGGCACTGCATCCCTGCTTTGTGGTATGGCTGAGCAGAGGGGCTGAGCCCTGCAGGCTGGGCTCCCAAAAACAGCTCTAGCCCACAAGAAAAACATTTGCACCAAACAGCCCAGATGCAGATGAAGAGATGCTGTTCCCAGCACGGGCTGGACACACCAACCGCCTGGGAGCTCCAGGGTGCAGTGCAAGCTGGTTTGAATAAACCACACGCAAGGAGGTGTTTGTGAAGCGCCTTGCACATGGAAATGCTATTGTTGGATCAGGGGCTCCAGGGTCCCCAGATGTAGCAATTGTTCCACATCCGCGCTGTGCACACACACACTCTCTTTCCCACTCACTCTGCCTGCAGCCACTCATTAACCCTCCTCAATGAAGATGTATTGGAGGGATAATTTACTGTTTAATAGACTAACTTTCCATTTGCTGTTGCCAAGCACATCCAACATATTTCTCCACGGTGCCATAAACTGCAGCTCCTCTGCCATAAAACCCTGCCTCCCAGAAAGAGCAGGTGGGTTTTCAGGATTCAGCTGATGACCTTGTCCACGGGGTAAGCAGAGACAGTGTTCTGTTAGAGGAACGGGGCTTGTTCCCACCAAACCCTTTCACCCCCATTGCACTGACATCCCTGGACTGGGAAAACATCTAACCTGAGAAATAAGGAGTGCCTCAGCCTGATAGACGAGGGAGGCAGAGGCTCTCTCTTGGTTTTGTTGATGAGGATGCCCTGAGTGCAGATGAGCATGGCTCTGCTCCATATTTATGGCTAGCTGGCAGCTGGTTCCGTGCTGGGCTGTGATCAATAAGCTGCATGCCCACTTGGGCTCATTGTGCCT
Source organism: Rhabdornis inornatus (assembly GCA_013397075.1). Lineage (NCBI taxonomy): Eukaryota > Metazoa > Chordata > Aves > Passeriformes > Rhabdornithidae > Rhabdornis > Rhabdornis inornatus. Next base: position 1,487,096 of record VWZS01002368.1, on the reverse strand, counting down.
CCATAGTCACAGATGGCCCTTCTGTGCCTCGTCAGTCCCAAAGTTGTGAGCATGTGTCCCTGTCTCCTTGCTCCTCCTTCCCCAGCCCTTACAGAGTCACAAGCTACTAGAGAATGAAAGTCAGTTACTGCTAAACGTGGGACAAGGGAACTCCTTCCATCTCCACTTTGCCTCCATCACCCAAATTTCCACACTGTAGAAGACAAACTTGCAGGCTGCAGGTTCTGCAGGAAGGAGCACCAGCCCCATAGGTATGAGCCTGGAGGACTGGCTACCAGGGTCTGGCTCTGAAGATTAGCAAGAGGATGCCAGTAGCCAAACATAACTTGAAAAAGAGAGGGAAAGGGTTCAGCTTGCCTTGTGACAGCTCTGCTTGGCCCTGGATGCAGGCAGGGACTCTCCTTAGATCTGGAGGACCATGCTAGGGGCTAGCTGCAGAGCTGATTTTTTTTATTTTGAGGACATCCTTCCCCAGCCTTCTCAGTGCTCTTTGTTTTTGTTCACTTTATTTATAGTCCCAGCTTCCCACCTCCTCCATCTGCCAGATGCAGGCAGGGAGGAAGAGCCAGGCGTCTCCAAGCCTGCCCCCAGCACATCTGGCGCGGGGCCCCCAGGGCTGCGGGGCGGGCAGGGGGTCCCGTCCCGCAGCGTGTGCTGCCAGCCCCCTCTTGTGCTGCCGCTGCAGAACGGCCTGGGAGAGGCACAATGGAGCCAGAGGCTTTTGTGCAAGAGGTTGCCGAGATCCTGCTCCACAGGGAAGCGAGGCTTAAGCTCTGTAAGCAAAAAGGTTGGAAGAAACAAAGTCTAAAACAACCACAGGTCAACACCCCCATATCATGGGCCTGTGCGCACACATCGAGTTACACGCAGCTATGATGGCCAAGGGAGGTTGGCATCTCTATTCATGGCAATTCCCAGTGGCACAGGAGCTTCAGCCAGAAACAGAGGATCAAGTGGGACACAATTCTCTCAGGTGGAAAAGGAGATGATCTTAATATCATGTAAGGCACTGCATGGGAGGGCTGGGTGGTAGATTTGTAAATCTTCCCCAACAGCAAGGCAGGAGAGGCTGGTTTAGCTTTGGAGAGGAGGAATTGGGGAGGGGGCCACAGAAATGACCACTCCAGCTGTGACTCAGCAGAGAAAGGAAAACTTTTCTCCCTCTGACCCAGACTAAAATGGAAGGCTGGTGCTGGGGAGTATCTGAACCTCGCCCTGTGATGCACGGGTGGGGACAGCAGCTCCTTGTGCAGGAGCCCCAAAACAACCCCATCACATTCCTCATGTGTGGGCACTCCCCAAGAACAAAGCTGGGCTGCAACAGGATGGGGCCAGCGAGGTGGTGCCAGTTGAGATCCCACTCTAGGCCACAGAACAAGTGTAAGGTCAGTGTGGGACCCAGCACAGAGATCTTGGCATCTTCATGCCTGAAGAGTTTATGAGCTCCAACACAAAACACTCACTGGGGAGATGAGCAAACAGAACTAAACATGGTAATTTATTCCTGAAAAAATATTAGTTAACCCAAGCCAATAAGATTGTAAAGCCTGATAACTGGTCTGGCTGATGCCAATATCTATCCCTAGCAGTAGTCATGTTTTTTGTCTACACTGTTGCCCTAGGCAGTGAGATACAGCAGCAACATGACAGCTCCCAGCCACACATGATAATTTAAGAGAGAAAATATCTTATTTCAACTCCAAACCAGGACAGAGCAGTTAAAAAAAAAATCAAGACAACTTGCAAAAATTGATTTAGATAGCAGTGACACTCTGAAGAACTTATTTGCAAGTCTGTGCTGTGCAATTTGAGATAAAATCTGTTTAATGAGATGAAGGTGAGCACTGCTTATTTGCTTTGTAACGCCACTGCTGTGCATACATACCAACAGGCCAAAGCAAACACAGAGACAAGGGATCCCCCTTTAAACATATACCTTCACCCAGTGCGGGGTCCCAGTGGCTGCTGCCCTTTCACTTGCAGTCAAGCATTGCTTGGATTGTGGCTTCAGAAGCCAAAACCTACTCATTTTTTAAATTATGTAAGCCAGATAAAGCTGTCACTTTGAATCACAGCTTATCAGGGGGGCGATATTTGGATTTTCAGTATCGAAGATATCTGTTGTGAGTTTTTGCATTCCTTTGTTCAACATGTTCAAGATGAGAAATGTCTCTGGAGACTCTCATGCCCACTTTGAAGTGCACAGAGACCCGTTGCCTCCCGCTCCCTGAGCTCCAGGGAGATGGGGCTCACCATTCCCATGACACCCAACTGCAGCCACAGAGGACAAGGGGCTCGCTTGGGGCTCAGCCTGCAGGAAGGCAGCACCGCTTTCAAACACGCTGCTCCTTCTCCTGCTTGTTTTCCAATTGCATGGTGAGGATGTTAATGAGTGTCTGAGCTATGGCAGGCAAGCCCAGGGCATTTCAAACGTGGAAGAACTTCACAGAGAAATAATCTGCATAAAATCTGAGACGCCATTATTAAGAAGGAGGAAAAGAAAACGCAAGCAGAAAGCATCCTCTTTCGGCAGCCAAGAGTGGCAAGAGAAGAATGGCCCTACAGAGAAAAATTTATTCATTTGATCCATTATTTATATAAAGTGTTCTTTGTAAACCTGATTTCCCATCACCCTGGATGACAGCAGGGGGAAGACAGGAAAAGAAGAGGTCCAACTTCATACTTCCAAGGGAAAGACAGCCTGACTGAGCACCCTGTATCATGCAAGTATCCCAGAGGCTTTCCAGCCCTAGTGCTATGGGAGGCCAGTGCCATCCCTGCAGGTGGGCAGCACCTCACCAAGCATCCCCACACTTAAGAGTAGTAGCTCTGGGCTTCGAAGCAGACATTTCCTTCTTTTTTTAGATGGACTGGAGTCCTTATTGTCCCAATGAAATTGCTTAAACCGCCAAGCAAAACCACCAAAAATAAAAGCATTTAATGTGGTGTTTTCACATGAACATACAGAAAGGCAGCAGTCTGCAACAGTACTGACATAGCATATATAAATAAGGACAAAGATTAAAAATACTTTGGAAATGATAGACTCTGGGAACAGTTAGCGGCTGCTCTGGGAAGAAGCATCCTTATGAGTCATTGCACAGGGCAGACAAACAAGACACATCCAAGCATGACTAAAACTCTCCCGTGCCTGGGAGACAGTGTGAATGCATTGGAACTGCAACAGCCACAGTCCTAGGGGTGGAATCTGTCAGCCACCACCGTCCACAGCACGGCGAGCCCAGCACCACAGACTGAAGCCCAGGGCACTGAACCCCTCCTGGGACTGTGGAGACAGCACCCACCCCCTTGGCAGGTAAGGCATCTGACACATGCATCTGGCCAATGCCCCAGAGGTAACTTTTCTTAGAGCTGAACAAATCTCAGCTGTGCCAGAAGCCACACAGAGCCCCTGAGCTAGAGCCATCAGTAAGATGTGGAGAGTTACATTAGTCTCATCTACATGGGAGCAGTGTATTTAGTTTTAGGTACAAGACTGCCTTGCCAAGCAGTCACCCGTACAGAGAGATAGGAGATGCCAAGTAGGGACAATGGGGAGAGGAGAGATGAACAAATGCTTCACCCAGAAATTGCCCCTCAATGCAATTAAGAGCAGAGCTAGCAGGAGCAGACCCAGCTCTCCCTGTGCTGCCACTTGACCTTTGTCTGTGCCTCATCTCTGCTCAGAGGCAAAGCTGATTCCCAAGTCTCTGCTAACAGCAGGCTGCAGGGACAGGGCAGAAGTGCAGTCAGAAAAACATGGCGCCCTTTGGAGAAAAGCACATAGACAGCTTCAGCCTCTGGAGAAAATGATTACAGACATATCCAAAAAGCACATGCTACTACCACAGCAAACAACCTCTGCCCTTCCTCACAGCATCATCATCATCAGTCTGGTCCCTGAAGAACCAGAGCTCTTTGCTGTTACAGAGGCTCCTAACACCAGCAACTCCCAACTCACACATCTATAGTCCCCCTACCCCCTATATTTTCAAGGCTCCAACTTGGGGTCAGACTGGGGACAAGCATCCCTGATAAAGTAGCAAAAACTATCCTTTGTACAGAGCAGCACAAAGATTTGTATCTTAAAAGAAAATTCACAATTTAAAAAAGTGACAAATTCCAGCTAAGCTGCACAGGGCTCCAATGCCCTGTTCTGACAGCTCCAGCCAATCAGACTGAACTCCCTATTCATATCCCAATATTCACACCTCCTGCCACCAGTTGTTTCAGAAAGCTGTCAAGAGCAGAGCTCTAACTCCTACTGGCTGCTGGTTCTTAAAGATTAGAAGACAAATATAATTGGATTCCAGAGATTATTTGCTTTGCTGAGAAGGGCTAAAAAGTGTTTAGATGGTCCCCCAGCTGATTAAATCTTTATTTCACAGTAGTGACCCTGTGTGTATCCTACCTCAGAGTGTTTGCAGACAGGTTCTTGGCAAGACTGGCTTTCTGGAGCACTTTGGCTTAACGAGACTGCTGACATTGGCCAGCTGTGATTGGGGTTTATCCTGTATCTAGGAGGTTTCATCTCATTTCTGCAGCTCAGACCAAAGAGCTGAACCCAGCTTCAGCCCTTTCCCCCAGTTTAATGATTAATCAGCCAGTTGCCTTACCAGCCATCCAGGTATCCTGAAACAAAGCCTTTGGCATCATTTGCAGCAGATCATAAATGGATGGAGCCCTCTCTCACCTCTTTCACACACAGCCACAAGACTGCCTGCCCCAGGCACCCTAACTTCCAACGACTAGGGTGTTCTGCCCCAGACAGCCTTTGCCAGCCTCCTGCTCTCCTCAGTTAAGCCTCCCTGGGTGAACACAAAGCCAAGACACTCCTTGTTCAGAACTGTGCCACTGAAACATGAAGGCAGTGAGCAAGGGCTGTCTCCAGCTCAAGCTAAAATACAGGGATGAGTTTTATTGGGGAAGCTGCTTTCCCCTGGCCCTACTTGAAAAGATGGCATCCAGAGCCTCTCCTTCCAGGCCCATCCCATGCTCTGTACCGTTTGTGCACTTCAGCCCTTTGGAAACAGCAGAGCAAAATGGAGCCAAGAAGAAGCAGAGAAGGGCATGCCTCCAGAGGAGAACTGGAGGCAAGCTTAGCTGTCAGGATGTGGGTAAGGGTTACAGCCCATCATTCTCACTGCTAACAGGAGGGGAAGCAAAAACAAGCCAACGTGTTAAAAACTCAGAGCAGAAAAGCAAAAAAATACAGCCTAGCAACATTACAGAGAAAGTTGGGCATGCACACAGGGCCCTGCAAAGAACAGGGCTCTCCTTGTAAGCAAGCACTCCAGCTCTTCCCAGAGCCAGCAGGTCAGACATGCTGCACAAGTTTTGGTTAGATAGTGGTTTGCCCCATAATAGAATGAAATATAATTTATATACAGAAAGAAACAAATCCCTGCAATCCTTGCAAAGGTCCAGTTTCATGAGCGCTGCTGTGTTGCTGAGGGTTCTGTGAGCCTGCAGCACTCCCCTCTCAGTGCAGCACATTTTCTATTCACAGCTTGTGAGGCTGGACAATCCCCACCCATGCATTGGTGCGAGGCATTCAGAGGGATGATGAATCCTTGGAAAGCAGGCGGGCTCGCATGCGTCTGCAGGATCCCTGTAGCAGAGAATGAGAGCAGTTGAATGCCTGAGACACAGAATACCAGTCAAAAAAAGGTTGACATCGTCCCCCTGCAAGGACCCTTCCCTGGTGTCAGCCTCCCACACTTTTTGCTAAAGCTCTAGATGAGGCAGTGAGCAGACAGGAACAAACACAGCAGTCGGTCTTGGGCTGCACCAATCTCTTGTCCCACTGCCACCCCGACAGGCTGTTAGCACTACCCTGTGCTGCCAGCTTCCCTCTGCTTCCTGCAACAGCCAGCCTGCCACCTCACAGGCAGAAGGGCTGTAAGACCCTTCAGGGTCTGGCTTCCAGCATGTCACCTGCCTGCAGCTCAGCACGGAGCAGACTGCTACGAGCTGGGGCACCACAGCTGTCACAGAGCCTTGAGTGTGTGCTGTCACCTTGGCAGGTTTCAGCACACCAGGTTCCCTGCAGGAAGAGGAATGGGGGGTAAGGGGAAGTGTCTCACCTCTTTCTGGCCTTCCAAAGACTTCAGCTTCATCTGGGATATATGAGCTGGAGAGCCACATTTCTGTAACTGGACAAGAAAGGGCAATAGGAGTAGAGAGCTGGTGAATGAACTGGCATCCAAAGCCTTCCCTTGAAGCAGCCTATACCACTGAAGAGCATCTGTCACCCAAATCTACTCTTGGTTTGTCTGGACCAAGGGACAACCCTACTGCATAGAGGCAGCAGACTTTGCACAACCTGTGGAGGAGGATGAGAGAGAAGGGGGCACAAGGCAATGCCCCAGGGCAGGACACGGCCAGAGAGACAAGACTGGAGTAGATGCCCAGTGCTGTCATCCCTGCTCCAATGCTGCCCTTGCCATCTGCTCTGCTCTCCTTAGAGCAGCTTCTCAGGACCTTATTTGATCATACAGAAGAAACTTGGAATCCTTCTCTTGGGCAGAGAACAGCTCCCCAGGGATCACTGAAGTTGCACTCAAACTCCCCTCACACACTTCCCCACCAGCAGCTTCAGTGGTGCTGGGAGCAGCTCTTACCAGTTGGATGTTCTCTTTGCTGACCCGCGCAGGTTCTGGTGTGGTATCCCTGCTCTTCCTCTCCAGGATAACTGGAGTTCCCAAAACTTTCCGCTGTTGTAAGAAGAAAGGGCTGTTGGCTAGTGCTTAGAGTGCAAAGTGAAAAAGAAAGGGAAGGAGCAGGATACGTTGCTGGTAAGCACTTGAATGCTGGGAAAGAAAAAAAGGAAGCCAAGCTGGGACAAAGACTGCAAAGCAGAACCACCTGAAATACCACACCAGTAGAATGAGCCTGTCTGATTGTAAAGGGTTTGGGAGATGACCTGAGGCCTGGCCAGGAGCCCAGCCTATCAGAAGCAGGTACATGCCGCTGTAGGGCAGCCCATAACGTGCTAAAACCCATGCTAACATGCTAGACTACATGACCAGCTCCCTGTCAATCCTCATCTCATCTCATCTCATCTCATGAAGCAATCAATTCTCCAGAAAGATGCATAGATCCTACAGCCATGTGTTTCAAGATAATTACACTTTACACTACCAAGGCTTATTGTCACTGTGCTGCCTTTTCTGCCCCAGTGGATCTGTTTTGTTTGGCAGGCAATACTTTGAGGAGTCCTTATCCTTTGAGGGTCTCATTCAAGGCAGGGCAAGACAGAAGCAAAAAGCAACATCAGAAATTCACAGTGGAGAGCAAGGGTCAGAGGCTGCTTTTACCTTAATGAGGCCGCTGAAGGAGCGCGAGCGGGTGCGTCGCGGTGCTGGGGATGTGGGCACATCAGAGCCAGGAGTCAGAACTGCTGGATGCTTATTAAACTAGGAGGAAACATGAGGGCAGTATGTTAGCAGAGTTATACCTGGCCCTTACTGCTGTGTGCTGCTCTACATGCTGTCCCAGAGCTCAGTATCTCTCTTTCACCCCCTAAAATGGAGGAGCAGCCCAGAACTGCAGGAGGAAGAAAGCAGAGGAAGGCCACACCTTCCACCCAGGATTACAGGGAGTTTGGGTGCAAAGGTGTTTTGTGCTGGCTACCAAATTAACCAAAAGCAACAGATGTTAGGAGCAGAAAGAAGGCTGGGCAGCAGCTGGAGGCTGGCAGCCACAAGTGGTGCTGACCATATTGACCAGTCTGTCTGGTGCAGCAAGTTGTCTGAGACCAAGAGGAGACCAGTTTGTCCACTCTCTGCAGGCAACAGGGGAAGAAACTTCTTTTCTGAGGGACGAGGCTCAACAACGCCATGATCAGGAGTGGGAAACTGCTGGCTAGCAAGTCCCTAGCTTGAAAAACAGAGCTCAAAAGTGCTGCTTGGTACAGCAACATCCAGGCCACCTCCTCCTCCTCTCTTCTTACAGCTCCTCCCCTTACACAGCCCAGAGCCCACTTTCCCCAGCCTGCCCAGGATTAGGAGCAGCTCTCAAGAAGGCCGTGTCTTTAGCCCTGTGCCCAGGATTGTGCTGACAAGCACACCCCAAGATATCTTTCCTCCCCACACTACCTGCCGGATAAGCTTCTTCTTCTTTGCAGAGTCAGGCATATTGTGGACGTGGTGGAAGAGCTCCTTCAGTGCCTCCTCCGTGCGCTGCTGGGTCTCCTCCTGATGGCAAGAGTCCAACCGGCTTCGCTTCTGAGACTTGAGGGGCTGCAGCTCCTTGGAGCCTGAAGACGTCAGCAAATCCAGGTCGTCCTGGGAAAGCGGAGACAGGAGTCGCTTGCCATGCTTTAATCCCAACGAGCCACCCATCTGAGCCAGGTTAGGAACAGTCTCGTGAGCTGCCTCAACCCCAGTGAATACACAGGGCTGTGTTTTCCCTACCCTTCTGCAGCAGCACTGCATCAGCAGGCCCTGTGCCAGGAAGAGGTGACAGCAATACAAAGGTGACCCCATTGCTTCTTCCCTCCCCTCCCAGATCGAGCTGCAGAAGCTCTTCCAGGCTTGAGAAGGGTCAGTGCAGCTCCTTGCCATGCACCTTCCCTCTTCTGCAGCTATATGAAGCTGGAAAGCATTGCTTGCATTGCTGGCAAGACAAAAATGTTGTCCCAGTGGCAGCAAGTAGCCTTTATCTCAGAACTTCTGCCAAGCATCCTGGCCATGGCATCAGGAATGTCTGTCTGTTTGGAGGGCACAGCCCTGTGAAGGAGCAGGTGCTGCATGTACTGGGCACAGGGAGCAGGTTTGCTGTTAAACAGTACCTTGTAGCTTTCTTTCCCTGTGCTTTTGATTAACAGATGCTTCAACTCTGTCCAATTTCCCTAATGCAGCAGCCTGCATTACCACACCATATGCTTCTCTTGCTCCTGCCCTCTGACAGATCCTCTTTCATGACTTGGTTTGTTTTCAGCTTCTATCACTCCCAAAGATCCCTTCATAGCATCACAGCCTCTGCCCTTTCATGGAGGGCAGGCACTGCATTTGCTGGCCTTACCTTTGATGTGTGGGCTCTGGATCCCAGATAGTGTAGCCTGGCACACTCCCGTATGTACACCGGAGCCTGTGACGATGAGCAGAGAACAGGCCAAATGTATGTTTAACATCTTTGGCCTTGGGGCAACAGTGGCTCCAGCAAGAGCTGTTTTTCAACCACACAACACAAGCCACTTGTATCAAGACTCAGCCATTCCGGGCAAACAAAGCCATGGATTTTCACATCCCCAGTGCAATCTCTGTTCACAGTATCCTTTACATGCAGACACATTCAGCACAAGTGGAACTCAGAGCAGGGAAAACTTCCTGTGGAACCCTGCTCTAAGTAATTGCCCCAGCTCTAAGCTGGCCAAAGTGGGGCCTGACAAAGAAGGTAGAAGGAGAACTCTCCACGGGAGTACTCTGCAGTGAGCAGATGCCTCCAGTGAACCAGGAAGGCCCTGAGAAGTCAAGAGACTGTCTGTTGTAGAAACATTTCCTTGGAGGAACAGTTGAAAGCCCCAAACTCCTGACTGTCCTACCACAGCACCCTCCTCAGAGCTGGACAGTGCCTGTAACAAGAGTGGGCTGATGACCATTTGCAGAGAAATTCACAACAAAACAACCCACTGCATCAGGTATTCTGCTCTTGGCAGAATAAACTCAGGCAGGATAAACCCCTTCCATTTCCTTATTCTGGTGGAACCCGAGTGCAGCCCGGTGTGTACCTGCCCTCAGGAGCCAGGTTTGCTGCTGGGCAGCAGGTGCTGGTGTCCAGCAGAGGGGAGTGTTACACTGCACCGTGCTGCTGACCTGCCCTGGCAAAGCCACCTCCAGGGCTGCCTCCCCAGCAAAGACCTCCTCCCTAGTCACTATAGGAACAGTTTCTTGTGCAAAGTCTCCTTCTCCTACCACAGAAGAGAGCTCACAGAATATGCACTCAACATGTGGGATCTGTCTGGACAAGGGGCATTCAGTCTCCTGGTGATGGAGGCAGGAGAGCAAGATGTCAAAGCACACTTACCTTGAAGAGTTTCTGAGAATGTTTGATCATGAAGGTCACTCCATTGTTCAGCTTTGTGATATTTTCCTGAAGATCATTTGCTGTCACCTGGCAAGGGGACACAGCCAAAGGCACATCCATTAGAAGGTGAGGAGAAGGGGTCTCTTCTGGGGCACAGACATACACAGTGCCACAGCAGGAGATCTACTCTGAGATGACAGGCAGGCAGGGCTTATAGCATGCCAACAGCAGAGCTCACAGAGCCAAAGTTGCTGTGAGAGAATAATCAGATAGTGGTGCTCAAGCAGCTCACCAGCAGCATAAGAAACCTTGAAGAGAGATCTGCAAGGTTTTTCTGGAGCTGACATTCTAAGAAGAAGCATGACTGTGCTATGCTTTCAATTTAACTGAAAAAGAAGACGCATAAGTTGCAAATGAGACCCATGGCAGGTCTGGGCTGAACGCTGGGACTGAGTCCTGCCAGGACTGGATCCTCTCCACCTCTCCATCACAGCCTCCAACCCTCACATCATTGTGTCAGTACTTAACCTTCTCATCTTGGTTTTTCCCCTGCCAAGTCTTTGCTTTTTACCTTGCAATATCCCACCCACAGACACTGAGGCATTGCTCACATTTCTGGGCCATAGGATGTGGGGTGCAAACATGAGGGCAAGGTTGTGGGCAGACATCTTGTTCTTGTCCTGCTTCTTGGCAGTCTGGTAGAGCAAGTCCAGCAGCAGTTTGAGCAGACTGCGGTTGGGAGCGGGAAGGATCAAAAACAGCAGCTGGAGGGCTTCAATTTGGCGCTCTTTGTCTGGAGTGCTGGTCTTATTCCCCTTCTCATCAAACAGCGTCAAGTCTGCCAAATCACAAGGCAGAACATGAAGGACATACATTACCTTCCCTCAGAGCAGTCTGTTGCAACTGCTTATCCTCTCCTCTTCATATGCAGATCTCCTACAAACCCCTGCACAGTTCTTGGCCCTCCATCTCTCTTCCCCCCAGCTCCCAAGCTCGCCACTTGATGTGTTAATCTATGCTACTCCTCCCACAGAACAACAGAGCTGCTAAGAACTGTGATGGCTTGAAGGCAAGATGGAGGAAGTTCACATAAGGTAGTTCAATAACAGTTATTAAATACATAGAAACCACAGCTTGCTCAGAACCCTGGACATAAAACAGATGGAGACCCAGGTTAACATTGTGGGCTTTGCCACTGTGGTATCTGAGAGAAGAATGATCTAGACCGACTTGGTCTGATTCATTAATCAGGTTTAGGCTTTCTATCACCAGGCTGAGGTGGCAGGAAGATTCCTTCTTAGGCTGCCTTTTAGGAATACACTTCACAGCCTAGCGTGCTTTCTAGGAGGCCAGTTCCATCACTGCCTCTTGCTACCCATCACTGCCTCTTGCTGCCCACTCACCTGCAATTTTGAGGTGGGCATGGAAGTGCTTGTGCGTCAGCAGCGGCTCTGGTAATTCACCCAGGAACATCTTAAGTAGGGTGGCCACATCATTGGAATGAAACTCCCCAGAGTCCAGGTCAATATCTGTACCACTGTTCAGAGCATCCTTTAGGATCTGTTGCCTGATGCTGTTGCCTGGCACTCGAAACAAGCCTTCTGCTCTTAGATCTGCTCAGCAGAGGGGAGAAAAAAGGGCACTGAATAATCAGAGGCTGATTTCCCACCTTCTTACTAAAGCAGTTCCCTCCTCTTTCCAGAGCTTGACAGCAAACCTCAGGGAACTGCATTCAGAGACATGACTTCAAGCTGTCTCCTATCAGTACAGAAAGTCCTTTTACAGAGGGAAATAGACCAACATATCTGCTAGGCAATTCTGGGGAACAGTTGCCCAGTGCAGTCCCAAACTCCTGCTGCTAGAGAGCTCATAGCTTGTCACTCTGTCTGTACCAGAGACCTGAGGCGGGCCAGACAGATACCCACTGGGATACGAAGACAGCAAACAGAGCCACTTACTTTTGTGCAGATACTCGATTAGCTGGGAAACCTGTGCAATGCCTTCTTCTGTCAGTGGTGAGCCAAACACCACCCCTTTCTCTGCAGAGCAGAAGACAACGTGTTCAGACAGCTCAGAACCCAACAGCCACAGAAATTAATGCTCCCCAAAGAACAGGACTTCAACATGCAAAGACCAGTGCCCCAAAATGGTAAGGGTGAAGGTCACAAAGACCCTCACAGATGTGAGATATCACAAACACTCCAAAATAAGTCACTTCATCTCACCATGCTGTACTCACATAGGCTTCATCATCCTGCTTCTTACCTCACTTTAATTACAGCTTTTATCAGCAAAAGCAAATATTCTCTAGCCCTTGAAGAAAAAACAATACCAGAAGAGATGCTTCAGTTTAAAATGGCATAGAATCTGCAAGCCTAGACTTCATGAAAAGAGCAAAGTGGGAAAAGCAGATGTAAGAGCCTGGACAGCCCTGGTGCCTGACACATTGGCACACTCCACACCGTGAGAGAAACATCCAGATTAATCCTCACTGTGGCTTGACATGAAGTGGAACAGAAAGAAGAGCTGCAGCTATGAGTTTATGGGAGAGGCAAATAAGCACTACCAGGGAGAGCAGACATGATCTGACTGGCTTCCTTTTCAGGCATGGGTAAAACATGGAATTTCCTCATCCCAGTGAATCTCTCTTCCATGTCAGCTGCCCTGGTCTGAGTAAAGTATGAAAGCTAAACAAGGCAGAAGGAGAGTAGCAAAGCAATAAGCTGGGCTCCTCTGACTCTTGAAGTCTATTCCCATTTTATGGGATTGAGACTGGGCATGAGCTGCCAGCTCCAGAACTCCAGTAAATAACACAGGCTACAGTCCCAAAAGATGGAAGCAACTGAACTGAAAAGAAGGGGATCCCTGCAGGGAAGGAAACATTAGATGAGAAGTCCATTTAACTGAAGGGCATTTGTTGGACCAAGGTAGAATACTCTTCTTGTCCACACAGGAACTTCCCAGGTGAGACAGTAATTATCCAGAAGGAGCAGTGTTTTCTAGTAAATGCAACCTTGCTACTGAATGGATTTTTCTGTCAAACACACACAGCCAGTATGATCTGTCCCTCAGAAAGTGGAGACAACTCCCAGAGACTTCACTGGCAGCAACCAGAACTCTGGGCACCACGCTTCTTCCCCCAGATGCACATAGGTTTGGACTGGAGACAAGATACTGGATAGACTGTACCACAACATGCTGACTGGGACTGAGAACTGGAACCAGCTACAGAGCTGGTTTGTCCTGCCCTTGTACTTAGGCTTCAAAGAGACAACAGATATAAGAAAAGAATATTCCTCCCTTCTCCATGACCAGACTGCCAGGAACATGGGTCACTTCTGAGGACAGGCTGGACATTTGCACCATTTGCACTGAAGGTGTCTCTCCTTACTGCTACAGCTGATAGCCCAGAAATCCAAGCAATGCATGGGCTGGTCTGATAAAAGTTATCTCTCCCACAAGCTTTCTCTTGCATTTTTTCCCCCCCCTCATATCTCATTTTGCTTTTACTTGCTTTTGGTCTCTTGTACTACAGATCTTACTGCTCTGTGGTGTTGATGCTCACAGCATGTGGGAGAGACCTGGTTAACCCTATGCACTTCTCTAGCAGCCATCCTGTGTAACTAAATTTATTCCGCCTGAAGAATGTTCTGCTTTCTTCCAGGACTTCTGAAATACATGGTAAGCCACCAGGAACTCCAGCCTCCTGTTAAATCAAGAACTTTCTGACCTCACTCTGATAAAGCACATGCTTCAGTCTTGCAAGAGAAAGGAAGGCAATGTGAGCTCTTGATCCACACGAAAGATCTGAAAGGTTTGAGTGCAAAGGGAGAGAATGATCGGCAAAAGATTCTTGTCCTTGAAGAAAACTAAATTCATTAGACATTCAACAGATAGAATCAACAGTGGCCAGGAACAGAAGAGGAAAATATATCTTCCTGAGACATGCAGGGCCTGACAAATTCGATTTAGTTTTGAAGTCAGAAGCTGGTATCTGAATGAGAATTTGATTCTCAAAGAAACTTGAAAGACGTGTCTGGAGAATGGATGCTGCATTACAAAGGCTTAGATGTTATTGTACTATGGCTTCTGAAACTAAGCAGCAGCAAGAGATTGAGTTTCCTGATGCTCAAAGAAGTTGTAAGTATTTGCAGTTTGATCAGCTCTGAGCTCCATGGTCCTTGGCCTCTGGATTTGAAAAAATAAAACTTGTTTGTTCTAGCTGGTCTATAAGATGAAGAAAAACAAATGATGGCTCCAAGATGAAACACACAGTACATGAAACTGATTTTCTCTGTAGGCACAAACTTCTTTTTCTCAGAGTTTGGCCAAGGAGTTCACAGACAGTGCCTGTCAATGCTCGGAGACACTGCTGTTGCAGCCTGGGAGTGCAGCCAGCAGACTTGGAAACATCTGCTAGCTGTAGTGACACATGGCCATGGTGACATCTGAATGGGGAAAGGCAGAGCTCTTGGGGAAGAGAGTTAGCAGGAGACGTCAGGTCTGATAAGAGCAGTGCTCCAACAGACTACCTATAATTTAATAAAAAAATTGAGCTGGAGAAGGCTCACTAGACCCTGCTGGAAGGTTTTGACAAGAATACGGGGGTTCCATACACACTAAGAAAACACTTTCAATTTGGTTACTCACTTACTCACTTCTGTTTGTCAAGTGGCAAGTGCTTGAATTTAAGGTGTCCTGCTACTCTCTGGGAAGAGGCAGAAGCAATAACAGGTATGAGAACCGTCTAACTGCAGTTTAGGTTCAGCATGAAGACCTGTTATTATGGAGCAGCAAAGTAAGTCATGGCAATATTAAGTAATTCTCATTTAAGCATGCTAAAAAATTTTAAGTCTTTTATTTTCCTAGGGTGAGTGTATATACCAGGATTCTTACCAGGTCAGACAGAAGTGGAGGGCTGAAGATGCCACCAGAAAATTCTGCCTCACCACAGGGGCTGCAAAACTTGTCCTTATGAAACACAGTGGAGGAATAGGCTTGGTAGAATCAGAAACACTTAGAGAAATTATATAATGGTTGAAGACAGAAAAAGGCTTTAGTGAAACTATGCCATAGCAATAGATCCCTTCTCTGAGATACTCACAATAGCAGAACTGCTCAAAGGAAGGGGAAAACTTATCAGAAGTGTTCAACCTCAGGCTGCCAACATCTGAAGGCAGCTCACAGCTTCTCTGCCAGCAGCCAGCCAGTCTAAGCTGGGAAACCAGAGCTGAGGAGAAATGTGAGGGGCCCAGATGGAGGCTGCTCCTGTCTAGATGAGTGAGAAGGTTTAACTGAACTTATCAGGAGAACCAGGCTCCCCCTTGAGTGTAGGCAAAGGTGGGAGAAGACACACACATCTAGAACACCCTTTTAGTTTCAACAGAGTGGTAAATGCCAGACATTGAAGAGGAAATGATCTGAACATAACAACGCTCAAAAGAAGACTTGTGTGAAGGGCCTGGGGCTAAAGTTTCACAACCAAAACAGCTGAACTTGAGAAAAGATAAGAATAGTCAGTTTAGCAGAAGAAAACTAAGGTGGAATGCTCGTCTAAGAGAGAAAGAGAGATATGTCACCTCGCAGAGTTGAAACTGGGCTTCATCAGTCAGTCTGCAGAGCTTTGTCACTGACTCACTGGATTGGGATCAGGATCAGAGCAGCACTAGCATTTGGATGGAAGATGCTTACAGATTTCTGAGCTGCACAGTGAGCAGCTGACCCACTGAAGCCAGCCTGACATACACCACAGCAATAATCCCAGAAGAAGGGTATTCTCAAAAGTGCAGGGCATTTCCAGGGTCAATTTCCTGGCCTGTTTTGCTCCTTTCTAAAGAAAAGAGCAAAATCAGAGATTATGAAGCCATAGTATTAAGCATTTCACACGAGTTCAAAACTAGGGGCTGAAAGTTTTGTAAACTAAGCGTAACAAATGATGACAGCATCACTCTAAAGGTGGGCACCAGACTTCATGCCATCCATACTCACCCTTGCGCTTCAGAGACATCAGAGAACGGAAAAATCCAGAGGCTGTGCTGTTTGCCCCAGGCAGCTTTGGGTCTTCCTCTCCCATTAGTTGTGCCAGCTCTGCCCCAGGCAAATCAATGAGCCTGGTAATGTTGCTGACAACCAGCTCAGTGAACACCTCTGGTTTTTCATGGCGCAGCTTTTCCACAAAGAAGTCAGGATTGAAGATGATCGGGTGGCTGCGGAGGGAGGAGTCATTGCAGATGACAAAATTGCAGATGGCATCACTGAAAAAACGGAAAGAGGAAAAATCACTTTGGTTTTTACAGCCAGCTGGTCTGCCCTGAAGGAGACATGTGCTGACATGGGAGCTACCAGTCTACACCAACAGCACTGTCTGACTTTGGTGAGTGTTCAGCACAGCACAGTTACATTTCCCTGTAGAGCAAAATAATTTCTGGACTGTTTGTACAACACAGCCTAAGACTAGCACTTCACAGTGTGATGGTGGCATAGGCAACACATGCCAACACCCAACGAAAACTTTCACTACATCTGCATCTCTACTACTTGTTTCACTCTATCTACATCCTATTAGCTCTGGCAGAAATTACACACAATATTTTACACTAACTTATTGCTTTAAGTCATAAATAAGTTTGGTTTTATCTCCTTCCCTCCCTAGAAATTCACTCCCAGTGGCCCAAAAGTTTGAAAAACAGTCTAAATTTTTTCATGGCCAGCTTACACTCATCAGTTTTCATCGCCATTCCATCATACCTACCTTTCTATCAACAAATATAGTTCCCTTTTCCTGGGACTTTGTTTTTAAGGTCATAAATGTGCAACAACACTGAACCCTCAGTTTTGCTGAAGATGTGGTCAAATGCTCCCAGGTGACCAACCCTTTGGTTACTGCCCTGTGCCAGCTCCACACTCGGAGTCTGGAGTGAGTGAGAACTCATTGTCATGAGCCATGCAAGATCAATCCTTGAGGAACCCCTCCTAACTTTTCACCTAGATCATCCCTTTTCAGCTCATCCCGTTCTTACCTCTTTGTCATCCCTTCATGCCCTTTATCTGTCCTCCCTACTTTCTACTTACACCTACTTTCTTCATTTCATAGCTTCTCCTGCGGCATGGGAAAAGGGATGCACCTGAGACACTGCTCTGCTAAGAGCTATCTCGAACAGGTACATAACCCTACCAGAGGACAGGTACATTTACCATGTTGAAAATCAAATCAAAGAGTAATCAAAGAGGTATCTTATGTTAATCAGCACTCTTAATGCTCATACTTTTATCCCAATTTCCATCTGCCTCTAGGTCTTCTATTACCATCTTCCCATCACTGTTTCAAACATTTTCATGTTTCTTAAGTCAAGCCCACAGGCTAGAACTGCCCAGCTTGCTTCTCCCGCCACTCTATTACCTAAAGGTGGGAATTAGTGTCATTATTCTCCAGTCATGAGCTACTGTCCTGATTTCATACTCAGCTATAAAGGGACAGCCTGGCTCTGGGAATGGGTGTGCCAGTTCTTCCAGGCCTCTGGGAGGAGGATCCTTACCCATTCAGCTTGCACATACTGTCTGTGTTCATTCACCCTGTGACATTCTCCAATCCTTTAATCATTCTTTAGCTCTTATACAATACTTTCCACTCTTTCTACATCCATCCTATGAGCGCTCACTGGACACCATTTTCCAAGAGCAGCTGTCAAGTGCACAGTTAATAGGGATGTTGTGCTTATGTACCAGGGGTCACGTCAGTTCCTTAGATGCAGATGTGGGGCAGCAAGTGCTCTGCTGAACACCCCCAAGCCCATAAAGGCTTTCCCTTCAAAACAGGCTTTTCTACAGAAGACTGGAGCACCTTGATCCTCCTCTGCTCACTGCTGAAGGGTGGAGACCATGCCATTGTGTTCAGACCATGCTGGGCATTCCTGCTCACTGCTCAACACAGCTGCCACCAAAAGTGTTTGCAGCCCACTGAACGTCACATCCACTGGCTCAAGAAACAGAACACTCTGCTGCTAGTTCAGAGACCTCAGCAACTTCCTGTTCTGATGTAAACTGACAGTAGCTCATGACAGGGAGACATCAAAGCACACACTGGCAAGTCACCTGAACTCCAGCCCACCTCTGTGCAGTATCTGTGAACCCAACAGCTCTCTGAGCTACTACTGTATGCTTTTGACCTGAAAGACTATCTCCAGGATTTCCAGGATGCGTGATCAGAATAACAGAACAGAAGCTGGGACTCAGGCTCCACAAGAAGAAAGATACTTGCTGAAACAAGAGGAAATGAGGCTCTCAGCAACTCCTGCATCGTGAGAATCCATACCAAACCCCCTCCCCTTTACACTGCTCTCCACGGATGCCAAAGACGCCTTCAAGACGATGGAGAGGAAGAAGGTCTGCAAGGCAGACTGCAAGGCAATCTGCCAGGTCATCTAAAATTTTAGAAAGCTCTTAAAGGCTCCCAGCTGCCTGGCTCAGTAGCCTAGCAAGCACACTGCTGACTCCAAATGGGGGCCATATTTTGCTGAGCACCTCCCAGCCTGTTTTTCAGCAGTTTATTATCTGCAATAAATCAAGACCAAAATGCAACAATTCGGTATCAGCTGCCAAAAAGCAACTGCCAATTGATCTGATCGTATTCGCACTTCGTTGCATAGGGCTACAATGCACAAACAAGTGCCAGCTCTGCCCATAATGTGGAGCAAGCCCTTTGCCTGAAACCCATGACAACTCATTCTGTGGCAATACAGATCCTGAGAAGGGTTAATAGCAAGTGTATAGGCCCACTGACCCTGCCTGCAATGATCCGTGCACTGTTATTCACTCAGTAGCAGTTTTGTTTCCCCACAGAGAAGATATGCAAATACTTTGCAGCAGTTACATCAAGCATCACAGATTATCTCTTCCCTCTGACAATTAGATATCTAGATTCACAGAAAGAAAATTAAACAATTTTGTCAACTAGCACTGACTAATATGACTTCTTTGCACAGCCTCTGCTACAAGTTGCACAAAGTCCAACAACATTTAATGCAAAAACAAATAGAAAAAAGTAAATTTCTTACATGAGTGCTGAGAGCTTTTGAAGAGGCATTAGGAAGCAGAGACAGGGAAAAGAACTTGCTCCTTGTTTCCAGCAACAAAAGAAACCTGCCTGTCCCAGCACAGCCTATGCAAATTCCACGCATGCTACGAGACACAAGGGCGCATTATTGGGTCTGAAAGGCCCCCTTGGCACACACTGGGCATCAGCCTTCACACAGGGACAAAACAGAAAAGAAAAGCTGGACAAATTGATTCATGTCTCTTGCCAAAGGCTGCGTAGCTGGAGTTTAACTGCAAATAATTCCTACATAGAAACCAGGGTTTTGAATTAGGACCAGTGTGGTATTAAGTGCTTTCCACCTGTATCCAAGAGGAATCCACAAAATAGTTCCAAGTCTACCCTGTGTTTACCATGAGTAAAGCCATGCAAACACATTCCCAACAGCATCCAAGCACAACCGATGTTACAGCACTGGCAGGACAATAGCCAAGTCCCTTAACTGCACAACCCCATGCCCAGAAACCTTACTAAAAACACTCTCTGCGCCCGCCTTTCACACTTTCAGATCCTTTCAAAGACAAAGCACGTAGATTTGCCCCTCAGAGCTGGAATCAGCACCTGGCCATTGCCATCATTACTGTGCCACCATGTACCATTCATCCACTTCAGGATTCCTGTTCCACGTTTCTCTGGATTCCCATCCAGTTTCCCTGCCTGCTGCAGCTGGGACCAGCCTTGTATACGCTTATTGTGATATGGCACTTCAATGAGCTACTTAATTTTGAAAGGTCACTTTATTAGCAGCTCTTCCTTGCACAGAAAATTTGCTTTTGTATCATTATTGCTAATCAAAATGGAAATGTGAAGCAAACCCCTATTTCTGAGCAAAGATAAAGCCCCCACTGGCTTTACACACAATAACCCTGCCAATCCTCACTGCTGCACACACCATAACCTTCAGAAAGAGCCATGTGCCCCATCTGCTGTTTTCATGTTAAAAAAGAGAGACGGATGTACTCTACCTACACTCACAGTTTATATAACAGCAGCAAAGGGGAGACAAACGTATTCATGGAGTTTATTGCCTTTTTTTTTCCTTGCTTGCAATTACAGATTTATATTTTCTATATGCTGTGATCTCAGATTGCTTTACGACACGTCAAAAGACAATAAAATAAAGGAATACATAGCTTCCTCTCCAGTCTCATGAATAAAATCAAATCCCAATGAATAATAAAACCTTGTTCTAATAGGGTTGTGATTAAGACAGCAGATTAAAAAAAATGGGTCCTATATTGTGCTGAGATTCTTGCCATTCTAGTATCCTTCAGAGGCAAAGCCTGTGATCCCAGCCAAGTCACAAAGAAAGCTGTCTGTCACACACAGCGTTTTTGCTTCAGGCATGACAGCCCCATCATTTCATGGGGAGTGGATGGTGCAGGAGGTCAAAATCATGATGGATCAATTAATCCCTAAGGTAACTAGATCCAGGCCAGGGAAATGCCTTGGAAACTAGGACAAAAATGAGACTTTAACTGCCAAAACCTGGTGATCAAACCTGTGGTGCAAGAGCTCTGCAAGCAGGCAGATTACTTCACGTGGCAGCAAGCTTGCATTTGGATAGGTGAGATGGAGCTGGTTTAGTGGCTTTCACAAATTTTATTGTTCTAAGTCCACACATGTGGCAGAAGAAAGGTTCAAGAAACATGAAATAGAGCATAAGGAGAACAGAAAAAAGGCAAGAAAGAAAGAAAAGGAAGCGGTATCTTTGGGGCAAGGTATCAGCTGCGTTTGTCTAGCTGGGAAAGTGCATACACTGAAAGCTAAAGATTTCAGAGGAGCCTGATATATCTAATTCAGTGGGCAAAATCCATCTCCAGTGCCATTTGGCACACTTTGTACGTCATCTCTAAGGCCCTATGCTTCAGACACACCACAGTAGACAAGTTTTACCATATAGGAGTAAAAGGATTAAAAAGCTTTTGAAAATAAGGCAGATAATAGAAGAAAATCTCCCTCTATAATAACAAAATCTTTAGATTATAAGAAAGAGCCAGGCTGCTACCAAATACTAAGAGCAGGGTGATAAGCAGGCAGTACTGAAGAACACAAAACATGAACAATTCTCTGCCTGGCTAAGCACAAAGGGACATAGGACAGATGCGCAGAGGCTCGGATTTCCCCAGGGAGGGAGAAATACCATTGTTTCCTACGTTGTGCCAGAGTAAGGAATCAATTAATGAGGATGTCTGAAGACAGTATTTCCAGAGCCAGATAGGAGCCATCCCAGATTTTGCAAAGAGATGAAAGAACCATAGTGGAATTATATGGAATAATTTTAAGTACAAAAGGACTAGACAAATTATTTCCTAGATTTAAAAAAAAAAAGTAGTCTAATGGGAATGGACTGCAGAGACTTTAGAAGTGACTTCACATTTAAAGTTTCTCTGAGGGCTGTACTTCAGACTGACATTCTTGTAAGATGGTGTAACAAAGATCACATTCAGGCCTCAGACTTGGCACCCTAACTCTTCATAGGATGACTGATAAGCCTCTGAAAAATGTCAAGAAAACACACAGTAATTTTTGCCCAGGGTTATACTCATAAGGTCTTCAGGGGCAGAGTCCTTTTGTGATGAGTACACAGTGCACAGCACAGTGGGTGCCAATCCTTGCCTACTGTCTCTAGCCTTGACACAATTAAGCCTTATGAGATAATACTGCCTTTTTAATTTTTGCTTTGCTTTCTTCACATTTAAATAGCTTACACAGAATGATTCAGCCTTTTGACTATGAGAACCAGATAATAATATACAATTTAAACAGCAAGGAGCTGGTTAAGAAAGCTGCTGTTATGTGATGGTGGCCTGTGCTCAACAATCTGGAACTAATGCAACTCCTGGCAACCTTTTGGAAACCAGGAATATTGGTTATCCATGTCATTCCTATCATCTATGAATTCAAATTCTGTGTCAATAAAGGACTCCAAGTAGATCTTGGCAACATTAGCTACACATCTGTGATGTGAACCTGGAGGAGATGGACCTATCTGAAAAGATAAAAGCGTTCAGAGGGGTGGGGGTCTGTGTTTTGGAGGAAAATGAAAATGCAATATATTACCAGCATCAAAGAAAAAAACAATAACAAGACAGCTTGATATACGTGAAACATCAAGAAATTTGCATTTCAGCATGAAATTTCTCAAGTTTGACCTGAGTGAGTTCCTTGTGATATTTTTAATAATAGCCACTGGAATATTTTAAAGTCAATCAAGCAGTACTTCAATCAGCCATCACAACATCAGAGCATCCAGATGCCTTCCAGTACTAGGAGGAAAGAACCAAGGGGTGCCTTAGAGAGGAACTGCATGTTCACAGTGTTGCTCCTCATCAAGTCTTCTTCCCAGTACCACCACCCAGGTCTGGGTGGTCCCAGACTCTGTGATGGCTCAGCTGACTACCCAAGACCCTGTAAAAAATGTAGAAAGGCAGCCAGCACCAGAAATCCAGTAATTTTAAAGATCTGCAAGATCATATGTCTGCCTTAAGATCAGATTAACACAGTCGAACAGTGTTAAATAGGAATGCAGTTCTGATTTTCATGACTGTCAATGCATTCGTGTCTCTATTTTAATATAAACTCCTACTGGGAGCAGCAATAGAAGAAGAGCCTTAGATCCAATCCTGATTTCGCTGAAACCAGCACCAAAACTGAATCTTTTTAGATGACAGCAGCTGCCTCTTCTCGTTACTGATCTACTCACTTTTATCACTGTGGCATTGGGAACCTCGGTCACAGCTGGGGGCTCTGCTGTGCTCCGTGCTGTACAAACAGAACAAAGGCAATACCCTGTCTTTAGAGGGCTGATAGCTAAATCTGAAATGAATGCTGGAGGGACAGAAAAGAGAAGGAATCCCAAGAGAAGAGGCAGCACTATCAGTCAGCATGACTGATATAACTGAACTCTGCCAGTTTTTCTGTAGACACTATTAAAAAGGAGGGCGAGGAAGGACAGGAAAAATAATCAGGTCACACTGCAGACATTTAGAAGAAATCCAGCTTTTGTGCAATGGGTGACATGGGACTGAGCATAAAGGAGCTGGTTTGAAAGCTATCAGGCAGGGACGGCTGGGACATGGGGCTGAGGAGGCAAGAGCTGAGCTCCACGCACTGGCTGGGAGCTGCTGGTGAGGCAGAGACAAGCCAGCAGTGCCAGGGGGCTGGAGAAGCTTGGCAGTGCCACAGGGTACTCTCTGGCACATCCAGACCCTCACTGCAGCGTGGGACATAGCCTGAGGAAGCCCCACAGCCATTTCCCACCAAATATCTGTCTGCTGTATCCCCAGTGTGCTGGTGGGTACTTTCCAGTTGCCAATAATCATAGCATTCCCTTGGTCTTCTCATTTTAAAATGTATTTACCCTCTTTATTTCCCCATGTTGAGTGTACTGGATGGAAGTCAGTAACAGGCATGGCCCAGTCCTACCTATACCTCCTTGGCCTCTAGCAGTCCAAAATTGCTGCATGCACCTCTGATTGTCACCCTTACTCTTGAAGGTAAGAGTCCTAGGGCATCCTTCAGAGGCAGGATGAAATGGAGTTCAGACCAGCAAAGACACACCATCTAGATGCTTCTCAGTCCAATAGCTCCAAGCTAGTGTCCAGGTCAGAGCAGAACTACCATCTATAAACAGCAACCCATAACAATCAGGTTTACTTCTGACATGGAAAATCAAGCAATTACACAAAAACAACACAGCAAAGTTAACAAGCTATTGTAGCAACCAGTCTGGAAACTCAGAGCAACCCAGCAAGGCAGGATGGATGTTTTCCTCCAGCGCTCCCACAGGATGATACCCAAAATTGGTAGCACCAGCTGGTGCCCAGAACACATTTGGGAATTCCATCCCACCATCAATTGGTAGACTGGTGTTTGAGCAAAGCACTACAATTTGAGTACAGTGTGCTGCAGGACTCACAGGTTTGCTTGACTGCAGTTGCTTTTTCTGGACTGAGAGGATACTGAGACCTGGGTCAGGACCCACAGCCAGCCCCTCACAGTACTGTTGGTGAGGTTTTGTAGTCACAGACTGGCAAATACAGAGGATGAAGGTATCCAGGAATCACAGCTCTTGGTTCTGTTCGCTACACTTCTGTAATTCCACAACGCTCCAGAGGTGCAGTGAACAAGCTGCATCCTTGCGTCTGTGTTTTGTACCACAGTGGTGTTTGCAAAGGATGATAGCACATCAAATCCCTCCTCATCAGCAAGCCTCTGCAGACATCACTGAGTATGTCAGAGGCCACATCCCTTGCTCCAGATGTGTAAACTCTTACAAGCTGGAATTGTGATGAGGAACACCTGGATGCATGCCAGCATTTAAATAAGCTGGTGACATCTGGTCAGGGCTTCCGAGGCACGCAGATAAACAGAGCAGCACAGCATGCAGCACCAGAGAGACAGAGACTCTCAAAGCAGCCCAATTAACTCACCAAACTGAGCAGTATGGGGGCCTAGTGCTTTTGAAGGGGATCTGGGCAGGCTAGGATGTCAAAAACTGGAATACTGTACACAGACACCAGAATTCATACGACAATAACCTATAGTGTCACATTATGCAAATCTGGGGAGATACAGCTTCTCTTCCCATTCTGCCTGACAGTTCATCTCTCTCTAGATCAACCCTGTTTCACTGCAGAGCCCAGGGAACTGTGATATATTTATACGTGCTCTAGGGGCCACTCAAGAGAATGCAGAGTGGTATGTGCGTGAGGAGAGCTCCAGGAACCCCCAAGAGCTTGGGAGGATGTTCCCTAAAAGGCTTCCTGCTCTCCAAGGCATGGAGAGCCACAGCATGCTTGTCTCCTGTTATAAGACAGCTTGCAAGCAGGGTTGTAGGAATGCCCATATGGAAGTCCCAAACCATAAAGCTGTGTTTTAACCTTGACTATGAGCTCCAGAAAAAGAAGAAGGAAAACTAATGCCATTTCCCCTGAGAAATTCCTGCCTCTGAAAATCAGAGCTGCCACATTACTGCTCAAGAAGAAAGGATGTTTTGGCTGGAGTCCAAATTATTAGAGCTTTATAGGCCAAAAAGCAAACACATTAAAAGTTCCTGTAAGCCAGCTGGCAGGCAATTATTAAGCAGCTTATCATACTCCCTGCTATCTATAGTTTCTGAAAATAAAATTTATGAGGAAACTCTAGATGGCTTAATTGCAATTACCTGGTGTAGAGGTGAGAAAGGCCAGGAGTCAAGGAATGAGGGTTTTGCACTTTGGAGCAAAGGGCTCTTGTCAGACACCACGGTAAGTGTAATGCATTAGCAGGATGAGAGGCCAGAGACACACCAGGCCTGTGAAGCTTTGAAAAACTTCAGCCTATTTATCCCACCAAGCAGCCACATTTCCCCCCATTTCTCAGCCCATGCTGACTCCAGGACCCCTGTGACTTGCGAACTCAGGAACCCATGGTGTCAGCCCTTAGGATCACAGTGCAGGTTTAGACACAGCAGCAGCACAGCAGGGCTGTGCCTGAACCCAGAAGAGTGTAGGGCAAGGAAAGTGCCTCGGCTTCCTGCTCCTGCCTCCAGCTGAAGGGCAAGTGAAAATGAGATCCTACAGAACGAGCTAGGTCCAAAACAAATATATAAGGCCTCAGCTGTGACCAGGAGCCCAACCCAACATACAGAAGGACAGTATTTCCAAGATGGACTTGACTTCAGTGGAACCATTTGACTTTAGCAAACATTTCCATGCTGCCTCGTCTCCTTCCCATCTGTTCATGTCACTTATTAAATCAACACACACTGAGGACTTTTGACCTTTAGGACAAGGCATTTGATTTCCCAGCAGTGTCTAGCACTCAGTGCTTCAGTTTCAGACTGAACTAAATGCCCAGGCACCTTTAAAGGAGTGATAACGAAGCTCTGTGACATTTTCATAGGCATGTAAATGTGCACACAGCAACAAGGCAACGACCAGGCTGGCAAGGAGACCCAGACGCTGCTTTGGGCTATGTGGGAAGCAATGCTCCCCCTTCACACAAGCAGACAATAAACTGAAGTGTAGCAGAACAAGGATCCTGTTGTCAAAGCCTATCCCACCCTGGATGGGAACAGGACAGGGTGTTACATGCAAACATATAAAAATACTGCAAATACAACATGGCCTTGAGTTTGGTTCAGATGCATACCCCACAGGACTTGGGCTGTGTATGGGGTCAAACACAAGCCTAAGTCTCAAAGATTCTCATGAGAGCTGTGGAAAAGGCAATGTGTGAATAAGATTGTCCTGAGCTCCCAGGCTATCTTCAGAGAAAAGTAGCCACGTGTTCAGACTTGGCTTTAACTCTGAAATCAACCATTTTTTCCTGCCTGACCCTCAGCAAGTCACTTTGATTTCTTGCCATCAAGTCATGTTTACAGTGAACATTTTCCTATTTCCAGTAAAACACAGATGGCAACTGTGTCTCCTTTCATAACCTGTTTATGATGTGAGCTCTTGATGTCCACTCTATCAAGCCATTTTAGCAAGATGCTTTATGGCTTTTTCCGTTGTGCTTATCCCACCCCTGCCGAATCAAATGGCCGACATGAGTGCCTGGCAAAGCGTTTAGTCACTCCTTGACTTGGACATTAAATGCATTCATTAAACAGACAGATGTTTCTCTTTTGAAATTGGGCTCTCTGTCACACTGCAATCTTCATTCTCAGTTATGAAGACCCAGGCAGAGGTTAGAGAGACCACAAACAGAAGAGAGACCCACACAAATCATCTTTTGCCGTGTTCAGTAACATTTGGTAAGGAGTTTAGGATAACCAGCTTTTAATTCCAGTCTTTAAGTCAGCATGCTATAATACCACACACACAGCAAGCAAGCTTTACTAGCTAACTTGCACTTCTCTCCAGATGAGAGGAAATGGGCAAAAGCACAAAAAAGCAAGCTTTGTGGCCTGTGTGGTGATAGACCAGCAAAGCAAGAGATCGATTTTCTAGCATTACCTGTGGGTGACAGGCAGTGCTGGAGGAAACTTGTACTTCAGGCTTTGCATTAACATAATCGCTTGGTGGGGGATAAAGAGTGGGGGAATACATCCTAAGGACAACTGCCAACATAGAAAAAAAAAATAAATCTAGTAATTTGCCACGTTAAAAGTGCTTTATCTAAAAGGGCATTTTAAGTATCAGCTGTACTGAGCATATGCATCCCTTTACCAGGTCCAGCATTTTAGGCACTCCCTGCCCAAACGCGCTGCAATGAGCACCGTCTCTTCATCCCGCCTGGCAGTGCAATGCTCTGCCCCAGCCCAGGCACCACAGCAGTGCCCCCAGATAAGCAGAGCAAGTGCCATCGGGATGGGTCCCACTCAGCAGTGAACAGGATGGCACTACTTAGAATCAGGCTGAGTAAGAGGCATCAGCCCTCAACTGCATTTATTTATCCACAAGAATTATTATTCGAAGAATACTCAGTTTCCAGCAACACACCAAACGTACAGGGGGAGAAAAAAAAAAAGAGAAGAAAAAAAATACTCCAGCCTTTTAACAGTCATGCGACACGACACTGTTCTAGCGAGGTGCTCATGCAGTCCTTCCTATTTTATTGCAGCAGTAACAGAATGGTGATGCATACAGAAGTATGAGCTAAAGGTGAATTCCGTGAAGCTGACATTGCTTGTGTTTGGAAAGCCAGAATAACGCGTAGAGCGGACAAAGCAAAGGAGAAGGAGGGCTGCATGCAAAGCAAGTCTATATAGTGCCATCACCCTACCAAACCCCGCAACTGCGAAGCGCTCGGCGCCGGCTCTGCAGCTGCAGGAGGAGCGGGCCAGCCCGGCCGCAGCCCGGCAGGCCCCCCAGTAGCAGCGGGGCTGGGCGNATACAACATGGCCTTGAGTTTGGTTCAGATGCATACCCCACAGGACTTGGGCTGTGTATGGGGTCAAACACAAGCCTAAGTCTCAAAGATTCTCATGAGAGCTGTGGAAAAGGCAATGTGTGAATAAGATTGTCCTGAGCTCCCAGGCTATCTTCAGAGAAAAGTAGCCACGTGTTCAGACTTGGCTTTAACTCTGAAATCAACCATTTTTTCCTGCCTGACCCTCAGCAAGTCACTTTGATTTCTTGCCATCAAGTCATGTTTACAGTGAACATTTTCCTATTTCCAGTAAAACACAGATGGCAACTGTGTCTCCTTTCATAACCTGTTTATGATGTGAGCTCTTGATGTCCACTCTATCAAGCCATTTTAGCAAGATGCTTTATGGCTTTTTCCGTTGTGCTTATCCCACCCCTGCCGAATCAAATGGCCGACATGAGTGCCTGGCAAAGCGTTTAGTCACTCCTTGACTTGGACATTAAATGCATTCATTAAACAGACAGATGTTTCTCTTTTGAAATTGGGCTCTCTGTCACACTGCAATCTTCATTCTCAGTTATGAAGACCCAGGCAGAGGTTAGAGAGACCACAAACAGAAGAGAGACCCACACAAATCATCTTTTGCCGTGTTCAGTAACATTTGGTAAGGAGTTTAGGATAACCAGCTTTTAATTCCAGTCTTTAAGTCAGCATGCTATAATACCACACACACAGCAAGCAAGCTTTACTAGCTAACTTGCACTTCTCTCCAGATGAGAGGAAATGGGCAAAAGCACAAAAAAGCAAGCTTTGTGGCCTGTGTGGTGATAGACCAGCAAAGCAAGAGATCGATTTTCTAGCATTACCTGTGGGTGACAGGCAGTGCTGGAGGAAACTTGTACTTCAGGCTTTGCATTAACATAATCGCTTGGTGGGGGATAAAGAGTGGGGGAATACATCCTAAGGACAACTGCCAACATAGAAAAAAAAAATAAATCTAGTAATTTGCCACGTTAAAAGTGCTTTATCTAAAAGGGCATTTTAAGTATCAGCTGTACTGAGCATATGCATCCCTTTACCAGGTCCAGCATTTTAGGCACTCCCTGCCCAAACGCGCTGCAATGAGCACCGTCTCTTCATCCCGCCTGGCAGTGCAATGCTCTGCCCCAGCCCAGGCACCACAGCAGTGCCCCCAGATAAGCAGAGCAAGTGCCATCGGGATGGGTCCCACTCAGCAGTGAACAGGATGGCACCACTTAGAATCAGGCTGAGTAAGAGGCATCAGCCCTCAACTGCATTTATTTATCCACAAGAATTATTATTCGAAGAATACTCAGTTTCCAGCAACACACCAAACGTACAGGGGGAGAAAAAAAAAAAGAGAAGAAAAAAAATACTCCAGCCTTTTAACAGTCATGCGACACGACACTGTTCTAGCGAGGTGCTCATGCAGTCCTTCCTATTTTATTGCAGCAGTAACAGAATGGTGATGCATACAGAAGTATGAGCTAAAGGTGAATTCCGTGAAGCTGACATTGCTTGTGTTTGGAAAGCCAGAATAACGCGTAGAGCGGACAAAGCAAAGGAGAAGGAGGGCTGCATGCAAAGCAAGTCTATATAGTGCCATCACCCTACCAAACCCCGCAACTGCGAAGCGCTCGGCGCCGGCTCTGCAGCTGCAGGAGGAGCGGGCCAGCCCGGCCGCAGCCCGGCAGGCCCCCCAGTAGCAGCGGGGCTGGGCGGAGCTGCAGGGCGGGCACGGCGCCTTGTCACCCCCGGGAACACCCCCTGCCCGGGGCGGGCGGCTGCGGCGGGAGCGCTCCCGTTGCAGAGGAGCGGGCAGCGCTTCCCCGCAATGCAGCACGGGGATGCTGCGGAGAGCGCTCCCCCGCTGCACGGCCCGCGGGGACACGGGCACCTACCGCAACCCCCGCGACGGCTCGGCCGAGCTCCGGAGCCGCCGGAATACTGAGCCCGACAGCTCCGTTAAGGTGCCGGGGCACCGGCAGGCGGCGCGGCAGCGGAGACGGCGCGGCTCGAATGGGCAGCACCGCAATGGGCGGCCCAAAGCGCATAGACCGGCGCCTGCCCACCGGCTGGTACGGGGCGCCCGACCCGTTAGCCGGCAGCGAGGAGCCAAAGGGAGAGCG